>CAUYUJ010003152.1:27500-81744 GCA_963575745.1 Prorocentrum cordatum | reverse complement strand
ACAGGGCCGTTTTTTTACCGGTTCCGTTTTGCCGTTTTTTCGCCGGTTCCGACGCCGTTGTTTTACCGGTTCCGTCGCCGTTTTTTGACCGGTTCCGGCTCCGGTTCCAATCCTGGGGCCGTTTTTTTGCCGTTTCTGGTCGCCGTTTCTTGCCGCTTCCATTTTCAAGGGACATTTTTTGGAAACGGTGAAAAAACGGCCCTGCCGTTTCCGGGGCCCACAGAGGTCCAGGCAGACAGGGAAAAGAGGCGGTCACCACAACGACGACGGCGAAAACGAAGACGAAAACGGAGACGAGAGACGGCGGCGGCGGCGGCGGCGACCACGACCCCGACGACGACGGCGACGACGCCGACGACGACGCCGACTATCTCGACGACGACTACCTCGACGACGGTAACGGCGACCGCGCAGTCGACGACGACCTGGGCGACTACGACGGCGACGGCAACGACGGCGACGGCGACGACGACGACGTCGACGACGCCGACAACGACGACGAAAACGAAGGCGAAAGACGAAAAAACTATACCGACGGCGCCAACCACAACGACGGCGGCGCGACCTGCGGCGGCGGCGGCGCGTCTGGGGGGGAGTTATCACAGTCTGCACGCTCGATGGGGCCCCTGCGTGCCCCTGCTCACCTGTTCACTGCAAGTCACGGGTTTAGCCTGTTGTTGGTAGGCGTGCGTGCGTCTGCATCAGGCGCGGTCTCAGGGCTGCTGCAAACTCGTGCGAAGCAAGCAACGTGTGAAACGCGGACGCTGATTGCAGCGCGCCTTTTCACAAGCTGAAATCACAAAACCACTCGCCGCCTTTGCCACACCAACAGCCTCAGCGGCAAGCATAAATCAAGCGCAACCCCCTTAAAAAACATGCCCAGGGCGTGAGCCACCCATGTGGCGCGCCATGGGTTGCACAATCCATGGGTTGTGCCATAGGTTGCGTCATCTATAGGGTACGCCACGGGTTGCGCCACGCCGTAGGTTACGCGATCCATGGGTTGCGCCATCCGCAGGCTCTGCCATGGGTTGTGCCATCCATCGGCGCCTTTTCCTTTTCAACCCGTGGCCTCAGAGATCTCGACCGCTTCCCCGGGGTACTTGTGCAACCCGGATCCATTTCTGGTGGTCCCGGAACCCAGTAAAGTCAGTAAAGGGCCCCAAGAAGGCCGAAATCGATGAGCAACGCCTGGACTGAAAAGCTCATCTCGTCGGAAATCTGGGACGGCGACCCCGACGACCACCGCAACGACGAAGGCGGCGGCGGCCGACGGCGACGGCCGCTGCCTCGACGCTGTCGAGGAGGACGGCGGAGTCCCGCCAGCGCTCCAGCTCGGCGCCGCCCACCTTTGGAGCTGCGTCGCCGGGGGTGCAGGAGGAGGGAGGGCTTCGCGGGAGTTCGCTGGCATCCACAGTGCGGGAGCGAGCTCACCAATCGAACACTCCAGGCGGCGGGCCACGGAGGACAGCCTCACGCCTGACAGCGCCCTGCTCACGAGCCAGACACGCCTCCGACGGCCCTTGGCGGCCAGGGAGACGCCCCTTCAGGATCCTCTGACAATTCTCAAGACCTTTCTTGGTGCAAGGCTCGCACTCAACCGTTTAATGGCGTTGGTCCTCCGTGGCAGTTTTACCGCACGCCATACAAACATGCAGCCCAAATTTGGGCCGGCAATTCACAGTACGAGAGGAGTGGCAAACCATTCCTTCACCGTCACCAACCCACTGGCCCGCACCACCCCATAACCCCCATACTCTAAATGCCCTGGGGCACCGCTTGGCACGGCGTCGTGCCGATCTCCACCACCTGATTAACAGGGACGACTCTGTGACAGTGAGCGCACAGCCAATAAGTCTCCGCGCGAACCAAACAGTGCTCGCTCCTGCGCAAGGCCCCATGGAAGCCCTCGGGGACACGGCGGGCCACGGGAGGCCGCTCGGCGGACCAGGGCGCCAGACTGATGGAGTCCACCATGGTTTAGGCCGCCCTACGCCTAACCAGCGCCCACTCTTGCTTTCGCTCGGACGTGGCTCTATGTGTGGCTGCTACGGGACACTAAGCGGTCTCTGAGGGCTCCGGTCTCTGAGGGCTCGGGCGCTCCTGCACGCGCGTGCGCGACTGCTGCTCTACGACTTTCTTTGCCCTGTCGCTGCGCGCAGGGCCGCGACGCCAAAAAGTATGTGTGTATATGTACGGGTGGGTGGGTGCATGCGAGTGCGTGTGTGTGTGTGTGTCTGTGTGCGTCTGTGTGTCTGTGTGTCTGTGTGTGTGTCTGCGTGTGTCTGTGTGTGTGTGTCGGTGTGTGTGTGTGTCTGTGTGTGTGTCTGTGTGGGTCCTTATGTGTCTGTGTGTGTCTGTGAGTGTGTCTGTGTGTCTCTGTGTGTGTGTCTGTGTGTGCCTGGGTGTGTCTGTGTGTGTTTCTACTTGTGCGTGTGTGTCCTGCACATACTCTTTTCGCCAGCGCAGTCACTCTGCCTAGCCGCCGACGCAAAAAATGTGTGTGTGTGTCTGTGTGAGTCTGCGTCTGTGTGTATGTCTGTGTGCGTCTGTGTGTGTGTCTGTGAGTGTCTGTGTGTGTTTGTGTGTATGTCTGTGTGTGTGTCTGTGTGCCTGTTTGTATATGTGTGTGTCCATGTGTCTATGTGTGTGCGTGTGTCTGTGTGTGTGTGTCTGTGCCCGGATGGCATATGGTGCGGCCCCTCTGAGGCCGACGCGCGCGGGGTTCGGCCGCTGCACTTGACTTTCTCCACCTTGTCGCTGCGCGCGAAGCCGCGACCGGAAAAATTGGATGCATTTGTGTGCGTAATTGTTGTGGGCAATCGAACTCTTCACAGCTCCACTAGGCGGCTAGGATCGGCCCAAGACGAGGTAGTGGGTCCATAAAGAAACGCACGGGCACGCAGACACACACAGACAGACATAAACACACACACACACACACACGCACACACACACACACACACACACACACACACACGGACACCACAAAAAAAACGCAAAAATAAAAACGTAAAGTTCGCGCGTCCGGGCGACGCCTAGGTAACGAAAGGTCGAGCGTGTACTACACACAAGAGAGAGAGAGAGAGAAAAGAAGAGAGAAAGAGAGAGAGATTGAAAAAAATAATGTAAAAACAACAATCAATTTAAGACTCTTCGCTGTTACTGGCACGCGTGCCTTGCATTCCGTGTACCCCAACCCTCGATACCCGCCCACTTCACCTTCGATTACACCCCTTTCGGGGGGAATATCTTCCTTGTCGGCCACTGACTGAAGTGCAAAGAAGTCTCGAGCGAGAGCGCCGTTCCTGAGTTCGGGGGCCTCTCTGGCCAGAGGCTCTCGGAATACCTGTGGAGACATATCCAACGGGAGCCCTCGTCGCAGTGTCCGGGCCTCTACCAACTTGCCTGAATTACGGGAAAGTCTCGAGCGAGAGCGCCGTTCCTGTGTTCGGGGGCCTTCTTGGTCAGGGGCTTTCGGAGTAAATCGTGAGGAAGTATCGAGCAGGAGCCCTTGTCGTCGTGGCTGGGCCTCCGCCTTAATTGAATTGCGAGGAGGTCTTGAGCTGGGGTGGCACGTTCCCATTGCAAACGTGAAGCTTTTCGTCACGAGGGTGACGCCGCGCGCCCTCGTGACGAAGGCCCCTGTCACGAGGTCGGGCCCGCGGCCTCGTGACAGGGAGCCTCGCCAGGCGTAGCGCGCCAACCTTATTCATATTCCATGCGATCATTATTCATATAGCGACCACCATATAATCATATCGAAATAAATATAAACACGCGTGGTTGGATATGAATAATGCTGCCCCCACAAATACAAATATGCGCACTCTGATATGAATAATAATCCTCCCATGGATGCCACATATCGGATCGGTCGATATTCTGAGACGACCCCCGACATGCTGATTCATTGGAAGGTCCCCCATCGACCCCCCTGATCCTCCTCCTCCTCCTCCTCCTCCTCCTCCTCCTCCCTTCCTCCTCCGCCCGACGACGACAACGACGCGGGCCCGCCGCCGCCGGCCCGCCGCCGGCGCGCCGAGGGTGCTGCCAAGCGGCGGCAGCAGCGACGGCGGCGACGGCGCGGCGGCGGCGAAAGCTTGAGCATTCTCTTAAGGTGAAGGGCTCAGGGTGAAATCCATATGGGCTTAGCGGCTTCACCTCGACAATCAATCCGTCTTGTGGTTCACCTTTTGCAGATCCAAGCCTCAAAACCCGTCGAAACGGCATTTCAGATGTCAGCCTTTGCCCTCCACCCGAAGGAAACGCTCGGACCCTCGGAAAGCGGCGGTGACGCCGACAAGACGACGACGACGACGACGACGACGACGACGACGACGGCGACGACGACGACGACGACCGACGACGACGGCGGCGGCGACGGCGGCGGCGGCGGCGACCGACGACGACGACCGACGACGACGACGACGACCAGCGACGACGACCGCCGCCGACGACGATGACGAATCACGAACGAACGACGAAGACACGCCGAGAGTGCCGCCGACGAGAGGGATCGGCGGCAGCGGCGACGGGCGGCGACGACGGCAACTAGGGCAACCATATTCGCGCTCCGCGTTCCGCGAAGCGCGATCTTCGCGCTTTCGCGCTTTCGCGCCGCCCCCGTCGCACCCTCGCGGCTGCCCTAGGGCCGTGGGGAAGGACGACCGACGACGACGAGATGGATGACGGGAGGGAGGAGAGAGGATGGGGGATGATTTCAACGCGTTGTTTTCACTATTGTATACCAGACAAATATTTCGTATTGTGTCCTAGTCTATTTCATTATTTTATTGTAAACTAATGCATTTCTTTTACATTACTGTGGGCCGTATGTATAGTGCTCCGCGCAGATGTCGCGCTATGACGTCGGTTATGCTACGAGCTCCACGACATCGCCCCCCCCCCATGTCCCTCCACGGGGCTCTAAGGGGCGGGGGCTCCAGCATGCAGAGGCGCGTGGGGGGGGGGCATGCACTCTGCCAAAAGAGACCTTGCCCACATGGTCGCGAGGCAGAGATCAGCCAGCACTAGCACTAGCCGGCAGCACTAGCCCCAGCGCCTCGAAACTCGAAACTGAAACATCGGAAGGTTTGAATGCGCGCGAGGACCGCCCCCTCTACTCCCCCGTTGCTCTACGCACCTCTCCTCTCACCCCTCCCGCCCCTCGCCAGCAGAGCAGAGACCCACGCACCCATGCATGGCGACCTGCGGCGGGGAGGCGGGGCCGAGCCTGGCGAGCAAGCAAGCGCGCCTACTTGAGCAGGTGCGCGACTCTCGCACGGCCCTTCCCGCCGCCGCCCAGGCCACCTGAAGACGGACTCGCGCCGCTCAGTGCGAGCGCAGCGCATCCACCGAAAAACGTGCACGGGTCACTGGAGTCATCCGCGCGCTTGCGCTTCTTGCCCTTCCCGCTGCCCTTGCCGCCGTCGGCCTCCCCGCCGGCCTTCGCCACGTAGTATTTCAACTGCACGTCAGTCATGCCGACGAAGCCAGGCTTGGGGACCAGCACTGGCACTCGGATGCGAATCTTCGGTGGCTCAGCGCCGGCCGCCAGAGGCTGCTTCAGGAGCTTCGGCGGGCAGATGATATCGGCGTCCTCGTGCGCAAGCTGGAGCGCGGATCTTCTGGCTTGGCGCCTTGTTTCGCACGCTCCAGGCGGGGAAGAGCTAGTTTTCCGAGGGCCAAATGACAGTTGGAGATCCTCCAGTGAACTAGGTTCGGGATGCCGCGTATGTTTGCGCCGACGTGGTGGGCCCCAATACTGTTCGGTGAAGGTGATGGCGCCGCGAAGTAGCGCTGAGAATTGGTGAGCAGAGCGGCGGCCACACCGATTGAAACCGATTCCCTTTTGTGGCCGTCATCAGTCCTCTCACGAGGGCGATGCGATCTTTTTCGTTGCGTTTATGGACAGTCATTCTCAGACAGATACTCGTTCACGCCTCTAAGAGGGCCGCTGGGCCTTCAAGGCGGACACTTGAGCGACGTGTGAGGGATAGCTCGGGAGAATCAGCCACGAGCTGGCGGACATCCAGCTCTTCACCGCACTCGGACGTGACCTTCGCATCCTCGGGACGGGCGAGGGGGGAAGGAGGACGGAGGAGCCGAGGAGGAGGACGAGACATAGAGACATAGGGTTGCGAGAGGAGAGGAGAGGCCGAGGAGAAGCCAGGGGCCGAGGGGCCGCCGAGGGGGAGAGGAGGAGCCCAAGGAGGCGGACGGTAAGAGCGGTAGACTAAGGAGCAGGAGAGGGAGAGGGGGACGAGCAGGAGGAAAGGGGAGGGGGGGAGGCGGGCGCGGTCCGAAATGGACGCGGTGATCTGCGCCAGCTTCCACTGGACCTCGGCTCCGCACGCGAGCGGAGGGAGCGGAAGCGCGGCGGGGGCTTCGACGGCGACGAGCACGTCGCTGCCGCTCCCAGGCCCGCCGCTCGGCGCGCCTCCCGCCTGCGCCGCTGCCGGCGCCGCCCTGCGCCCGCCGCCCGCGTCTTTCATCCGAGCGGGGCCAACCCCGGCCTTTCCGCCGCTTGTCGCGCCTGCGCGCTCTCTCCCTCCCCCCCTTCCCACCCTCGGCACGGCCGCGGCCTCGGCATTTCGGGCGGCGCAGTCGGCGCTCGGGAGGAAGGGTAGCAGGGGAGGAGGAGGAGTGAAAGGAGGAAGGAGGAGGAGCGGGAGTATGATGAGGAGTAGGGAGAGGGGTGGAGGGAGGGAGGGGAAGGCGAGGCCGAGAAGAGGCAGGGAGATGTGATGGAAGGAGGAGGAGGAGGAGGAGGAGGAGGAAACAGGAGAGGGATCAGAAGGTGAGAGGGAGGAGAGGAGGGGAGGAGGGGAGGAGCGGGGAAGAGGGGGGGAGGGAGCAGGAGAACTCTGAAAAATTACCAGCGGGAGAAACTGCGTCCAGGTATTATATACCTGGCGTCGATATACATACCGATTGTGTCTGGCTCTTTCAGGCTCCAAAGCTGGGGGGGCCAGACGACCGCATGTCAGATACCCCCCACTCCCCGTAGGTGGCCCGCAAACGTAAAGACACGAGAAGGAGAAGGAGAGAAGGATAAGGCACCCGCTCAGCAGCGACGAGCGGGCTCGAGGCGGGGTCCAGGTTGCACTGCACCATGACATCCTCCATCACAGCATCGCTCCACGCCCCGTCGGAACAGACCTGCAGAGGAGAAGCGAAGGATGGGGGGGGTAGAGGAGGAGGATCGAGGAGGAGGATGAGGAGGAGAAGAGGAGAAGGAGGAGGCGGGGGGGAGAGGGGACAAGCTAGGTGCGCTCGCGTCATATCTGACGTCCTACCCCTCCCCCCCATCCCTCACCATGGCGCTGATTTTCTCTATCCGCGGACGCGTGTCGTAGCGGACATGTGGCTCCGCGCGCGCGTGCGTAGTGGGTGGTGGTGCGCGTGCGTGCGTGCGTGCGTGTGTGCGTGGTTGTGGTGGTGGTGGTGGTGGTGGATGTTGATGGTGGGTGGCTGGTGCTTGCTTTCTGGGGTTTGTGGGGGTGGTGGTGGTGGTGGTGGTGGTTGGCGGTGGTGCGGTCGCCGAGGGTGGTGGCGGGCGGATGGGCGCGCGAGAAGAGGCCAGTGCGTGGGCGAGAAGCCATCTGAACGACAACTTTGTGCTTTTATTCGTATCTGAACGACGGAATGGCCGTAACACCGATCGGAATGTTATGTCACCGCTTGCAGAGGGGAGCCAAATTCGGAAAGATGTTTCGGGAGGGGGGGGGAGCAGAAATGAGGCCGTCGCCTAAGCGAGACGCAGCCTTACTTGGACAGAGTGAGAACAGCAGGCGAAAGACACCAACTTCCCGGGAATTCACAGTGGTTGTAAAAACCCATTAAGCGGGGGGGTCGGTAATTTCGTTCAGGCCGCCATCGGGGGGAGAGGGAAAGTAGTATTCATATTGAATAATTGTGGAGGAGGATGACGACCTTCCTGATCGCGATGGCCCAAGCGCGCGCCCAAATGTGCGACTGGTCCAGCAGGGGGTCGACGGTCGCCATCTTGTCCGCATTGGCGACAATGGCCTCGACCGCCTCGCAGAACGCGGCGGACGGCATGCCCTCCACGTTGACCGCGTCGGGAACGAGATTCTCGAGGAGGTGGGCCGCGTAGTGGGTCCGGAGGCGCATCCACTTGCTCAAGTCGTCGAAGCAGCCGAAGGTGTGCTTGGCCTCGTCCGGCAGAGACTGCGTCTGCGTTGAAATCGTGCAGAGCTTGAGCACGTTCTTAGTCCACTCGGCTGGGAAATTGGCGTCCACTGCATCGTAGACACTTTTCAGGATGTCAGCCAAGTCAACGGAGTCCGAAGGTTTCGCGGCATTCATATCTACACCTTGGTCACGAAGGAGCTTCTTGCCGTACTCAATTTTCGCAGCCTCAATGTAGCCCCAAGCAGACTCCATCATGTCAGCAGTAATCCTGTGCATCTTCACTGGCCTCGAAGGCTTGTTGGCTGACAGGTAATCCCTCAATGCAATGCCCTCGTAGTCATTCAGGTACTTCGTCACATCGGCTGTCAAGGCGTCGATCGCAGCATCGCCTGGCACCGCCTGTTGAGGGAGGCTCTCAGCGATGCTTAGCAAGGCCGTGGCTGAGTCGTAGGCCCCCTGCACGCCCGCACCGCCCATCACAGCATCCGCCAGCGAATCTTCCTCCCGCTTCAGGGCCAGATACATGACCCGCTTGAGCTCCAAGCGAAGCTCGGACCACTTCGTGTGTTCCTTGCCATTGAGCGTAACTGATTCCATCCAGGCAAACTCCAGGGCGTGGGAGACGACAAACTCGGCGGTCTTGCGCTTGTTCGTCTTGGAGGCCCGTCTGAACTGGCTGAAGGAGTGCTCTATCGCCGCAACCAGGTCGTCGATCCAGAGTTTCTGGCGAGGCTCTGGAACCGCCTCATCGTCATCCAGGTCCTGGAAGTGAGCGTCGCGCACAAGCTGCAACTGCATGGCCTCCACCGCCATATCGCACTCCCTGCCGCGCTTGCCGCCTGCCGCTCTCTTCGGATTCGCCGCTGGCTTGGCCTGGGCGGCTTTCTTCGGTTTCTTCACAGGCTTGTAAACCGCGCTGCCCTCCATCGCTGTCTTGATGACCTCCATCCTGTCGTTGTCGACTCCCTTGGGGAACACGAAGGGCACGAACCTACAGCTGGGGTCCATTGGGCCTGACGACGTGGGCTTGTAAGGAGTGCAGAACTTGATCCCTTCTGTAATCAGCGCGGCCCTGATCTCAGGCTCGACTCCGATGCCAGCGCACGCCGACTCGACCGACGTCACGTAGGCATGCATGGCGGCGATCGCATTCCATTGGTTGAACCTGGCGTCGAGGAACTCGCAGTTCAGGTTGAGGTCCTTCTTCACCTGCTCGAAGACGTCGCACGGCTTCTTGCGCATCGAGTTGACGAGGGCCTTCAGATGCGCGAACGAGCTCCAGGAGCCCCCGTCCGGCCCGAGCAGCCTCGGGTAGTTCTCGGTGATCCAGTTCTTGTATTCCTTGTAATACTGGGCCGTGTTCGAAACTGGCTTCTCACCTGATTTCTGAATGGGCAGATCACGCTGACCGCACTCCTCCTCGCCCTTACCCTTCCCCTTCTTGGGCTGGCGGGCTTTGATCTTGCACTGCTTCCTGTGAGCCTCCCAGCCGTCCTCCGCGGCGGCGCACTTGTCCATCATCTGGACGCAGGTCATGCCAGAGCCTTGGTTGTGGAAATCGTTCGACAGATCGACGATCCACGTCGACACGTCGATCGGAGTCTTCTGTTTGAAGATGGTGAGGCCCGTTACCCCGCGCTTGATCGTGTGGTCCACAAATTTGTTGGTGCCTGGCTTGTTGCGCTTACTAGCGCGATACACTGCCGCTGTGAGGTGGCCCCAGCTCAGCATCTTGAATGGCGCCGATCCAGGAGCGGCATCGACCTTCACTGCCCACGGGTGGCCGCGAACACCACTCACGTAACCCCGCGTCTCGATGCTGACGGTGTTTTTTTTCCACGGTCTGCTCTTGGGTCTCCCGGTTGGCGGGGTGAGGCTCGATCATGGGGTTGCCATCCTTGTCGAAGTAGGGGGCGTGGCTATCAGCGCTCGGCATCGAGTACGCCTTCCACACAGCTTCCTGCGCGGGCGGAGGAGGAGGGAGGAGGAGGAGCGAGGAGGAAAAGGAGGAGGACAATGACTCTCCTGGAGCAGGCAGCCCGTGAGCCCAGGGAAGCGCACATGAATCGACTCGCGCGGCCCGTAGAGGGCCTCCTCGGCCTCTTCGATGCTGGCGAGCGCAGCCGCCGCCGACGCAGCGGGCTCAGCGCTGGCAGGCGCTGCCATTGACCAGTAGGAAGGGCCCCTCTGTTGCTGAAATACTCGCGCGAGCGGGGGCGGCTTGACGGCTTGACCCAATAGTGCTAGCAACTCCGGGAATGCGGGGCCCAGAAATCCAGCTCACGGCGGATCGATCCGGCTCGAGACATCACATCATCACAGATGGGGTCGAATCGAGTCTGTCACAGGCTCACAGGCCCAGACAACCAGCTCGCGCGGCGGATCGATCCGGCTCGAGACATCACATCATCACAGATGGGGTCGAGAGGCGAGTCGAGAGGCGTCGGATCGGTGGCGGCCGAGACTCTATGCCCCAGGGGGATGGGCAAGGCTAGCACAGTTCTACATCAACGCTCGGAGGAAATCGATGGCCTACAACCTACAACGTGGGTGCATGAGCGAGAGCCTCACGGTATAATCATAGAGTGGGCCGTGGTGGACTACGCGACTACGCTGGACCCTAGTGGGAACCGTTGGGTGCTTGAATTATCGGGGGGCCCGACATGCGGAAATCTAAAATACAATTGGCCCGACCGCAAACGAATCATAAAGCATCGCAAAGATGGTCGGGGTGTATAGGAAGGATGGGGAGGAGAGGTGAGGGAAGGAGGGGGGCTCGAGGATGGGAAGGACAGCGAATGCACGCCCATGCTCCTTCTCTCCAGCCCCCCCTCCTCGCCTGGTCGATTCCTTGGCTTTCCCGAAGATGGAGCAACGCAGCGACGCAGGAAGCAAGCGGGGGGGAAGGAGGAGAAGAGGCTGGAGAGGCTGGAGGATGATGACCTCGAGGAGGGGGGGCAGAGAGGAGCGGATCGGATCGGGCTCCACCCAAATCTGTGCACAGAGCGAGCTCAGCGAGATTCCACAAAAATCTGAACCTCACGTGGGCCCCACCTGACCTAGCTAGCCGGGGAGGGAGGAGGTGTGGGAGTGCTCTAGTGCTCTACTCCTCCTCCTCCGCCGCCTCCCTCCTCCTCTCCTCCTCCTCCTCCTCCTCCTCCGTCTCCTCCTCCTCCTCTCCTCGTCCTCCTCCTCCTCCGCCACCTTCCGTCGTCGCCGCCGTTGCCGTCGTCGCAGTCGCCGTCGTCGTCGACGGGGGGGGGTGCGAGCCCCCAGGGCCCGGGGGGGGAGGCAGAGACGGATGGGGGCCGCCCAAGGTCGAGGCGGGGGCCGCGCCTGGCGCTACTGGACGCTGGGCGGCGCAGAAGGCCCAGAAGGCCCGATGCCGCAATGCCGCCTGGGACGACGATGAGGCTGAGGGAGGGAGGGGGGGAGGGGCGGGCGAGAGGACGGGGGCGATCAGAGGAGTTATCGCAGCTCGCGCCGGCCACAGTGCCACAGTCTAGGGGCGCGACCTCGCCAGAGCTGCAGGGCACGCTCGGCGGTAAGTGCTGCCCAGTGCTGCGCGGCCGGGCGGGGCGACAACGCTCCCGCGGCGTCTCGATCACGCTGGCTCGGACCGAGCGCGCGTGACCTGGCCGACCGCCGCTGCGACCACGCGCGCGGCCAAACTCTCGCTCACTGTGTTCACGAAAGCCAGGCGCCAACATTCGATCGCGCCTACCACATTCACGTGCATAGCATTCCCCGCTTGGCAGAATGTCTGCGCGTAGCTCCTATCGGGGCAGCTGGCGTGGAAACTCGTCGACGGGCTCGCCCGGCCCGCGGCGATGTCATCGAAGCTAGCAGTAGTGACGGGGAAACCTACGGCGGCGAGCACCTCCTTTGCCGTCATGACTCTGTCCCTGAACCACATCATCCCACAGTGCTTGGTGACCGTGCACAAGTTACCCTCGCTGCTCATGGACGTGAAGTCGTCGCAGTCCTGGTTGAGCTGGAACACTGCGTTGGTGCCGTGATTGCGCTCGTAACGGCCGAGGTTCTCGCGCTCGAACGGCGACAGGAGGCCCCTCAGGTCCGAGACGGTAAGTTTCCCAGGAGGGACATCCCAATGGTTCTTCCTCGCCCTGTCAGCGGCGAACTCCACCAGGTCGGCGAGGTCCGCATCTGTAGCCCAAAACCAAATGGAGAACGTGCATTGGCGGTCTCTGTGGAACAGCCTGGTGATCGTAGACACCGGTAGCACAGTGAACACCGCGGCCTTTGTCAACGTCATGACTCGAAACATGCGAGTCCGCCTCGCGGGAACCCCGAACTGGATGGGGGACAGCTCTTGCTCGGAGATTGCGTAGTGCTCATTGAAGCAGGCTTGGAGGAGGTCAAGCATGCACTGCTTCACGTTCTCGTGAATGATAGTCGGTACGAGGAGAAGCAGGCAAAGTCCCACCCAAGCCATGAAGTGTTCTATGGAATCGTCCTCCTCGCCACGCCCGAGCCCGACAGGGGAGAAGCCGACGCATGGCGGGCCTGCCCACATGACGTCCACCCTTGTCACGGAGCACTCTTTATCATGAATACAGCAGTACGCCGAAGGTTTGACGGCCTTCCTAGTCTTGATCGCTGGGAGAAGCTTCCTGACGCCGATGATCTCACCAGAGTCCTTCATCCTGCCCAGCTCACGCCTGAACTCGGGAACGTAGAAGTCGCTCATGTCGGCGAACAGGCATCTTGGCCGACATGGATGGCAGAGAAGCTCTCGTTGCGCGTGAGCATCCCATTCGATTGCCCAGTGGTGGGCGGGCTTGCAGATCTTGGTGCCAAGGTGACGCTCAAGCTCCTGCCGCAACATCTCCCTGGCGACTCCAGGTGAGTCAATGCCCGAGAAGGCAGTGGCATGGCGCTCGGTCTCGAGGGCTGTTGCCATCTTCTGCACGCGAGCTCTGCCGTGGACCTCTTCGATCCTCAGGATGTTGTAGCGGGCCCAGTCGTACGCATCCTTCAGCTCCCTGACAGTGTAGAGGTCCGCCGCCGTCACTGCTGCCTGCTGCGGCTGAGGCGCTGACGCGGGCGGCACGCTGGCTGCGGCCCCAGCCGTCGCGGCCGCCGCGGCCGACGGCGAATCTCCGGGGGGGTGCTGCGGAAGAGGTGGCGGATCGGCCAGGCCAGTGACCAGGCCGTGCATGACTGCGGCCTCCGTGCTCGCCGCTCGGGAGAGGAGCTGTTCCATATCGGAGTCGCTGGGCGAGCTTGCAGACACCGCCTCCTCATCCACTGGCGCGCCACCATATCCATCTAGCACAGAAGGAGGGCTGACCTTCCCAGCCGCCGCATACAACGTCTCCAACTCTTCGTCTGCAACATCATCCTCAATGACGGGCTCCACCCGCGTGCGCTTCCGGAGGGGGGCGCCGGGGCGCCGACCAAGGCCGATATCGCCATCAGAATGCATGGCAGAACTCTCCCGCTTCATGGCCTCGATTCCCTCGCGTCGATCCCCCCTGCTATCCCGCAGGGCGGGAAGGGCCGCATCAGATGCCGCCGCCTCGCCTGATCCAGCGCGCTCCTCCCGCGGGGGCGGGGGCGCCTCATCCTCAGCAGCATCCGTCCGCAGTGCCAGCTGCGTTGGTGGTGGTGGCACCTGCGGCGCCTGCTCCAGCTCCGGCGTCGCGGCTGAGGCCGCCGACGCCGACGTCGACGCGGAGGCCGCCGCGTCGACCTGGCGAGGGGCGGGGAAGGAGGAGGAGGAGGAGGAGGAGGAGGAGGAGGAGGGGGCAGGTGGGCACAGGAGGAGGAGTCTGAGAGAGGATGGAGGAGGAGAAGGCGGGGTGGAGGGAAGGAGGAGGGGACGACGACGACGAGCGGAGAAACATACTTCTCGCATGATCCCCTCGTATGGCCCCCTCATCTGCCCCACCCGCATGGTCACATGGTCCCCTCGCATGCCCCCCCGCACGCTCCCCCCGCATGGCCCCCTCGCACGGTCTCGCGGAGACCGGCCCCCACAAGGCCAACGCGCACGCATGGGCGAAGTAGGACCGTTCGGCAACCCCTCATTCTGAAGATAGTAGGGGGGTATTAGGGTATTAGGAGGAGGGGGTGGAGAAAGCGTGAGGGTGAAAGCATGGGGCGTTGGCGTCCCGGAGACCGCGCCACTCGGCGGCCGAGGCGGGAATGCGATAACAGGCTGGCCGAATTTGAGCAGCGAGCGGTTGAAGGACGCGGCATGCATGCCGTACTTGGCCAGGTTCAACCCCCGGAACCCGCCCTGCTTTGCCATTGTGATCGGCGAGCTCGTGTTGGTCAAACGCACCTTCGAAAACCGCCGCAGGATAAGGGGATCAGGCCACGCGTCACCAGGCAACAGAGTCGGCAGCACAGTAGAGCTACCCGTATGCGCAGGAAGCGGACCATCGCCGTGCCACTCCGATATGGCGAAGATGTGGAAAACAGAGAAACTTGCTTTCGGGTCAGGGCGGGCCAATATAACTGGTTTACCGACTCGGTTGACGCCTTGCTTAGCCCACGGGACCAAAGAGGAAACGCTGATGTGCTCACTGCACGCGGTGTGAGCTAAAAGCAAGTCCACCACATCGGCTCGCATGAGTATGACGTGCACATCTTTCGGCATTGTCTCCAGCTCAGATTTCACCTCATCTTGGGAGAGGTGGATCTCTGGGTCAGAATGCGTCTTGCCTCGCAACCGGCGCGTCGGAGTACCCATCGTGCACGGATATCGGCTGACCAGAACGTAGAGGTAATGCGCGTGCCACAGCTAATCTTGATCCGAACACACGGTTACACAATGGGTAATGATTATAGCGTTGGGGGGTAGCTGCGATATACGGCGGGACCCGTACAGGCCATGTGGTACTAAATACACATGTATATCGAATGGCCCGCGATGATGATGCTGACGAATGTGTATGACGAAGACGGTGGTGATGGTGTGATGGTGATGATGATGATGGCGATGCTGGCGATGATGATGATGATGGTGATGATGATGATGACGATGATGATGATGATGGTGATGGTGACGATGATGATGATGACGATGATGGTCATTCTGAGTCTGAAGATTATGATGATGGCGCTGCTGCTGCTGATGATGGTGATGATGACGGGGGAGGGATCTGTCACGAGGGGGCTCGTGACGGGGTCGTGGACGGGGTGGGGGCGGTATGTCACGAGGGGGCTCGTGACGGAGGGCGCGGTCCGTCACGAGGGGGCTCGCGACGGGAGGGTGGGCCCGTCACGAGGGGGCCCGCGACGGGAGGGTGCCCGTCACGAGGGGGCTCGTGACGGGGGGGATCTGTCAAGAGGGGGCTCGCG
This sequence comes from Prorocentrum cordatum, assembly GCA_963575745.1. NCBI lineage: Eukaryota > Dinophyceae > Prorocentrales > Prorocentraceae > Prorocentrum > Prorocentrum cordatum. The sequence continues at coordinate 66,252 of CAUYUJ010003152.1, read as the reverse complement.
ACGGAGGGGACATCCCGTCACGAGGGGGCTCGTGGCGGGGGGAGGTCCGTCACGAGGGGGCCCGTGACGGGAGGGGGTCCGTCACGGGGGGGGCTCGTGACGGGAGGGGGTTCCCGTCACGAGGGGGCCCGTGACAGGGGGGGGAGGGGGGGGGGGCGTCACGAGGGGGCTCGTGACGGGGGGGGTCTGTCAAGAGGGGGCTCGTGACGGGCGGGGGGTCGTCACGAGGGGGCTCGTGACGGATGGGGGTCCGTCACGAGGGGGCTCGTGACTGGAGGGGGTCCGTCACGAGGGGGCCCGTGAAGGGGTGGGAGGGGGGGGGGGGGGGGCGTCACGAGGGGGCTCGTGACGGGGGGGGGGGTCTGTCGAGAGCGGGCTCGTGACGGAAGGGGCGTCCGCCACGGGGGGGCGTGTGTGACGGGGGGTGGGGGCGCGGGGTCCGTCACGAGGGGGCTCGTGACGGGAGTGGTCCGGTCACGAGGGGGCCCATGACGAGATGGGGCCCGTCACGGGGGGGCACGTGGCGGGGGAGGGGGGGGGGGGGGGGGGGGGGGGGGGCGGTGCCCGCACGAGGGGGGCGCGTGACGGGGGGGGAATGTCACGATGGGGGCTCGTGACGGGCGGGGGTCGTCACGAGGGAGCTCGTGGCGGATGGGGGTCCGACACGAGGGCCCTCGTGACTGTTTTTAACATCCACAAAGCAGCCACGATACAACTGAGGGCTGGCGAAACCCTCAGAGGACGCTCGTTGGCGTAAAACAGCGCCACCCTGAGCGGCGTTGCGCCCAAGGAGGCTGCCTCCTCCGCGTTGAGCGGAAGGGGGGGGGGGGGGGGGGGGGGGGGAGAGGAGGAGGAGTGGGAGGAGGAGGGGGAGTGGGAGGAGAGGAGAGGGAGGAAAAGGAGGAGGAGGAGGAGGAGGAGGAGGATGAGGAGTCGGAGTGGAGGAGGAGGAGGAGGAGGAGAGGAGGAGGAGGAGGAGGAACATGAGGAGGAAAAGGAGAGGAGGAGGAGGAGGAGAGGGAGGAGGAGGAGGAGGAGGAGGAGGAGGAGGAGGAGCAGCAGGATGATGATGATGCTGACGATGATGATGATGATGATGATGATGAGGAGGAGGAGGAGGAGGAGGAACAGGAGGAGGAAAAAGGAGGAGGAGGAGGAGGATGGGACGGAGGAGGATGAGGAGGAGGAGGAGGAGGCGGAGGAGGAGGAGGAGGAGGAGAGTGGGACATCTGCCACTGGCTTTGCCTGCGCAGCTGTCACCAGTGGCCCCCGAGGGCCACTGGCCGTGCCCCAGGTGAGCCCCCGCCCCAGAACGGGGAAACAGATGGGGAGGGGTCAGGGCGACAACCTCCTCCCTCAAGAAAACGCAGGGAGCCATCGCGCGTGCATCGCGCCTTCCCCCACAAAATGGGGTGCCTGACACACGTGCGCGCAGCCCACGCGCAGCGCGCACAAACGAGCAAGCCCTCGACCTGGCGAACGAACGCCAGGACTATGACAGACAAAGAGGCTGAGCAAGGCAACTGTCAGGGCGACGAGCCCCCGCGCCAGGCCCACGCGGCATGCTCGCGGTGACCTCCTTCCCAGGAGACCTAACATTGGCCAGGGGCAAAAGAAACGAAACTCGAGGACAGAACACAAACAAAAAACGACCACCCACACACGGCCGACGAGGACAGCCGCCCCAGGTGCAAATAGCGCCAGGACGGCGGCACGCCTCGCCCCAGATGCGGGGCATGCACACTGAAAACTGCCCTGGGGTCCGTCCCACCGGGCCTTAAAAGGGCGACGCCAGGACGACGGCCAGGACACCCCAGGTGTACCCAACCCTGAGGGCGGACGCCTGGACGGCCCCTGGACTGCCCCAGGTGTGGGCCCATCTCGCACCCTGAGCCAGTGCCCACATGGCGGGCCCTCCAGACGGCGACGAGATAAGAATGGGAGGCCGCGGTCGGGCCACCATGACCCCCGCCCTCGCCCAAGAAGTGGGGCATGGCACGTGACGGGGGGGGAGGGGCGTCCGTCGCGAGGGGGCGCGTGACGGGAGGGTTTCGTCACGATGGGGGGCTCGTGACGAAGGGGGAGGTCCGTCGCGAGGAGGCTCGTGGCGGGGGGGGGGTCTGCCACGAGGGAACTCGTGACGTGATGATATGTTGATGATGATGATGATGATGATGATGATGGTGATGGTGATGGTGATGATGATGTTGGTGTCGTGTTTGGCGTTGCTGTTGATGATGATGATGTGAGAATGTTTGCGAGGATGATGACGATGATGATGTATGTGGTGATGATGATCATGGTGATGATGGTGGTGGTGATGATGAGGGTGATGAGGATACCAGTGGGCGACGTTGATGATGAGGATCGTGAGGGTGGCAATGGTGGTGTTGATGACGATGATGTTGTTGGTAGTGACGCTGAAGCAGATGTTGACGCTGGTGCTGATGATGCTGCTGAATCACATGCCATGCCATCCCCCTGCAATGCGACGTCGCCGCACGAACCCCCTGGTCCGCCGGCGTGGCGGCAGCGAACAGCCTTGGGGGACGGGAGTGCCTTGGGCTGGGATGGGGCTTCGTCCTCCCCACTCGTCCACTCCCTCCTCCTCCTCCTCCTCCTCGCCCACCTCCTCCGCCTCCTCATCCTCCGAGTCCTCCTCTTCTCGCTAACGCGTTGGTGACAAGGATGCCAGGATGCCATGATGATGATATGATGATGATCATCGCTCAAGTTCCTCGCGCTGCGCCCAGCCGAGGCGACGTCGCGACGTCCAGGAGGAGGGGGGGAGGGGCTCTCAGGCTGTCAGGCCAACAAACAGACACCCCCCCGACGATAGGAGACTGCAAATTGTTAGAATGTTTGCCCGTCCCCTGGGCGCATGCGCTATCTGTATCTCTCGCCATCCCCGGGATCCCCCCGCCTGCATGCCGCGGCGGGAGGTGGCGCGTGCGGGCTGGACAACCGCGAGGCGACGCAGGCGGGCCGCTCAGCTGGAGGAGGGGCGGATGATGGGGGAGAGAGGAGAAGGAGGAGGATGAGTCCTGAGGAGGAGGAGGAGGAGGAGAAGGAGGCGGAGGAGTGAGGAGGAGGAGTGAGGGGGGGAGTAGGAGGAGTAGGAGGGGGAAGAGGAGGAGGAGGAGAAGGGAGTGGACAGGGCGGGGAGGGGGAGCAAGAGAAGGCGGCGTGGCAACGTGCTACCAGAACGCATCACCTTGGACCCCGTGGTCCGCGGCACCACTGCACGCAGAGTGCACAGGCCCCTGCGGCTGACACAAAGAACTCCATGGGAACAAATCCAACTGCCAAGTCAGCCACGGCCGCGCGCGCAGCCAATTTTGTGTCTGGCCCCCCCTGGCCGAGCGCACAGCCTGCTGCCGCGCGGGCGCAAGCACCGTGCCACGTGCACATGCATAGAGGGCATGCGACAATCTCATCGCCCTCGCCAGACTCACAAAGCACACAGGACTTATCAATCGAGACTGTCCGTGATATTGCGGCCGACCACATATCCTCCAGCTTCACAATATCAGGTGGGATCACCGGCCTGACCTTCACGTGGTTGATGCATTTGGGAACTTTGGCCATCGAGATCCCGATCGCTGGGTGAATGATTACGGCATTCGCGAATGAGCGAAGCTTCGTCAGAGTCACGGAGTACTTGATCCTCTTGACGTCCTCGTCGTCGTCGTCGACCACTGCCTCCCGCCCCCATCTGGCGCCAGCGTCCTGCCAGTGAACATGCATGAGGGTATCTGGGTTGTCCCGCGTCTGGACCAACGATAGGAAGCCATTGTTGCCAAGAGGGATGGACATCGCGTCCTCCCGGTCGTGCAGGATCGCAATGCAGTCCAGTAACCCAGTCGACCAAATGGCGTGCCACGCTGGGTTGGAATCATCACCATCAGCTGGATCAGGCTCTGGCGGATCCGACGGAGGCGGCGGGGGCCCTGGGGTCTCCGGCCCCAGCAGAGTATCCAGGGCGAGCTCGTCTCGCACTTCCTCGATGTTGACCGCGACGCCTGACATCTCCAGCGCCTTCTTGGCCAACGCGTCTGGATCGGCGTGGAAGTTCTTGAACTCCGCCCCCTTCTTCGCCTTTTGCATCTCATGATGTGCCCCAGCAGCGCCGAAGATGTCGTCCTCGCTATCGGAGCCATCAATCTCGGCATCGCGACGGCCAACAGCCTCTGCAAGTTTCCGCATGCCCTCCGAGTCAAGCATGGCCTCATCCAAACCGCCGCCGTCGCCATCCAAGGCGGCTACCGCTGCAGCCACGGCCGCTTCGGCCCCCCCCTCGTCGCCGCCGCCGATCGTGAGCGCCGCCGCAAGCGCGCCCAATACGTCCTGTTGGGCGAGCGAGAGGCCAGGGGGGGATCGCACCCCCTGGTGCGCCTCCCTTCATCACCCTCACCGCCATCATTCCTCCTCCTCCGAGCTCCTCCGAGCTCCGCCTCATCCGCCTCCCCTCCTCCTTCAAAGATGGAGGGGGGCGAGGTGGCCAGACGCCCTGGACTCAAGGACCATCGGACCCTCGGGATCTGCCTCGCCCCTCGACTCGAACCCCCGAACCCTAGGACCCCTCGGGCCCTTGGACCCTCCCTCCATGGGCCCATGGACCCATGGATATTGCCCTGTCCTGGTCGAACTTCCGCGCGCCCTCCACGGCGCCCGGGTCGCCGACGGCGGCGCCGTCCCCAGCAGCGGCGTCCTCGCCGCCAACGCCTCCAGCCACTGCTGCAGCCGCAGCGGCCCCGAACGCGGCGTCGCCCGGCTTCTTCTTGGGCTTGGGCTTCACCAGTGACACCACGCGCTCGGGCTCTCCGACGCGAGCAAGGGGCACGGGGGAATCTTTGACCCACGTCAAGGGGTATTTCCACAGCGGGAGCTCCAGGCCATCAATATGCTCGGGCCCGCCGTCGAAGTAGCAATATTTGTCAGCAATGACGTCGGCCATCAACTCGGACTGCATCGGAAGGATAATTCGCATCATGTCCGGCGGCCCCTCGCGAGGGTGGAACTTCTCGCCAACCACCGTCCACGCGGTGTAGCGATGCTTGTCGCACGGGATGTACAAGTCGTCGTCGATCCCGAAGCCGAAGGCTATATCAACAGTCGGTTGCTTACACTCTGCGTGCACTTTCAGCGCGTAGGGCGCGGCAAATAACGATGCTGGGGTCAGCGTCGTGCAAGGGCTGATCTTGGCCATGCCCTCAGTCATGTCTTTGGCCGAAGGAGGGGCGCACGTCTTCACTGGCGGGGCGTAGCGAACGGCGCTGGCAGAGCACACGTCGTTGGCGATCGTGGCGTGTCGATTCAGCGAGCCCGCCAATAGCGCGGCCGTCTTTTTACGCTGGTGCCACTTCATGCCCAAGTCCAGATACCCCAAAGTGAACTTTAGGCGTGCCCGAGCATCCAGCAGCTCCATGGTCATGGAGGGTGCCTTATTTATCTCAACCTTAAGTAGGCTGTTGATGCCCTCGTTGAACTGAACGTCAGCCTTGATGATGCGGCCGGCCAAGCGCAGCGCGCAGAACAACTCGCGCCCCAGCTTCCCAGTGTTCGCCGCGTGAACCAACGCCGCACGGTGCTGTCGGACAGTCTTCGCAGTATTTATCTCCAAGCCAGCTTCGTCACTATTAATCATCTCCCAGGCGACCTGCGCGCGGACGTCGCAAACCACGTCGGCCTCGGAGTAGACAAGGAGGAACATCTTCATCGGGTATCTGGACACCAGCAGGACGACGCGCCTGAAAAACGCAGACGCGTAATGAAACATAAGAAGAAGCCCGCCCTTGAACAAGTGCATTGCGTCGGCCTCGGGCATCCTGTCCGCAATATCCTGGAGCCACGTGATGTCGCGGGCAAGCTCGTCAAACTTCACAGCGAATTTGAGCGCCATCCCTGTCGCTAACTGGGTCACGTGGCCCCCCTGCTCGCGCATCACCTCGCCGGGGACCGCCTTCGCGATCCAGAATATGAACTCATGCACTGGCTCATGCAGCTTATGGGCGACGGCGCCGAGGGCGCCGAAGAAGGGGTCCGCCGCCACCTCCAGCGCATCGTTCCTCCACCTGCCGAGCCGGGCTCTGAACGAAGCCACCTCCTCAAGTCGGGGCTCTTCACGGAGGGCGGCATCGCCAGCGTCGTCCGCCGCCGCAGTCTTCTTCCCCAATGCCTTCGTCAGCGCCTGGAGCAGCTGGCCATTAAGGAGCGGAGGTGGGATTGTGGTCTCTGAGCCGTGCACAGAACCCCATCGGCCCGATAGACACCTCGGCGGCAAGCGCCTCGCGTACTTCTGCGCGTCAGGGCCACTGACAGCAGACTTCCACGCCAGGAACATGTCCTGCCAGGGAGGGGAGAGAGACGAGAAGGAGAGAGGGGGAACGAGAGGGATGGATGGATGGACGGGCAGGGACGGGAGGGAGGGATGGATGGAGGGATGGAGCGGAGGAGGGAGCAGGGAGGAAGGAGGAGAGAGGAGGAGAGGAGAAGAGGTGGAGAGGTGGAGAGGAGAGGAGAGGAGCGGTCCTTCCCGAGATCTCGCCAGACGTTGACGATCTTCGCGAGGCTCCCGAAATATTTGTATGTGCGGCCCGATTGCGTCAGGATTGCGTCGCATATGGACAGGCCCGATTTCACCATCAAGTGAGGGCTGTGCATAAAACAATCAAAAGACCACGTACTCAAGCACCTGGTATTGAATGATCTTCTTAGCCTTGGCCTCGTCTGAGCCCTGATCAGATGTCAAGAAGTAATAGAACGTCCTCGTGCTCTTGGGGTCCGTGTCGATCTCTTTCATGACCATGGACCAGTCGGGGGCTCCTGTGCTGCGCATCTGCTTCTGGATCATGTCGACTGTCCCCGGGCCAGTGCCATCAACGACAATCTGCAAGTCAGCGAAATCCCTCCTCCACGCGTAGTCATCATCGGACACATCATCATCCCAGCACTTGTACACGGACTCAACGAATAAGTTGTGCACCTTGCACCCCCCCATGATGGCGGCGTTGGTGGCGTCGCCGCGCACGGCGAACATTGCGAACCCATTCCTCTGTGAAGCCACAAGGGAGATAATCGGAAATGGACAGACCCCCCTATAGCAAAACGCGGTTTAGTGAAAACGATCTGAGGCCCAAACCTGGCGGGCGCAAGCCTGGAAACTAACGGACACGGCGCCCTCTCGAAAACCGAAAACGGACACTCACTTCACTAATCGACGTGTCACTGTTGGGGGTTCTGTCCACCCCCGAGATAAGCGAAGCGATGGCGACGACGACGACAACGACGACGACGATGAGCGACGATAAGCGAGAGGGAAAGAGCGAGAGTAGTGAGTGAGTGGCATGGGGTCCGAGTCTAGTGCGAGTGGAGGTTAAAGGCGAGGTGGGCGCGGTCGGCGCGGTCCGAAGAAGGAGGCAGAGGAGCACAGGAGGAGGGGATCATGTAAGGCTGTCCTTGGCCCGTCGTCGTCGCGCATGGCGCGGGGCATCGAGTCCCCGAGAGAGGAGGCAGCAGACAGGGAAGACGCGGACGAGGCACGGCCCAAGCTGCCGAGGCCGATGCTGCCGAGGGTACACACGCTGAGCCCGGAGACGGAGCTCGAGCTGCCCGGTCTCTCGCCACTCCCGCCGGCAGTGGTGGGCCCCGGGAAGATCCACCACGGGTTGTGCTCCTGGCTGGGGGCCGAATCGCCTTGGGCGAGGGCGGGCAACCTCGCGCCATTCCAGCTCTCTTCCGCGCGCGCTACATCACGCGTGAAAGCAAGCTGGCCTGGCACGCGGCTTGTTCGGTATCGTCCAGGGCGGCCGCGAGGGGGGCGGGAGGGGTTCACCCTCGGGTCCTGGTGGTACCACAAGCTAGATGTCACCATGGCGCCATTGCTCCTGTGCTCCCAGCGGCGCACGGTCGGGCGGGACACGTCGTCGAGGATGACCCCGCACATGTTGCGCCCGGCCACGTTGCCGAGGCACCTCCGGATCGCAAGGGCAATGCCAGTCCTGGCGTTGAACCGCCGCTTCTCCCCGCGGTCTGGCGTGAGCAGCGCCAACTGAGCGTCCGCCTCGACGGGGGCGATGGCCGCCTCAGAGCGGCGGCGAAGCGGAGATGGGCGGATATACGGCCCCGACCATTCTTGGGCTGAGCCGCGTCCAGCCGCGGCGACGAGGGGGGGGCCGAGAGACGACGCGATGCGGCGCGACGCGATACGACGACGACGACGACGGTGACCCGTTTCCGACGACGACCGACGACGACGGACACGGCAAAAAAGGCGGCGGCGACGAGCGACGACGACGTCGGTGCGACGACGACGGCGGCGCGACTCCGAGGAGGAGGAGGAGGGCGACGCGACGACGACGACGGCTTCGGATCTGCGGAACCGCCTTGATCTCCTCGATGCGCGCAGTCTTGCGCCTCACTGTCTGCTGCTCCTTCCTCACCTTCCGCTTGAGGCCGTCGATGATCACGTCCTGGCCACTGCGGCGGCCCCCCCGCTTAGTCCTCCTTGCCCTCGTGCTCCTCCAATCCTCATCCGACCTCCTCCTCTGCTCCACATCCTCCTCATCCTTATCATCCTCCTCATCCTCCTCCGCCTCCGCCTCCTCCTCATCTTCCCTCATCATATCCCTCATCCCCCCCCTCCTCCCTCATCCCCCTCCACCCTCGTCGCAATCCATCATCCTCGTCCTTCCTCCTCATGCCCCCAACCCGCGGCGGTCCTTCTTCACGAGGGCGGCCGCCATCTGCTCTCGACTCATGGTGGCGAGGTAATGGCGCCCGAGCTCCACGATGTCCAGGTCCATCGGCGCCGGTTCGATCGCCGAGGAGGGTGGGAGGAGGAGGAGGAGGGGCCGAGGAGGGGGAGGAGGAGGAGGAGGAGGAGGAGGAGGAGGAGAGAGGAGGATGAAGAGGTAAGGGGAGGAGGAGGAGGAGGTAAGAGGGAGGAGGGAGGAGGAGGAGGAGGAGGAGGAGGAGGAGGAGGTCAGGCGCCTCAGCCGATGGCTCGATCGCCGCCGGCACGATCGTCAACGCGTCGACGTCGACGGGCGGCGGGAGGGGCATCGGCGCGGCCGCCGTCGCCGGGGCCTCGAACTCCACGGCGTGCTCGCGCACCCGACGCATGGCCGCCGTCCACTGGGCCTCCGGGATGAGCACCCCAAACTCGCGCAGCAGGACCCCCACGGCCTCGGCCCGCACCCACTCGGGCCCACGAGCAGACGCCACCCCCGCTTGGGCCGTGCCGCGGCGGCATGCTCGCGTCGCCCGGCCAGCCACCACGCGGGCCCTGCGCGGATCCACGACGTCCCCGAACGCGGTCGAGATCTCCCCGAGGCGCGCGACAGGGATATCCACGGACTCGCCAGGCCCGCGAGCAGCGCCAGGACACAGGAAGAGGTACAATCGTTGAAAAATGTCCATAGTGTGCGAGCTTGGCTTGTCACAAACGGCTACGCTCGGCAACGACGGGCGACGGCGAACGTGCGGCTATCTTCGCGCCGAGGCATCCACCCGCGAAGCACGATTATCTTCGCTTAGTTTCGCTCATCTTAGCCCCCCCCAGGGAGGCGATTATTTTCTTCGCCGTCTTCGCGCTCCGCTTGGCCCTCTTTCTCTTTTCGGGCTGCGGCGGCATCGGCTCCTCCATCCTCCATCCTCTTGACCTCCTTCACCTTCTGCACCTCCTTCACTCTCTTCACTCTCTTCGAAGAGGGCGAAGAGAATGAAGAGAGTGAAGAGGGCGGCGGCGGCGTTATACGAGATATCAGCGCTGCTCTGGCGTTATACGAGTGGCAGCCGCTCTGCGGTTGATCGGGGGTTTGTGCATATACAGTGCGCACATGTGTCCAGCTCTCCCTTCCTCCCCCCTCCCATCCCCCTCATCCCCTCCCCGCCGTCGCTGCTGCCGCGTCTCCCTCTTCGGATGGCGGCGCCTGTGGCGCGCCCTTGGCGGGCCAGACGGCGGTCGATCGATCGACGACGATGGCGATGACGGCGATGGCGATAACGCTATGTCGGCGATGGCGATGCGATGGCGATGACGGCGATGACATGGCGATGATGAGGTGACGATCGACGATAGGTGGCGATGCTGATGCTGACGATGTGGCGGACCGAATCTCATCTCCCCGTGCGAACGGCGAACAACAGCTATCCGAACCGAACGTTCGAAATATCCTACGTGCGTCTATACAAACAAAAATAACGCCAACCCCTCGGAACTCAAGGACTCTAAGATGGCTCCAGGGGCTGAGGGAGAGAGCAGGCACCTTCTGCTCTGAGACGTGCCAGAGTCGAGTGTCAGTCAGACCAGCGCGGCGCACCCCGCAACGTCGTGGCTGGCAGGGATGCTGTTAATTGGCAGCGGCGGTATCGCCAAATCATGACAGACCCCATATCCCTCCCTTTCCTCCCTATCCTCCTGGTCGATCCTCCCCTTCCCTCCTCCTCCTTGAAGCCACTATGGCTAAATTACAAACAGGCGTGAGATCTTAAGTCTCACGCGCCGCCCCGGCTGCTCGCAAGCCGCCTCTTGAGCGGGCGCGCCGACGGCGGGCTCAGGCTCGCCCTCACCCTCTTCTTCTCGAGCATATTCTCGATCTTCTCGGGCAGCTCGGTGGCCTGCTCGGCTTCGACCTCGTTGATGTAGGCGTCGAAGTCCCAGCTCCAGTCGTCCTCCTCGGCCTCGCCCTCGTCCTCGTCGACGCCATCGACGCCGAAGTCCCAGCTCCAGTCGCTGCAGGCGTCGCCCGCCGCCTGGTTCTCGTTCTCGTCGAAGCCGAAGTCGCTGTCCGAGCTGTCCACGTAAACGCACTCGTCGTCGCCCGACTGCGCTCAGCGGTCGAGATCTTTCGGATAACGCATCGCCCGGGGCCCCAGGATAGCCCGTCGCGCGGCCTCTGAACGGCTCAGGACAAGGAGACAAGGACGTTGGACCAAGGATGGCGTCAGCACGTCGCGCCCGTCCGAGACGGGCGCCAACGGGGTCACGACGCGTTATCCAACAGTTCTCGACCGTATGAATTAAGCAGCTCCTGCTTGCGACAGGTCTGCTCATACTGCTCCTCTTCCGTGAATGCGAGGCCCCACTGGGGGTAGTACTCGGCGAAGTCACCGTCGTCGTCGGACTCGCCCGTGTCGTGCTCGTGCGCGGAGCCCTCGCCCTTGCCGTACTCGTCGTCGGCCTCGAAGTCACCGCCGCCAGCGCAGTAGTCATCCTCGTAGTCCTCGGCCACGCCGCTGGCGAAAACGAGGCCAAAGTGGTAGCCGTCGTAGTAGCCCCAGTAGTAGTGGAAGCCCGCGATGCAGCCCTCGGCGTAGCCATCGTTGTCGCCCGCGGCGTAGCCCCTGGCGTAGACGGACTCGTCCGCGGAGTCCTCGGAGGCGAAGCTGCTGCTGTAGATGTCATCCGATCAGCGGTCGGAATCTGTTGGATCACGCGATCAGGCATCCCCGAACGGCTCGGGACAATGGCGCAGTGCCAGGGGATGCCGATAGCGCAGATAGTCACGACACGTGATCCAACAGTTCCCGACCGTAGGCACTATGGTCGGCGTAGATGCCGAAATGAGCGGCCATTGCGGAGACGATATGTCTGCCGCGGAGGGAGTGCCTCAAAGCTCGGGTCGGGCGAAAGGGGGGATAGCAAAGGGGGGGTTGAGAATCAGCTCACGCACGGTAGGTTCGCGTCGCGTCGACCGGCGGCGACCCCGCCAGCGGCGTTCAATTTTGAAGGCCGCGGGCGACCCACAATCGTTCGATGTGGAACGATTTGGACGTTTCGGAAACGGCCGATCGTTCAAGGTTGAACGATCCCCGCGGTGTCAGAAACCAACGCCGAAGTCGGCACGACACGGACCTGCCGTAGCTGATTTTCCCGGCGCCTCACGGCGCCGGGAGGCGCCCATGCATCGAGGAATGGGCCCCTCGGTCGGGCCGAAACCAGCTGCATGCAGCAGATTTCGCAACCCCCCCTTTCCCAAACCCCCCCGTTCGCCCGACCCGAAAAGCCGCCCTGGGGAGCCCAAGTGGCGACGGCGACGGCGACGAGCGCTCCTCCTCTCCTCCTGTTCCTCCTCTCCCCCTTCTCCTCGTCCTCCACCTCGCTCCTCCCAACCCCTCCTGCTGCTCCCCCGCCCCCTCCTCCTCCTCCTCCGCCTCCTCCCCCTCCTCCTTCTCCTCCTCGTCCTCCTTTACCCTTGTTCGGAGCCCGGCGACTTGAGACACCGACAGTTCGAAATCTGATCAAAATCGGTCCCTGGACCCCTCGGGGGATCCCAACGACTTGATTTGTCACATTGCGTCCAGCCGTGGCGACGAGGGGTTCCCCCGAAGGCCAACTCCCAACGTCTCAAACGGCCCTCCCCTGACGTGTGCCGCCGCTGCTGCCGCATCTCCCTCTTCGGATGGCGGCGCCCTCGGAGCGACGGCGGCGGGCCGGCGGCGGCGAGCCCGCGTCGTCGTCGTCGCCGCCGGGTGGAGGAGGAGGGCGGGGGAGGAGGAGGAGGAGGAGGCCTCTCCAATGTTTCAGAATGTCGGGCGCCTCAGAACATCGATCGGTCCGAGATGTGGCATCCTCGTTTTCATATATGGGAAGAGTACTACTCACATTACCGCGCGCATGTATTTATTTATGGTGGTGATATTATTCATATACACACGATATGTATTTATAGATGTCGCTATATGGAAATATGGGGGCGACATATGAATAACCATCGAATGGAATATGACGAATATGACTAATGATGTTTCCATATGCGCACATATGACTCTGCTTCCATGGCGCATATATTTAGGGCGCGCGCGCGCTAATCCTGGCGAGGCGCTCTGTCACGAGGCCACGGGCCCGACCTCGTGACAGAGGCCTTCGTCACGAGGGCGCGCGGCGTCACCCTCGTGACGGGGTCGGCTTCACCCCTGAGGGGGTGTACGTGCCACCCCAGGTCAGAGGGGTCGACTGCCCAAGCTCTCGATCGAGCAGCAGATGAAGATCACGAAGTGCAACACGTGCCACAAGAAGGGCCACTGGAGCCGCGAGTGCCCGCTCAACACCAACCCGAAGGGCGGCGATCGCCGGGACCTCGCCGGCTACACGTCCACGGGTTGGGAGACGAGCACGCACAGCGAGCCGGTGACCAACGACACCTTGGCCACGTGGCGACAGGCCGAGGAGGAGATCACCAAGGACAGTGTCTTCCTGGTCACGGCGGCCACTCAGGGGCTTGTGGATCCGGGGGCCGGAAGCGACCTGATCGGAGTTGCGGCCTTGAACCGAGAGGCGGCCGCCCTGGCGCAGGTCGGCCTCCAGTACGTGGAAGTGCCCCTGGAGCACCGGAGGCCGCGGGCAGCCCACGGAGTCGGCGGCCCGGCCAAGATCATCAGCATGGTACTCTACCCTCTCTGTCTCGGGGCTGTCCTGGGCATCGTGGAGACGACAGTTTTGGCAGATGATGTACCACACATTCTCAGCGTGAATTTGTTAGACTTCCTCGCCTGTGTAATCGACCCCCCGAAGAACTGCATGCAGTCCGGCACTTTGCTCAAGGACATCCAGCTCACCAGGCTTGGATCCGGTCACAGGATGGCCGACATCGTTCAACCGTTGCCAAAGCCAGTGGTGACGCCAGCCTCCGCGCTGGCTCGATGTCCGTTTCTCACGCCTGACTCGTTTAGATTCTCGGGCAGTCGCGTGCAGGAGATGTCGGCATCAGGAGTCATCAGCCAGTACATGGGCCTCCTCATCCTCCTCATCCTCCTCGTCACGATGTATGTTCGGTTGCAACAGTACTCGAGGACTCGAAGAGGCACCATCCTGGGTAGGATTTCAAGCTATTCCGTGAAGATCCCGGGGATTCCCACGAAGGGCCTGACAGGCCTCCTCATCACGTTTCTCCGGCTCTTCGGGCCACGAGCTCAGATGATCCCTAGCACGCCTGGTCACAGCTCAGGATCTCCCGGGGAAACTAAGGCGATGTCGGACCCGAGGGACAGTGGTTCGTGGGACGAGCTGGCCCTCGTGGCAGCCGCGGGCATCCTCCTCCTATCCTCCTCCGTAGCCCTTGGCTCGAGCCTTTTCAGGGCCAGTTTAGACGAGAACCTTTCACGACCACGGTATCGGGTTTGCCGATCAACAGCCTTCAACGATCATGGCGAAGGTGAAGACGACTCTTCTCCTCCTGCTGTTCGCCTGCGGGACAACCGCCGCTCCGGTGCCTACGCCTCCCAAGAAGCCGGCGCGCAAGAAGCAGGGAGCGTACCAGGCGACCCAGGAGCTGCTGGGACGTGCCAGCAGCAGCAACCAGGAGACGCCGATTCCCATGGACACAGGAGCGGCCGCCTCGACGGGCCCGGCGACCTACCCCTCGGAGCAGGAGTCCGAGCAGATCCCCGGGCCGCCCGTAGCGGTGACGGGTTCGGGGGCATCAGCGGCAGCATCGTTCTCCGGAGCAGAGGCCGCGGCGGCGATCGGGGCACCGACACCGGGGATGCCGGCGGTGCCGAGGCCGAAACCACCACCCAAGGCGGCACCGTTCGGAGCGGATCCCTGGATCCCGGCGAAGCCTCCACCAGTAGCGGCATGCCCGCACCCGGATGCCGACATCAGGTACTACGGGAACCAGTGGGGCAGCGGCTCGAGGTGCCTTCGGTGCGGGGAGAGGTTGACCTGGATTCCCGGCCCGAGGAACCGAGTTCCGACGGAGCGTCCCGACTCGGCGGCAGAGGCAGCCAGAAGGGCAGCGGCATCCGCTCAGAGAGCAGTGGACATACTGCAGCAGGACGGCGGCTTCATAGAAGGGGCCGCGGCGCTCAACACGGTGAGCGGGCTGGCGGCGATGCTTCAAGCACTTCAGTGGCAGCTTCAGGACCTTCCAGAAGGCCTTCGAGCCATGCAGGGGGTTCGCCATGTGGTGGAGCGCATGATGGAGATCGCGACCTCGGCCTCGACGATCCATCCAGGACAAGTCGAAGAGGGGCTCCACCAGATCCACCAAGGAGTGGTTCATATCCAACGAGTGGTGGGTTCCTTCGAAGCGTTCGGAGAAACTATGGACGCCATGCAAGAGCAGATCGCGAGCATTCAGACGGACATGGTCACCATGCAGCAGGCCATCAACCAGCTGGTGACGATGACGGTCCAGATCGGCACGGCGGTGACAGCGATGGCAGTGCAGGTCAACGAACAGGGACACTCGGGCAGCAGCGGGTCGGGTCAACCGGGACTCAGCAACCAGGAGCAAGGGCCTTCTGGCCAAGAAGGTTCGACGACGCCGACGACCACCACAGCGGTGCTTCCAGGAAGCCCGGACAGCTGGGAGATGATCTGAGTCCCGCAGTATCCATGCAAGCTCCAGGCTTCTCGATCCCGGAGCCTCCTGTTCCAGATGCCGAGCTTTTCCGGCACGAGAGAGGGGCCAGCGGCCTGAGCCTAGCGGCCAGCCTCTCGACATGCGGCTGCTGCGCGGTCCTGACAGAAGAGACCGACTCCTCGTCCTCCTCCGTCTATTCCCTCGCTCCCACCTTCTGCTATCCCTCCGGGCTCCCACCAGAAGGACTCTGGGCAAAGCCAGAAAGGCCTCTCCAAAAGCTGGAGATTGAGAGGCTGTACGGTGACCTGTATAACGACGACCACGAGGTCTCGTGGAACAGGGCCGTCCGCGACGCTGTCGCCAAAGGCGCGGAACCCCAATTAGGAGCCTCGGGAGACCCAGGGACCCACGTAGGATTCAGTAGGTCGAGACGGTCCAAGACGGCCTTCATGGAGCTGTTTTCTCCTCCTAGAATCGCCCCGGAAGTGGGGCGTCGGGGTGGTGCTCTGGGGGACAGGCCAAGTCTGGATCGGAAGGTAGGATGGGATTCCGCTCGACCTGATCACGCGAAACAGATGTGGGATCAGATCGAGCGAGATCAGCCCGAGATAATCTGGATGTGCTCGGAGTGTCGCGTCTTCTCGGCGATCAATAGGGTCAATCGTGATCGCCGCGATCCGGAGCGCTGGCATCAAGAGGTCATGGAGGCCCTCCGAGATCTCATTCTGTGTATGGAGGTGGCCCAGTATCAGTATGAAAAGGGTAGGTACTTCGCCTTTGAGCACCCGCTCTATGCGAGCTCCTGGACTACTCAGGTGGTCCAGCTCATCACCTCCCTCCCCGGCGTTCAGCGACTAAGGGTGGATATGTGCTGCTTCGACATGCAAGTGGACTCTAGAGGCCTCAACAAGAAGCCCACAGGAATACTGTCGAACCACCCTCACCTCGTTCGGTTGCTAGATGGACATCTCTGCACTGGAGAACACAGACACGCCGTGCTCGAAGGCAGCAGCCAGACGTCTAAGGCCAGTAGGTACCCCCCCAAGTTCTGCAAGTTGGTGGCACGAGCTGTCACGGAGCAGTGGGGCGGTGCCCACCGGTCCACCCGACCCACGTGGGCGGAGCTCTCCGAGGACGGTCACTTCCCGGCGGAAGAGGCGGAAGGAAGGCGCTTGCCGAGCATCGCGGAAGCCGATGAGGAAGAACTCGACGGCCAGGACTCGGAGGGCAGCGGGGACGAACAGGAGACTCGACCCCCTCTCGCCACGCCTCAGCGTGCCGAGGTCGATCCTGATCCGAGCGAGAGTGAAAAGAGACTTCTCTACAAGCTTCATGTCAACATGGGACACCCCGAGGTCCGGAAGTTCTGCCGGGTTCTCCGGGCCGGGGGGGTCAAGCGTCACCTCGTTAGGTGGGCCAGGAACAAATTCAAATGTTCCGAGTGCGACGAAAGACGACGGGCCGGCAATCACAGGCACGTGGCCTTGCCCAGAACGTTCAGATTCAACCACATTGTCGGGATAGATTTGTTTTATCTCGACTTCCAGGGCACCTCCCAAGCGTTTATCAACCTTGTGGACCACGGGTCGAACTTGCAAGTATGCAAGAGGATTCCCAATGCGAGAGCGGCCACGGTCTGGGCCGGGTTTGTCGAGTGTTGGATCCGTCCGCTAGGGGCTCCGCATTTTCTCCTGTCCGACGGCGGATCAAAATTCGCCGAGAGATTTGCGAGGGGTCTCGAGCAGTGGGGAGTCAAGCACCACGTGTGCGATGCGGATTCACCTTGGCAAAACGGACGTGTCGAACGGCACGGAGGATGGGTCAAGGAGCGCGTCCGGGCCGAGTTAGACTCTGGAGGGGACGTTCCAAGCAACCTCGATGAGCTCGACACCTTGGTGCACGAACTTGTGGCGCACAAGAATAGATATTGGCACCGAGGCGGGTTCTCTCCACTCCAACTCGTCTTCGGCGAGAATCCTCGCCTCCCTCACGACCTCCTCTCCGACGACTCCCACGGCTTGCCAGGATGGCAAGACATGACCAGGCACCCGGCCCACCAGGACCCTGCCGGGGCCGAGTTCTCGAGGGCCCAGGCCATCAGGGCCACCGCCAGGAGGCTGGCGATGGAGGTGTATTCCCGCGAGAAGATAAGCCGCGCTTCCCGGGCCAGGACGCCTGTTCCCCGGAGCCTGGTCCCAGGACAGTGGGTCTTCGTCTGGCGTCACTTCTCGCGCACGTCACTCAGAGGAGACTCGCTCGGCAAGAGACGCGACGGGTGGGCGGGCCCAGGAGTGGTGGTCCTCGCGGAGGGCACCACCATCTGGGTCGCAATGCGCGCCCGCCTCTGGAAATGCTCGGTCGAGCAAGTGAGGCTGGCCAGCTCAGACGAGGAGCTGGGTATCCAGATCGCGCAGAGCCCTCAGTGGGCCGAGCTTCTCAGGCAAGCCCAGACGCGCCGTGCCACCGCAGTCGATGTGCAACGAGAGGGGTCACCTCCGGACGAGGCTTGGGACGAGGAGGGCCGTGTCGATCCAGGCATGGCTCCTCAAGTTCCCGGCTCTCGGGCTCACGAACCCAGGGATGACGGGGGCGCTGGGTCCGGGGATGCCGGTCCGGGTCCCTCCCCCTCGGTCGTGGGCCCTCTCGGGCCTTTCCCAGGCCCAGCTAGGGCCTCGGGGGTGTTGCGGGCTCCTTCCGAGGGTGGCTCGGCGGAAGCTCAGGCGGGCTCGACGAGGCTCCCCTCTTCGACCGGCGGAAGTGAACGTCCGGGGGACTCGCGCGGGGGCTCGGGAGGCCCGTCCAGACAGGTCTCCGATCAGCCTGTCGGGGGGAACGACCATGCCCCGGCCGAGCCGGGCAGGGCGGGGCCAGGAGCCAAAGCTACGGGGGACGCCTCTCCTCCTCTTCCTCCTGTCTCCTCGTCTTCCTCTCCTTTTCCTCCGGCGGCGGAGGCTCCCTCTCGTCCGCCCCCCCTTTCCGTCTCCCGTCTCTCTCCTCCCCCGGTCTCCTCACCTCACTCGGCCTCTCCCACGGGTCCGGGGGGTTCTAGTCAGTCGACTCCGAGGGCGCGTCTGCGGCAGCCAGACGACGTGCCCGTGAGCATTTTGAGGGGAATGAGTCAGCAGAGGCCGGACCTCTCCAGGGCTAGCAGCAGGCCTCCCGAGGTCAAGAGGCTGAGAGTGGAACCTCCTCCTGGCCTCCCCGCTCCTCCTCCTCCTCCTCCACCTCCGTCGACGCCGTTGCCTCCGACGGGTGCCCGAGGTCCGGCCGAACCGAGGGGAGAGGGAGTCACGCGAGGCGTGAGCTCCAGCTCGGCTGGTCCTCGGAGGCCGGTCCAGGACGTGATCCAGGACCTCGAGACCGGCAGGCCCAGAGGCCGGAGCCGTTCGCCTCCCCGCAGCGGAGCGCCGGCGGACAGAGCGGCGGAAGATTTCCTCATCTCCCCCCTCGGTGACGGTGGTGGTGAAGGTGTCCAGGCCAGGAGTTTGAGCTCGGAGCTGGGGGTCCGGGAGGGATGGTCCGGAGTGGTGTCGTCTGAAGGAGGGGACTTTGCGGCCAGCCGCGGGGGGGAGATAAACTTGAAGAGGCTGACCCCCGCCGAAAGAGAGAAGTTCACCCTATCAGACAGCAAAGAGTGGAAGGCCATGCTTGGTACTGGCGCAGTGGAAGTTATTCCCCCCTCCAAGGCGGAAGTCGTTCGGAAGCAGCTGCCGGATCGCATCATCTTTTCGAGGATGGTGCGCCGGTGGAAGCCGGTGGAGGGCACTTTCCAAGACCCAGAGGCCAAATCACGTTGGTGCGTACACGGTCACCGTGATCCTGATTCTGGTTCCCTGTTAGCATATGCTCCGACGCCACAAACGTCGAGCATCATGATGTTCCTTCAGGTCGTCATGAACCTGGGGCTCCAGGCTGACATCGCCGATGTGAAGAACGCCTTTTGCCAGAGCGACCCCATGGTTAGGAGTCAAGGACAGATCTACGTCGAGCCTTGCGAAGGCATCGACCTTCCGGCTGGATCCCTCATTCTTCTACGCGTCAATGTGTACGGTCTGGATGACGCGCCCATGGCCTGGAGAAAGACGATCGTTAGCTATCTGGGGCAGCATGGGTTCACTAGGAGTTTACTCGAGCCGTGCTGGTACATGCGATATGGCTCCAAGGGTGAGGTGCTCAACATGATCCTCCTAGAAGTAGATGACTTCTTCATCGGCTCGTCTTCAGAGAGCTCTCGGCGGTGGCTGCGAGAACTACTAGAAGCACGGTTTAAGTTCGGCAAATATCGAGACTGCCACAGCGGTCCCGTGGACTATGCCGGACGGAGGATCACGATTGGGCCTCGACGTGCCACTGTTGACATGGAGAAGTATATTTTAGAAGAAGTGCGACCGGTCACTGTGCAGAAGGGAAGATTAGCCAAGCGTGACCTACCTCTCGAGCCCGATGAATTCAAGGCCCTTCGTTCCTTAGTATACAAGTTCAACTGGATAGGGCGAGAAACTAGGCCAGAAGCTGCCGGGGTCGCCAGCATACTGGCCAGCCGGTTGAAAACAGCTACGACTGGAGACATCTCCCTGGCAAACAAATTAGTTCGACACCTTCGTTCCTCAGCCTCACGAGGCCTGATCGTGTGGAAGCTAGATCCCGAACAGATGTCATTCATGTCGTTTTCTGATGCAGGAGGGGTTGGAGCATTCGACGACCTCACGGACGAGAAAGGACTGCCAGAGGACCCCACCCAGGGAGCATGGATGATCCTAGCATGTGACAAGAGCGTGCTGTCCAATCGGTCTGTGCGAGCGTCCATCCTAGGATGGCGCAGCTCGAAACTCCGGCGGAAGGTACCCTCGACACTAGCTGGGGAGACCCAGGCGTTGGCAGCAGCGGTCGCAGAAGTGGAATACCTACAGATCTTGTGCAGAGACGTGGTCTTTGGAGATGTCAGTGTCCGAGATCATCATCGTGGTTCGGGACCATTCACTACCGTGCTTAGGCACAACTGTCGTTTGGGTTCCAGGGAAACGCAGCTTCACGTAGTAGACGCTAAGTCTATCTACGACACAATGATGAAGGAAGGCAACGCTTCAGCCAAAGACCGTCGTACTGCAGTGGACCTCGCCATAATATGCGAAGCTCTAGAGAAGGCACAAGGCCGTGTTCGGTGGATACCGCATGGCCGAATGCCGGTAGACCCGCTTACCAAGGATGACGTCGGAAAATGTAACGCCGCGTTGTTCGACCTTATGGCGAGTGGCCGTATCATTCTCGTGGACGAGGGGGTAGAAGTCGAGCGTAGACGAGACGACCCAGGACTCAAGAGCAGGACTCAAGCAGCACCCAGGAAGGTCCTCAACCAGTCGTCTAGCCTGATCTCATGGCAGGAGCTCCAGTCCCAGGATCTTGGTGGTGGTGGTGGTGGTGCGGTTGGCCCTCCCCTCTCTCCTTCCTCTCTCCTTCCTCCGGCGGCCGGGGGCAGCAGCAGAGGTAGCATGGAGGGCCTGTTTCAGTAACAGAGCGTTCCCGGAATTCACTATTGTAGTTTCAGGAAGAGAGCAGATCGAGCAGAAGACTCGATGCGGCGTTTCAGGGGCGGCTTTCCAAATCAGGGATAGCTGAACCTACAAGAAAGTTTGGGGCATGTGACTGGTGCCCAGATTTCTACAGTTAGGTTCAGCACTTTGGATTTCCGTTCCTTCGCCAATATGGCTCAAGTCCAAAAACCATCTCGGGGTCACTGCTGCTGCCACATATGGCGGTGGTCATTGCAGTTATTGCTGCTGATGCTGCTGATGTTGTTGTTGGTGTTGTGGTTGTTGCCTGTGTTGTTGTTGGTGCTGGCTTTGGTGTTGTCGTTGTTGGTGGTGCTGTTGGTATGGTTGTTGTTGCTTGTGTTGTTGGTGGGGTTGGCGTGGTTATTGTTGCTGTTGGCGTTGTTGTTGACGTTGTCGGTGGTGTTGTTGGTGTTATTGTTGTTGCTAATGTTGTTGGTGGTGTTGGTGTTGCTCTTGTTGGTTTTGCTAGGTGTGGTGTTGTTGTTGCTGTTTGTTGTTGTTGCTGCTGTTGTTGCTGTTGTTGCTGTTGTTATTGCTGCTGCTGTTGTTGTAATTGTCCTTGTTGTTCGTCTCCTCAGTATTCGGTTTCTTCATCCTCGTCGTTTTTTATTGTTCGAAAGGCACTTAGTGGTAGGGACTGTAGGGCCCTGCTTAAGTCGTCGTCGTCGCCGCCGTCGTCGCCGTTGTCGCCGCCGCCGCCGTCGTCGCCGTCGTCGTCGTCGTCGCCGTCCTCAACTTTGTCGACGTTGTCGTCGTCGCCGGGGCCTCCTCTCGGAGGGCCTCGGCTGCCCGCGGGGGCCCCCTGGGGCCGTGGGCGGGAGGACCTCTCTTCGTGCCCGCGGCCTCGCAGGAACCGGGCCCCTGCCTGCGGGCCGCGCCCTCGGAGGAGGAGCAGGTACTTGTGGTTTCTTCATAAGCGTGGGGGGGCGATTACACCCCCGACGGGGGTCAACCTCGCCTCGTCGTCGCGCCGCGATGGGGGGTCGGAGCGCCTTCGGCGCGCGGTGGCTGCCCGCGACGAGGGTCGATGTGGGGCTGTCGGCGGGGGTGACGCCCCCCCGACGCTTATCAAGAAACTCGGAGTACCCATGCCTCTATATCCTTGGCTCTCGTTTTCGCTCTTCTTCGGGCCTCATGATGGGAGCCCCCCGTCGCCACCAATGGATCCGCCTCGAAAATCCTGGTCAGAACGCACCTCGGGAGGGGTCCCGGGAGTGGCGGTACAGTGGGGGCCCATGCCAAGAGACCCCCTGCTTGCCTCCAGGGTTCCATGGGTTTCTTGGGTGTTGATGCTTTTGCGATGGAGGGCGCGACGTTCCCACGCCAAAAACCATGGACGCCCTGAGGTCTCAGGGTTGGGTTTCTTGTGGAAGGTTTCTTGTGGTGGGCCTCCGCGGTATTCGTTTCCCCAGTCTGCGCGCGCGCGTCTTCGCGGCTGTACGCCGCGCGGGGCGTCGTTGTCCACGCGGCCGCCGCGGGGCCGCGCCCTGGGAGTCCAGACCGCGAGGGCGCGGGCAGGGAGACGTTGCCCGCGAATCGACGCGCACGCAAAGGCGAAAGCCAACTCTCTGAGCGTGTGGGGGGCCCCCTGCGGGCATACTCTCGCAGCTCAGGGAGACTTGGAGCAGTGCCGCACGATCGAGCCGCTCCGTGCAGAGGTGGCCCCCCATTCTTACATGTTGCCCGCCGCTGCTGCTTCAGGTCGCTGTGGTTAGTCTACCTGGCTGGTCTGCTTGGTCTGCCTGGCTGGTCTGACTGGGCGGTCTTGCCAGTCTGCCTGGTCGTCGCCGTCGTCAGCTTTCTCGCCTTCGACTTCCTCGTCGTCGTCGTCGTCATCGTCCTTTCCCTTGCGTCGCCGCAGCCGGGGCTGGGACCGAAAGCGCTGTTGCGTCAAGTCCGGCTGCGGCGGAAAGGGAGGCGGGAAGGGGGCGAGCATCAGCGGCCATATCAGCTCTTATGCTCCAGCGCAAGGTAAGGTGCTGGGGCATAAGAACTTTCGCCTCGAGCGGGGCTTGGAGCAGATGCGCACGATGAGCGCGAGCTGAACAGCCAATGCGCCTAGTAACGACGCGGGTCTTCATCTAGGGTGCCCCTGTGTCCCTGCCTCTGCGGCCCGTCCTCTGCCGTTGTGTCCTTGCCTCTGCGGCCCATCCTGTGCCGTCGTCACTGGTGGCCCGCCGCCCGAAAAAAAACTCGACTTCGGCCTCCAATGGTCTTGCGTCCTTGCCACCCGTCTTCAATACACGTTTTGCCTGTACCGCTGCCCGCCCCTGTGGGTGATCGAGGATGTGCGAATCGAGGATCCGAATCTTTGGAGCCTTGTTTGGGCCCTGGTGGCACCCTCGTCGTCACCGCCAGATGCTCTTCGAAATCATGAACAGAACGCACCCCTGGGGAGGCTAGAGATTAGCGTTATCGGTACTTTATCGTCCCCTCCGATATTTCAATGTATTCACACGGTGGACCCATGGAGGTTTTGGCCAATTCAGTGGGACCGGCGGTTCATGCTGGGTCGTTTTTTTTTTTTAAACTGCGCCAGACGCAAGCATATTCAAAATAACCATTCCATCGCGATGGTTTCACCACGCGAAAGTTAGCGTGCAACCCGTGGGAGGTTCAAGTTAGCATCGGCGCTGGGTTTTCGCTATCGAAAACGGGTCTAATCTGGCGTAATTCCGTTCCGTTTTGTCCAGCTTGATGGCCTTTGCATCGGGTTCAATCGTCTTCCGTTGTTATTACGACGACCTCCCACCTAGATGACCCATGGGGTTGCTAAGGTGATAAAGGGGTTCCAAGCTAATGTTAAGGTGGGCTATACCAGGCCAAACCTAACCTGTAAGTGCATTGCAAGTTTCTCAGGCGGCTTACGGGGGGGAAGAGTTTCGGGCTGAGTGGGCGGAGCCCACTTAGCAGAGTTACCAAACCCATTTTAAGCCATGCGCGGCGTGTGTATTGCATTTGCACGCTGTATTGGGCCAGGTACGACCCCCCTCTATCCCTTGAGCAACCTGAGCCTTGATCCAAGTATGCGAGGGGTCCCTCTCCATGGACTGGCCCTCGTATTTGACACTGCGAAACACATGCGCCGTCGCACCCAAAAACAATGGAGCCCCGGACCCCATACTTCCGCGCCATTCTCTTTGCGCCGGACCGATCTGTGAGGGCCCCAGGGTCCGACACGGGGGAAAGGCTCGGGGCTCAAGGGACGGGGGTCAATGCAAACGGGGGTCAGCCAGGGCACCGGATCCTGCAGGATCCTGCGAAGACCCCCTCTGGCTGACCCGGGTTAGCGAGCCGCCCGTGGCCGCGAGGCGGCCGCGCATATTGGCTGACCCGGGTTTGCGAAAACCTCGCGAGTTTTTTTTTTTGTTTTTTTTTTTTTGCACTGCAGTTGTTTGTTTCCTGCTGACCCGGGTCTGGATGGACCCGGGGCAGGAGATCCCCGGAAGGCGCCCGTCGTGGCGAAATTAGCAGCGCCAGGATCTGCGGAAGCGCGCGCAGGCGGCCGTGGTCCGGGGGCGGCAGCCGGCTCGGGTCCGCCCCCTGCAGCGCCCCGCGCGCCGCCCGGGGGGGGGCGGGCCATACATGCACGGCTTCGGGCGGGCTGCCGGGCATGCCCAGAGGCCGCCCGTCCTCCCCTGTGCGCGCCGCGAGCCGTCGCGGGAGGAACCCTGGGGAAGGTCTGTCCCGCCTGGGGCGCTAATGAGGCCTCGCCCTCCTGGGGCAGGTGTTCCCTCCCTCGAGCCGAGAGTTCAGGCTTGGTCGGGACCAATCTGTGGCCGCGCACGGAAAGAGTCATATCGTCGGATGGATGCTTCGAGGTCCGAGGCTTGAGGGTCCTGCCAGCTTTTTCGTTTTGTCGGGCGTCCTGACGCGCTCTGGCGTCCTGACGCGCGGTCTCGAAGCCGCAGCTGGGTTCCCCTCCGAAGATCGGGCCAGAATGCTCCCCGGTACGGAGGGGTCGATTTCTGGGGGTCGATTTCTGGGGGGGAGCACTCTCAGATCTGGGCTTCAGTCGGACATGTCCCTCTACAGAAAGAATATTCGAGAATAGGAAAAGATAATGTAATGACGATCGTTCGTGCTCTGTTGACTATGTTCCCCAATCAGTGCTTGCACTGAAGGGGTCCTCGCGGATGTTGAAGGATTTGGCGAAAGTGCCCCGCCGATTTTGGTCGTACGCTGGGTTCCCGGGTTCCCCGGTTCCCGTTTCCGGGTTTCCGGGTTCCTGGTTCCGGGTTCCGGGTTCCGGGCCGATTTCGGAGGGCGGCCAGGTTCCCAGGTTCCCGGGTTTTTGGTCGATCTCCTTATCGATCGGTCTCACCATCGATCTCATTATCAACTTCTCGATCGATCTCACAATCGATCTCCCTATCAATCTCACAAGCGATCTCAGTAGAGATCGCATGAGCGATCTCGCGATCGATCTCATTATCGATCTCATTCAATCGATTTCACTCTCGGTCTCACGATCGACCTTACAATCGTCCTCACTATCGATTCCACTATCGATCTCATTATCGATCTCACAATCAATCTCAAGATCCATAGTATCAATTTTCAAGTCATCCACTGATTGGGTTTTCTCAGGTTTAATGAGATCATCGTTTGGCTTTTTTTCGTTTCTTCCAGAATCCGCCTGTAGGAGGACATGCCCGACCTACAAATGGGCGCCGCCAGAAGAGCGCGACGGCCGGTTCTCTACTCGACGTCTTCGGCTTCCGCGGGGGCAATTTTCCAACCCCTGGGGCGGCCAACAGCATTGCTCAGAATCAAACAGGCAGCCCCAGGGAGGGGGTCACTGGGAGCTCACGTCACGAAACAGTTGTGACGCCGTCCCTAAAGACTGGACGATGTTCGCCAGTCCACTCGTGGGGTTCAAATCGGAGAACCGCAGGCAAATGGTAGTGCATCGTGGTCAACCAGGTAAGCCCAGGTCAATCTGGAGATCTCCAGGGAACTTTGGAGCAAACCGTGTGGTCGCTCCAGCGCGAGTCGAGGGACGGCAGATGTCGTCAAGCCCGTAATTAACGATGTCGGGGGCGATGGGAAGCGCGCAGAGTCGAGAACGTTTTTTGGACCAGAGGCCCCGCGATGGGTTCTGTAGTTTGAGGCCTCTGGCACCTCCTGCGGATCCAGAGACCTCCTCCTCCCACGTTCCTCCCCTTCTTCCGCCTGCCTCCTCCCTCCTTCTTCTTCTTCT
The DNA here is from genome assembly GCA_963575745.1 of Prorocentrum cordatum. NCBI lineage: Eukaryota > Dinophyceae > Prorocentrales > Prorocentraceae > Prorocentrum > Prorocentrum cordatum. The sequence goes on along the minus strand of CAUYUJ010003152.1, from coordinate 40,189 downwards.
TCCTCTTCTCGCTGCCATCCTTTTTTTCTTCGGCACTCTCCTCTCCTTCTCTTGTTTTTCCTCCCTCCTCGTTCCTCGTTCCTCCTGCAGCTTCCCGCTTGTTGCTCCATATATATACGTTTATGCATATATGTATATGTGTATATCCTCCATTCTCTGTCCTCGGGCCGTCCCGTCACTCCTTCCTCCGCCATCTAGCTTATCTGAACCAGCGTGATTCATGCTTTCCTCTTCTTCTCCTCCTCATCGTCCTCCTCCCCCTCCTCCTTCTCCTCTTCCTCATTCTTGCCATCCTATGAAATATTATTTGGCTGCCCGGGGGAGCATGGGGGAGATGATAATGCATGATGCGCGGCGGATAGGGGGGGAAGAGGAAGATGAGGAACAATGGGTCGAGTAGCACGATGAGTTTGATAAGGAGATGGACGAGGCGAATGAGGGTGGAGGACAAGGAATGGAGTGGTTGGTTGATGACGAGGAGGATAAGGTGCGGAGCCAGAAGCTCCCTCATCCCCCGCCTACATGTCTCCCCATCCTTGCTTCTCCCCTCTTCCTCACTTCTTCTCTCTTCCCTCTTTCATTATCCCCTTTGTCCTGCTCTTTTACTTTTCCTTCTCCCTCCTCATCTTCCGCTCTTTCTCCCCTCCTTCCCTGTCCCTTCCGCCTCCTCCTCTCATGTTCCGTACTCCTCTCCTTCCTTCTTAGACCCTGGCCGTCTCCCCCAATTCGTTCTCTAGCCCTTCCTCCCCCCTCCCCTTCCTCGTTCCTCCTCCGCGGCCCCCACCATCTCCCCAACTTCTCGACGTCCTCCTCATCCCCCTTCCCTCCTCTCTCCCTCGTCCCCCATCCACCTCCTTCCGGGTCGACGCATTTCCTTAGGTACCTTCGCCCGCGCTTCCTGCCCAACTAGTCCCTCCCAGCTCCACCCGGGAGGCCTTCGAACACCTCCCAGCGTCCCCCGGGACCTTCGAGGAACCAACTTGGACACCTCCGCAAGCATGTCGGAGGCCTCCGAGGAGCTCCGAAAACTCTCCCCGCTCCCGCCCTCCCCATCCCCTTCCCCCCGCCCCTCCCCCCCCATCACCAGGAGGGAAGAGGGGGAGCACGAAGAGGGGAGGGGAGGGGAGGGGGAATTGGAGGACTGATGCTGCAGGACGGAAGGGGAGGAGAGGTTGGGGGAGCGGGAGCGGGGGCGCCCGCATGCACAGTCCGGAGGCTGCAGGAGGCCCCCCAAAACAGAGCGTCGTGAGCCCCCCGCCGTCTGCGCAGAGGTCTCTGGAGTCCTCCAGCGCTCCCCCCCAAAAAAGTGTCACCACCTCGGTCGATCGAGTCCTCGACTGCTCGTGCCCTCGCACGTCCTCCCCGATCCTCGAGGCCTCTGGCCTCGTCCCCTGCTCCTTGACCCTCCCCTGGGCCCCTGATCCCCCCCTTCGATCCGCCAAGCCCATGGCCCTCTCGATCCCTCGATCTACGATCATGTAGGTTCCTGGTCCTCGATCCTCCTGCTCCTCCTCCTCCTCCTCCTCCTCCTCCTCCTCCTCCTCCTCCTCCTCCTCCTCCTCCTCCTCCCTCTCTCCCTCTCTCCCTCCTCGTCTCCTTCCGAAGCCAGTTTGGTTCAAGCCATTTTGGCTCAAGGCTCAAGAGGTTTCGGGCGCTGTACTAGGTACAGCGAACCTCTCTCGGGGCGGGCAGCCACGCGCGCCGGCCCGCGCCCGCGCATCGGGCGTGCGGGCCCCGCCGCGCCGCGGCGCATTCTTGCGGGCGGCACGCCGCGCCAGCAGGGCAGCGAGCCAGCGTGGCACAGGCGTGCCCGACAGCAGCGTGTTCAGGCCCAACTTGTACTGCGTCTGGTGACCGCCGCGAAGTGTCTCGCAACGCACCACATCGCCATGGCGTCGCAGGCCAGATGCGAAGGCGGCGGAGGAAAGGGCGGTCAGCAGTCCCCACCGTCCCCGCCGCCCCCGCCGTGGTGGTGTCCAGCATGCGGGCGCGCAAATGCTGCCAGCGACCTTATGTGCAGGACCTGCTACCCGCTGCCGCAGCAGAGTCCCACGGCGTTCAGCGTGTTCCGCGATCAGCCGCGCAGCACCAGCAGCAACAGCCGCAGCAGCAGCAGCAGCAGCAGCAGCGGCATGCACCAGCGGGCAGCGGGCGCGATCAGCATGGAGGCAGTGGCCGTGACCAGCGGCGGCGGAGGCGTGCTTCAAGGCCAGCGCACAGCAGCGCTCAGCCCAGTCGCCAGCGCAGCCCGAGCCGTGCTCCGCCGCCCGCCCATCCCCAGCAGCGAGATGGCGAGCCTGCGGAGGAGCCAGCCCCAGAGGTGCCTCCCCGACGCAGGTCATCCCGTCGGCGCTCGCCAGCCACAGACGTCACGTTCGACGAGGGTGAACGTCCAGCCAGCCCGCAGGAGGCCCTCGGTGTGCCCCCTGCAATGCCAGAGCAGGCGCGTGCGCACCCAGCCTGGGTGCAGCCACCGACGGATCCCGCCGCCTTGGTCAACCACAGGCGCAACCTCCGCCGCATGGCGGTGGCGTCGGCAAAGATGCTTCGCGCGTCCCGCGAGCTCGGACTGCCGACCAGCATCCTCGAGGCACAGGAGCAGGAATACCCGGTCCTCACGGCAATGATCAGCGTGGCCAGGACCCCGGAGGTGCGCTTGGCGAGGCAGCGTTCGTTCGTCGAGCGTGCCCAACGCCGCTCCGATCGTGCAGAGAAGGCGGCGCACGAGGCCATGATTGAGCACGGGGCTCGCCAGCTGGTCCAGCAGCATCGCGCCAACGAGCTGACTTGCGCACATGTCTTACTTCAGCAGCTCGATACCCTATCCCCTCTGCCAGCTGCCGCCAATGACGTCGATATGCAGAGCACCGCCACGCCCGTGGTGGAGGAGACGGCGCCCACCGCGCCCGTGGCGAATGCGCCTGGCCAGATGTCAGGTGCCTCGGTTGCAGCCACCGCCGAGCTCCAGCAGGTCAGGCGAGCACGGCGCAGCAGATCGCGGGGCTGGCCACGGTACCGGGCGGACTGCAGTCGGCACTGACGCAAATCACGGCAGCAGCGAGTGTGGCGGCGACTACGGCTAAGATGACTCCAGCTGCACAGCCAGCGGCTGCCTATCCTGCCCAGGCTGCACAGCCCGCGCAACGCGTCGCAGCAGTGTCACGGGCTGCTGCTGCGCAGCCCCCTGCCGCGGCATGTCCTGCGATGACGGCAGAGCAGCTCCAGGCACAGGCAGCGATTGACGCAGCGGATGCAGACAAGGATGAGAACGCCACGGCCGATGCCAGTCAGACTGCGTCCGACGAGCGCCAGGCGGCTCGTCGGGCGCGCATTCGCGCCGCTGCCGAGGCTCGCGCGATGGCGGCAGCGGACGAGAAGGCAGCCCTGCAGGCCCAGGGCTGGGCCGCTGCCGGGCAGCCCACCTTCGAGACAGTCGTCGCAGCGTCGAGTGCGGCCACGGTTCCAGGAGGCGCGCTTCCACGCGCGGTGCCGGGGGAGGGGCGGCCCGAACCGGCCGGGGGCGACGTGCCAGAAGGCGGCGGAAACCGAGAACGCAGCCCGCGCCGCGCGGACGCAGATGAGGTTCGCGCTGGCCAGAGTTCTGATGGCGATATTGAAGTGACGCAGGCGAGCCCGCCGAAGAAGGGGTGGGCCAGCCTGCAGGGCCGCTTGGCGCCAGTGGGGACCGGCCCGCGTGGGTTCCGAGCGCCGCGGCTCTGCCGGGGCACCCCGCCCCGTCTTTTTTCGGACGTGCCGCCCGTTAGTCCAGTTCCCGATTGCGGCGGCTTAGCAGCATTGCCCGCGGCCCAACGGCAAGACGCACTGCTCTCCCCCATCTTCGGGGCGCCGCCATCCACGCGACATCCTGCGCCATGTCTCTTGCATCAACGTCTCCATTCTAGTGCCGTTGATTTCCTGGCGCAGTACGCCTGCTCCAATGATGTGCGCGACGATGACATTGATCAATTTGTAGTGTACACAGACGGATCGGGAGGGTCAGATAGCGCGGACATGCATGGGGCCTCCATCATGGGCGTTTGCTGTGCGTGGTGCGATGCAGAACGGCAAACGTCGGCTGGATGGTTCCATTGCCGGAACTGCACCATCACTTAAAGGTGATTACGTGAGCCCGTCGAGTCCCGCCGAGTTTCATGCTGCTTTTTGGTTTGTCTGTTGGCTGCTTCAGGCACCTTTGATATATCGCCCGAGGCGCATGGCTGTTCGTTCGGATAAAATGATGGCGGTAGAGGCTGCTGCAGGAGATGTGATGTGCAGGTATTGCGGTGCGTTGCCCATCCTGTTGGATTCGCACGTAAAACTCGCGCGAGTGCGCACTGTGATAACATGGTTGCACTTTCCAGGTCGCACTGCATACCCACTGTGCGAACTCGTAGATACACTTGCTCGCCTAGTGTCGATCAAGGATATATCGGATCGTCCAGAAGACGCAGTGCCGCGGTCGGTGCTACTCTCTCATATGGACAAGATTCCATGGTTATGGTCGACGGCCGACGCCCACCGCAGTGCGAGGGAGTTCCCAAAGCTGACCCCAGCCCGCCTTGACAATGGCAGAGGTGCCCCCTCTGCGAGCTCTCTCGTCGCCAGCTGCTGGATCGACAGTTCGAGATTGTCAGCGTCCAGCCCCCGGAAGTCCACAGGATGCCACGCCATCGTCTTTCTGTGAACTCAGGTCTGCAGTCGCTGACGTACTTACACTGCGACCACGGAGACGACCTACACGCTCTCAAGGTATGCGTTTACGGTGCACGTATCGGGATGCAGCTGGCATTGATATCCCTGGCCGCATGCTTGCCCTTGCGCATCAGTTTGCACGTTGCCAACATATTTTCGTATGCACTCTTGAACACGACTAAGCTGCAACGCGTGGCGCGAAGTTGATCCGTATCTCGTGGTGACGTCAGCGGCCGAACCAAATGGATGCTACGGGATTGCGTTGTGGGTTAACATCGGATTGGAGTACCTTCCGGGTTATACGCTAAACAGACGACATTTTCGGGCACTCTCACATGATTCACGGCATTTGCTTATAGTTGTGCGTTCCCCCGCGCTACGCATCGATGTCCATGCTGCACGCGCGCCGCATGTGCGTGCGACGGGGGGTCTCGACATGGTGGCGCAGTGGCGGACACGCATGCGTGATGTTGTACTCGCGCGGCCTGAGTCAGGCCCCGCTGTTTTGTCTACTGGATGCAACCGCCACTGTCGGAGCGGTTCAGTCCAGCCACGCAGGTGCCGTGGGCGCCGAACAGGCAAACGATGCTGGATACTTGTTGCACGATTTCCCACGTGCTACCGGACAGAGTGCGGCGTCTACTTTTTTCGGAACCTTTCCACGGCATACACGGTGCGTGGATGCCGCCTGGCGCGGCCCCCCAGGACCCGAGACGTCGCATTGACGATGTGATAGTGCCTCAAGCCTCTCTCAATTCGATCAGTCGACAAGGGGTTGATCCGACAGTGGATCTTTCTATACGGTCTGATGATGATTTCGTGGTTATGGTCGACGTGCAAGTCAGCAGTGCGGGCCCCGTGCAGGCAACGTCGTCTTGGGCCAAATTCCCCGCGATCACTAAAAAAACCCAGGACACTGAGTATGCCGCAGAGTTTGCTACCATTGTCAGTGATATTCCGCAGCCAGCTTCCCAGTTGCACCCTGATGACCATGCGCAACATTTGAACGACGAGCTAGTTAGGGCGGTCATCGAGTGCTTTCCCGTGCAGAAGTCGCCAACGGGGCGCTTGCCGCGTCAGTCATGGCTATCGGATCGCTCGCTGACGCTCATGGACCGTCGCTCGTCTGGACGACGAGAGCTGCGTATGTTGCGAAGACGGCTCAACTTACTACTGCTTGCTGCTGCCTTTTGTGCGTTGGCCACAGATGGGAAGGAAGTGGAGGAGTGGCTGGACTACCGGCAGCGCAGGTGGAGGTGGTCAGTGCGACAGGGTCCTTCTCGTGCGTTGATCATTGATGCAGGCGACGCAGTTGCAAATGTCGAGTCGCAGGTTTTCGAGGCGGCAGTGGAGTTTGCGCAACCCTTGCAGGATGTAAGAGGTAGGTTATGTGCCCCTCCGTTCCATGTCGTACATCTGGAGGCCTTGTGGAAACTGTGCCGTGTACCAACACCTGGGAGCCACGTAGGTCACCTGCAGCCCAATGAATGTCCCCTGGTAGGCATTCCACGTGCCATGTATCAGTTACAAGGTATTACTCCCAACTTCTGGAGGTGGCAGGGTCTCTTGTGGGCCTTCACATACGTATTCATGCGTGCTACGGCGTTTGCGATCCACAAATCTACCACATTGGACGCCGCCCAGCACTGCGATGACATTGTGACCGGCATTCAGGATGCATGGTCCAGGGGACAGGCAGCGGAGGCTTTCGCGGCCTTACGCCGCGTCGGCGCAGGGTCTCGCCGCAAGCGCATGCTAAAGGGCTGCGCATCCTCAAGGATATGCATGCGCAGCCTGTAACTTCGCAGCCTCAGGTAGCCCGTCGTCGGCAACATCACGTTGGCACGCTAGAGTTGGCAGCTACCTTCGAGCTTGCAGACGTGGCTAGGCTTGCGGGGCATCTCACACGGGGGCCGTACGATCGGATGTCATCCGATCCAGTGCCTAGTGATGCACTGCCAACCCTGTCTGAATTTCAGCATGCCTGCCGCCTGACCAAGCGCGCTGCCCCTGGCTGCGATGGTTTCACGAGAGCTCTGGTGCACGCTTTCGCTACTGAGCTCGCCGCCCTGCACTGCCGTTGCAATTCAAGACCGCCGTCACCCTAGCTGGGCCTTTTTCAGTGGAAGGGAGGTTTCTATCGCGATTTGCTGAAGTCCATCACAACCGACCCCAGTGCCTGTATCAGCTCCCGCTCTATTCTAGTGTCCTCACAGCTTGGTGAGGCGTCGCGAAGATGCTTGCGGACTCGGTTGATACCGGCACTGCTCGCCACAGCAGGGGATGCTCAGTTTGGGGGAGTACCAGGTCGAGGTACTGGCCATGCGTCAGTCATTATTCGTTTTGCGCAAGCTGTTGCGGCTGCCCGAGCTCTGGTTTTTTGGCGCGTGCTTCTTGGATGTAGTGCAGGCTTTTTACCGTGCCTTGCGGGAGCTACTACTTCGATCGCCGCTCGACGATGATGCCGTTGCTTGTATTGTCAGGGCGGCAGGTCAACTGGCGAGTGGCATGCAAGAGCTCGCAAGGCGGATGCGTGAGCTGGCACCTACTGTGGAACAGCAAGTGGTGAACGGTACACCTACATGCGCACACAGCAGCTCAGATTTCACAATGCTACCATACCCCGTGGTTCCTGTGTGAGGGTTCCGACCAGATTCCCTTGCCGCAACGTTCGGTTTTTTTTTGGGGGGCAACATCTCGCTGATATATATATTTATATATATATATATATATATATTGTACGAGATGTTTATGTGTGAATGCATGCACGCTCTACGAGCTCAATTGGACGCTGAAGAACCAGCCCTGCGCTTGCCTGCAGATGAGCGCAATAGCGTGCAGCGTATAGTAAGGGATGCCGACACTACTACCACTGTGCCGCTGTTGGACGTTACCTTTGCGGATGAAGGCACCATCAGTGTGATTGTCCCTGCTTCCGACCTGTATCCTGCCATGTACCGTGCGTTTACCGTGGTTACCGCTGTGTTTGCTAGCAGGGGACACCTACTCAACCTCGGCGATGCAACAAAGGCCGCCATTTTGGTCTACCGAGGAAAAAGATCGAAGAAGGCGAAGCAGCACGCATGGCATGAGTGTGGTGGGCATGTAGTTGCGCAGACACAGCTACTTGGGACCGTACGGGCACCGATTGCCAAGCACTATGTACATCTTGGTTCAGTTATTGATTCCCGGGGTAACATGGGGCCCGAGGTCCGATATCGAGCCAGCTGTGCCACAGCTATTTTACGGGTGTTGCGCACTCGGGTTTTCTCCACCAAGGCTCTTGCCGATCCGACATGTATGATGTTCGCCGACAGTCTTGTGTTATCGGGGCGTCTCTACAACTCGGGCGCCTGGACTATGCTAACAACGGCGGAGGCCAAAATGGCTGGCGCTGAAGCCATGAAAGTCCACCGAGCGGCGGCGAAGGCTCGTTCTGTGGAAGCCGAATCGTGCATTAGTGATGGTCAAGTGCTGGCCAGACTCAGAAGACCCCCGCCCGACGTTCTAAGAAGAGCTGCGCGTTGGCGGCTGCTGGGTTCACTATTGCACACGGGACCCAAACTGGTTTTTGCCTTGCTACGGGCCGAATGGTACGACATTGCTCACAACGGTTGCCGTGCCAGGACATGGCTGGGAATGGTCATGGATGATTGCCCGTGGTTGCGTGCTGCTGCTGTAGCTTGTGCTTCCCTCCCGCCACCGCTTGAGGATTTCAGTGAATGGGAGTCCCTCGCCCTGCGAAGCCAAACAGCTTGGGAACTTATCAACGTGGCGCTACACGCTGCGGCCCAACCTCATGCTCGAAATGTCGAGGCGCCCGTAGCGGAGGCCAAATTCTTTCAGGAAGTCCGTCCCTTGGGAGTGCCAGCGCGTGCTTGGACGGACGTTAATGGACTTCTTGTAGACCCACCTACATGCGCAGCAGACGACGCAGCAGATGACCGTGTCAAGTGTCCATGGCATGCGCGTGCTTTCCGAAAGCATGGAGCGTTGCGCGCGCATGTGGCGCGCACCCGCCGTCAGAACGCAGCTCTGGCACGCGCATGGGCGCCATAAGACGGACAATGTCATGCATGCCTTCCTGTATTTCATGTCCGGACACGCCTAGCAGAGCACCTAAATCCCCCGCGGTGTTTATATATACTGATGAATGATCCCACCCGGCAGTTGCTGTACCATGTGTTACTATTTCAGGAGCTGCGCCGTGTTATCATATCACACACATCCCGATTTCTCAGCCCCCATGACGGGTGGGATCCCTGGTGTGCAGGTGTCTCGCCGTCACGTTGTTGTGCCGACAGTTCGCGCAGCTGGCCCCATCACAGAGCATGCGTTTGCAGTGATGGCTACGATGGGGCATGGCACTGCACGTTTGGAGATTGCGGCCGCTGGCCCCGCTCTCACAGCTGGGCCCGCTGCTTGCCTACAAGCCCCCGTGAATGCCGCCGTTGCGCCGCCGCCGCCGGCCAGCCGTGTGCGGAGAACCACTGAGAGATACCCCAGTCGTCTTTTCTTGACAGAACGGTACACTGGCATTGCAGCCGAGCCGATGCCGAGGGCCGTCAGACGAGTTGAACACTTTGTTATGAATCTGCTTTGTGGGCGGAGGAGGGCGGGGGATGCGCAGGCGCAAGTTGATTGGGAGCACTATTACCCCAGATTATGCGATATATGTCCTGTCTGTGGATACAGCCATACGCGCAGCGGACGGGGATCTCATGAATCGGGACACACTTGCATAATAGAGGTCTCGCACCCTTGCGCGACGGGTGGTGGCGCCGGGTGGCGGGCCTCCGCGCGAGACCTACTCTGCCTTTCGATGGGCAGAAGGCCAAGGCCCAACGCCACTGCGTACGCATGACCAATTTTGGGGCAAGACGGCAGTTGCTGAGCGTCAGATGGAACAGCTGTGGATGGGCAATGCGCTATGGCATGCTATGCTTGAGCTCTTCGCTGCACATATGCAGGCTGGGACGCCATGTTGGCCTGAGCACCCCCCAGCCGTGTGAATGGAGAAATGGAGACTTCAAGCCGTCAGCTCGTTTACCTGCCATCCGACGCGTGCTCTCCAGTCGTCCCCAGCAGTCTCGACGACCGACTTTGATCAGTGTGAACATGGTCAGACGTCAAGGGCCCCCGCTAGGATCGTTGCAATTAGACTTCCAGGGCTGCACGCCGCCCTGCTTGCGACCCCTGGAAACGGGAGATGTTCCAACGGTGGGGGCGGACGCGGAAGACACGAAACGCTTCTTGGGCATGATAGGGATAGGGGGGAGTGGCGCACAGCCAAAAGAAGACGTACCCCGCCAGCTTGTGCAAGTGCATCGCTGCTGCCACCGCCGATGCAGTACGTGCCACGCGGGAAGGGGATGTGGGCAGTATTCCAGGCGGCATCGGGGAGGATGGTGGAGTACGTGACGGACTGCTACGCTTCCTTGTCTCCTGGGATTCCCTTTCTGGCACAGGCGAGGGATGGGCCCCTGACTTTGTTTCTCTGCGCACACGCTGTGTCCGACGCGACCCCGAACTTGATCGCTTTCGACCGCTACACGTTCCCCCGACATCAGATCAGGTTACCTCTGCCACCTCGCAGGTTTGAGATGACATGGCGGAGGTTAGACCTACAGGCCCGCCTGAGGCTGATGAGGGGCAGGACTATGTCGAGGCACGTGCTTTTTTTGGTGACTCGCAGAGGGAAACAGATCCCCCCCCCCGCCCGCCTCTGCGCCGCTACCGCCCGAAGTATTTGAGCGCATTGCGCAGAACCGTTCGCGGGCACGTAACAGAAGGGCTTTCAAACTCCAGGAAGAGAGACAGGCTCGCTTGCGCGAAGTAGCCCCTTGGACCTTGGATCCTGATTTTGGCAGAGGCTTGTTTTGATCAGCTACTGCCTGCCACATATCATGGGGTGCTGGGGATTGCTGGTCAGTTCTGTGCGGAGAAGTGGAGGTGCAGAGCAGCAAGTTGCCGCTGTCTTCTGTGCCGCCTCTTTCAGCCACCTCTCTCTCTCCGCCCGCTCCCTGTTGGCGAGCGACGCCGGGGGGCCTGCGGCGTGATGACTCAGGACCATGCTGTTGCTGCCTTCTTTGCCTCGATTGCGATCTCGGCGCTCCCTTCTCCGTTCTGTCTCCAGCTGCCGCCCTAGTTCGAGAGGTTTCGGGCGCCATGCCTTGCGCGGCAAACCTCTCTCGGGGCGGGCAGACGCGCGCGCCTGCCCGCGCCCGCGCATCGGACTCGCCAGGCCATCTCAACCTTCCCACTTCCCTGCCTAGCTTCCAGCTTATGATGGTCGGGGCGAGGGGCGGGGCTGGCGCGTTGACGGGGAAGGGGTTTCTACTGTGGCGTTGGAGCAGGCGCTGGCCGCAGGTCGAGCGCGCGAAAATCGCGCACTCCCGCTGGCCCCTGCCTCGCCCCCCCCCCCCCCCCACTCAGCTGCCTTTTCGTCAGCCTCTCTTGCCTCTTGGTGCTTGCCTCTCTTGCCCAGGTCGAGAGGTTTCCGGCGCCGTGCCAGGTGCGGCGAACCTCCTTCGGGGCGGTCAGCGGACAAGCCGGGCAGTTTCACCTCTCCCTCTTCCCTTGGGTATAGGTTTGTTGGCGGGGACGTAGTTCGCACTGCGGCGATGAGGTAGGCATGGGGCACAGGTCGAGCGTGCGAAAATCGTGCACTCCCGTTGGCCCCTGCATCGTACGCGCCCACTTAGGTGCCCTTTGGGCTTTTCGCAGGCCATCTCACCTGCTCCCCTCTTTGATATGCCTCCTCTTGCCTTTTCCCTACTCCTGTTGCGTTGCCATGCGCCTTGAGCGCTTTCCGACGACATGGGGGTGGTGCGGGATAGGTGACGGGGGCGGGGAGTTTCACCAAACCTTGGCGCCGTGCTGCTAGATACCGCGCGTTTCTGCCAGCAGCTAGCGAGTGCCGCGCCAAGCTGACCGTCTCCTCGGCGAATCAGAGCGCAATCCCAAAATCCTCCTCTCCCCCCTCCCCCTCCCCCCCTCCTCTTCCCTCGGGAGGCGGAACGCAACGGCAACATATTGCGCGCGCGCGCGTCCAGCGCCTCGCTCGCCGCGCCCGCGGCCGGGAGCGCCGCCGCGGGCGCTGCTGCCGCCGTCGCGGCCTCGGCGGCGCCCAGACATGCGATGTCCAGTTTTTGTTCGCTACGGGGCCCCCGGAAGTCCCGACCCCTTTCCCGGGGCCACTTCTGCATCCTTGGTCGTTGTAAGACGGCCCTGGGGCCCAGCGGGGGCCCCCGAATGCCGACAACGGCCGCGCGTTGTCCGTCGTTTTTTTGTATTGTTCGTCCCGGCGCGAGCACGTCTAGGAGAGAGCGAGCAATGACATCAGAGCGCGTCGTGATCTCCTCCGACGCGAGCGTTTGCAGAAACTTCGGAGGCTCAGGCGGATTTGTTTCTTCGGAGCGGCGCTGTGGGCCCCCTTCCGTGGCGCGCGAAGACCGCGCCAGGGGCGGTGCCAGAGGGGCCGCCACGCAGCTTCCGCGCGGGTAGCCGAGGTCTTCTGCGCGGAGCTCCGAGCTTCGATGCTCATGCCATCCCAGACATGATCGCGTCGTACATAAATCAGGACGGCAAGTTTTTCTCTATTTTTGTCCCCCGGGGGCCCTCGCCGGGCCCCGGGACCGTCAAAGAACGACTCGGGATGAAAAACTGTCCCGGGGGAAGGGGTCTAGGCTTCCGGGGACGCCGTCCTGAAATAATCAGGGCGTCGCATGTTTGCCATCACTTGTTCCCCTAATGTCAAGTTGGGCGTGTCCCTCGACAGGAGGAGTATTCAAACAAAGTCCAAAAATGGCTTGGGGACGATTTTGCGACTCTTTTTGAATACTTTTCTGTGCATTATTTAACTATTTCTGATGTTCTTCCAAAGCCCGCTTCTAGGAGGACATGCTCGACCCAACCCTAACTTCTGGGCGCCCCATTCTCTATCTTTCTCTCCTTCCCCCGATCCCTCCACAGTGTGCATCGATCTTGTGGCATGT
>CAUYUJ010003152.1:20000-22500 GCA_963575745.1 Prorocentrum cordatum | reverse complement strand
CATAATGGTTGGCTTGGTCCAAGCCTGTTCGGTGCAGCTTGCGCATGTCCGCCCCCGCCTGCTTTAGCGCCATCAGCTTGCGCTTGCGGGCTCTCAACTTGGCAAAACGTGCGCTGAGCGTGGCTCGTCCACGGCGAGATCGAGTCCGTCCTCCCGCCGTGTACTCGATACCCAGGTTGGCTGCCGAGCCTGTCCGCTCGTCCGTCTGGGGTCCTGCGAGTGGTCCCAGGGCTCGAACAAGGGGTTTCCTGACCGACTGCGACGACGCGAGAATGGCCGATTTGCGTTCGGCGATTTTGCAACCCAGGTCGATTTCGATCGTCGCTTTCATGCTGGAGGCGGCGGAGGAGAGGTTCGCAACTAGGTTCTTGGGGCTCTTATCTTAGCTCTGGAGGAGGAGGTCATCTATGCACATGTGGAGGTCTATGTTCGGATTGTCTTGGACCCAGACGTCGAGCGGGACAAGGCAAAACATTTGGGCGATGAACGTAGCGAAACTGCAGCCTGCTGGAATTCCGTACTGCGGGCCGCCCACAAACGTCGCAAGACTTTGGCTCGCTACAAGCCTAGGTCCTCCGTACTGGTTGTAAATCACGGTGGCAATGGCCTGGTTGAAATTGGTTCCGACAGCTCGGGTAAACCACTTTTCACGATCGATATGTTCGTGATAGTTCGGAAGGTCCCAAAGGATGGCTGCCGTGAATCTAGCGGTGCCTTCGTAGTGGGCCGACTCGGCCTGAAAAGCTCGAAGGCGCGCGGTGTCCAGGATTCCTCGGCCCGACTGGTGGGCCAGGTAGGGGCGTCGATTCTTTGTTTCCCATTTCCTGGCGATGGGTTGTCGTATTCGGGCCCAGGTCCTCCAGATCGCTGTCATCAAACCAATGCCACGATAGCTAGGGTTCTCTGTCGCCTCCTGCTGTTTATGCTTGGGGATCAGGGTCGTGGCGGTAGCTCTTGCCTGCAACGGGAAGATCCCCGCCTCCTCGACAGAGTTGAGGAGGCGGGCGGCGAGTTCACGCTCTGTCAGCGGCAGCAGGGAGAAATGTTTGGGGTGAAAGCCATCGTAGGTGGACGCCGTGTCGCGACTGAAGGTCCTGGAAGCCTGGAGAACATCTTCGGCAGTAATCGGGGGAAGCTCTCTTAGAGCCTCGGGGTCGGGGCGCTTCTGACGGCGTCTGTTTTCTTGGGGTTCGGTCGTCCAGATACTGGCTAATCTATCGGCCCCGGCGAACAGCAGCTCGGACGGTCGTCCTGTCCATCTACCTTCACCTTGTTTCCAAATTCTCTGGGGTCTCCATGTCGTAAGATCTTTCGTCCATTTGTGGCCCCATCCGACCCCCCGTTTCATGCTGGTCTTGACCCAGTCGTTCCACTTGTTGGCCTCAGATGTTTTATCCCGTTGGATCTCTCGGCCCAGGGCTTTGTCGGCGTCATCGAAAAAAGCCCCGAAGATTTCACGAGCCACGGCCACATTCATGTTGCCGCTCTGAGCGTCCAGCAGCACCGTCTGGGCCGCGACCTTAATAGCTCCCAGGAGGGTCCCCAGGTCTTCGTTTTCGTCGAAACCGTTCGGGTGGGACTGGAGATCCTCAGAGGCATTCTGGAAATCGAGGTTCTGGAAATCGTGCTTATCTAAGGCTCGGCGCATGTCCGCCAGCTTGTTCTTGAGCCAACGGAGAGGCCCCGTGAGCGATCTCCAGCTACATCTATGATGCCCTTCGGCTTCCCGCGCTGGTGCCCATTTGATCTGGGCCTCTTGGCCTCTGACTCTTTTGCTTTTCAGGGGGGCATCCGTTATCTTGCTTATGTGGTCCACAAGGTCCGTCGGGAGCGCCTGGTAGGTTTCGTTAAGGGCACTTTCGAGCATTCTGAAGTCCAGCTTCTGGGCCAGGAATCCTTCCATCTGGTCCAGGGCGGCGCTTGATTCAACCCATTCAGCAGTTTGCTGCAGAGGTCCCACGGGCGTCTTGGTCGGGAGCTTCTGGGGCTTAACCGGCACGGGAACTAAGAAGGGCGACCCCACGGCCAGATCGAAATACACGGGCCTGCGGGGGCTGAGGGGGCACTGCTTGAGGACCACGGGCTCACGCACGTAGTCTTTGAAACACTTGGAGACAAGGGAATAGTCTATGGGGGTCTTAGTCTTCTTGGTGTAGAGGGTCGGCTCCGACGGAGCCAGTACACACGTTCCTGTTCTTGAACAGTAGCCGGGGCGGAGGAGCTTGGAAGGGGGGAGATTGAAATCGCCTGCTAGCAACAACGGCAATCGGTGCACCTGCGCCAACTGAGCGACCCGCGCCAGCAGGTCAAGGTTGGTCTCGTTCAGGCCTACCTTGTCTTCAAAATAGACGGAGCATAGAAGAAACTGAGCGTGCCCTGGCACCTCTAGAGCCACTGCGGCGACTCTCCCTGACGGCGTGTCGGTCTCGAAATTGAACTTGACAATCCCAATATCTAGCCCCTGACGCATTAGGATGGCGGTTCCTTGAATGACTGCCCC
>CAUYUJ010003152.1:2500-12500 GCA_963575745.1 Prorocentrum cordatum | reverse complement strand
CGCGCTGGGCTAGCCACTGCCCGCCTGGTCCTGCCGATGGGCTCGCAGAGGGGAGCCTTCCACCCCCCTCTCTCTCCCTTTCCTCTCGTGGCCTCCTGTCGGCTCGCCGCTCGCTCTCGCCTCTGTTGCCTTCATTGAAAGGAGTAGCGGCTTCTGCTGCCGCCTGGCGCGCTGTCGGCGCTTGCGACGCCCTCTCGGAATTCGGGGAACTGGGCGAGGCCAGGAGCGTCCACCGCCGTCCCGAGCGCTAGCGGGCGGGACGGAGTCCGCCTCTACGCTCGTCTCTTCTTCTTCTATCTTTCTCTCTCTCTCTCTCTCTCTTTCTCTCTCGGCGCGTTGGTCATCCTGACGCGGCCCCCCCCCCCCCCCTCAGGGGTATTTGCCCCTGAGCGGAGTTGATCAGACTAGTGAGACAGGCGACTCCAGGGGCGCTCTTTCTCGTCAGCCTCCTCTCCGCCGCCTCCTCCTCCTCCTCTGGACCGAAAAAGAAAAGGTCAGAGGCGACGAGAGCTTCGAGGTTCGAGATTTCGGACGTTCTCGTTGGTCGTCGGGCGCCTCGAGAAAAGCCGGCCAGCCTTGGTTCGATTTTGTGGCACCTGGAAACCGGGTTCGGGCACTGGGGCCAGGGCCGTCAGCTGACGGCCCTGGCGGCGCCCGATTTTTTTTGTTAACAAAACTGCTTGGGCTTAGTAGCTGAGTTGTGACGCCCCCTTGCTGATGTATGTCAACCGCCGCTCTGGTAATCTGCAGCGCGCAAGTGATGCGCATTGGCGCGTGCACATCCAGCTGTAAATTGTCTCGCATGTTTCTTCCTGGCCTTTTAGTTTTCCCCCGATGCGCCTTCTAGGCGCAGCCACTTGTTTGTCTGCCCCATAGGGAAGCAGAGGCTGAGGGTGTCCGCGGGACCACACATTGAACAAGTCGGAGCGCGGGACGTCCGCGCCAGGATGTCCGGCATGGGGACGGAACGGAACCAGCCGGCCACGCGCAGATGGGGGTCGGAGGAGGGGGGAGGGCTTTTTTGAGACACCCTGCTTCTTAGAAACCTCGGGTCTTATCTATAGATATCAGGTTGGCGCCTTCTGAGAAGCAGCCTCCTTGTAAGAAGCCTCCCCCTCTCCTACTATCCCTTCTGCGCGCCGCCAAATCAGATCCCCGACGTCGCGTTTTTCCCAAACGTCGACCTTCAGAGGTCTCCGCCCATTCCCTGGGGCCAAGTTTTCATCCAGAGTCATTGCTGTGACGGTCTTGAGGCGTGCAATCCACGTGATGCAATAGATAAGGTGTTTCGCAATGCAAGTCAATGACACGCAATGCAAAGCAGATGCTGCGCAATGCCAGCACATGCAAACCAATCTAGGGCATACCGATGCTAAACGCATCGACGCTGGGAAAGGCGAGTCAATGCAACCCGTTGCAAAGCAATGCAAAGCAATGCAACACAATGCGTTGCAATTGGTGAGCAATGCGAAGCAATGCCTGGCAATGCAAGGCAATGCGACGCAATGCACCGAACTGCAAGGACATGCAAATCAATGCCAATGCAAGGGCCTAGCAAACAACGCATCGTAATGCCATGCAAGGCAGTACCGCAAGGCAACGCAAAGCAACGCGACGCAATGCAATGCAAAGCAACGCGTTGCAGTGCGATTGCAATGCAAGACGATGCGATCGCGACGCAATTAAACTTGCAAAATAACGCAATGGAGCGCACTGCAACGCGATGCGCAGCAATGCAATGCAATGCGATTGCAACGAGACGGCCCTGACGGGCATGAACGGGGTCAGCGGGGTGGCGACGGCGACCACGTATCCGCCAGAGCGACGGGCAGGCCCAGACCGACGGGCGGCGACGAGGCGGCGACAGGGCGGCGACGGCGATCACACAGCTGCCAGACCGATGGGCAGGCCCAGTCCCTTGGGCAGGAAGTAAGAACCCCCAGGTGCAAGCACTCTTTTGGGAAAAACTACCGTCGTGGCTTTTGTTTCTCAATGCGATGGGCAGGAGAGCGTTTGTGTATTCCCCGGCAGCTTCGGGCGCGACCGGGGAGGGGGAGGAGGGGGAGGGAAGAGGCCAGTCACATCTCGATTCGCGCTGGAGCCGTTTAAGAAAGACTCAGGCAAATGCCCATACGGAGCCGGCACGAATCGTGACGTGATCAAAGGGGGATCAATGAGGATTTTGCGGGCGTTATCGCGAGTAATAGTAGGGCGGCCGAAGGGTGTTTCTGTTTTTTGTGTCGAAGACTGGAAGCAGTCCTTGACCACGTCGATTGAGCAGCTCTTGCCAGCGGTGTCACCGCGGGAGGTGCCCACCAGAGACAGAAAGCCCCTTGCCCAGCAGCGGCAGCGGCCGCCGTCAATTTTGCACGGCGCTCTGCCGCTACACCCTCGCGCCGCGGAGGATCATAACGACGGGAGGCCGGTGGAAATGTTGTTGGCCTTTGCCCCGACATTTTCGTCAAAGCGCGACCTCTTTTCTCGGGGTAGTGTTTCGCCCTGGGCCCATTTCCGATTGTCCCGGAACCCAATCCCGGAGCCCACTGGCCCAACTTGCGGAAAAGCGGCTGGATCGAAAGAACATGCGGTCAAGACTTTTGACTTAGCGTATCGCTCCGCCGGTTCTGGCCTACCACGCTTCGGCGCAGCACGCTATCCACGTCCCCGCCCAGTAGCGTCATCGAGAATAAAAGACCCCCTAACCCTAATGACGCAGTGAAGACGTCGCCTCACTGTGGGCCCCGTCTTTGCATGAGGGATTCGATTTGAGCGGCGTGGTTCGATACATCTGCAGAAGCAACTACCCTATCCCTAATGTTTTTGGCCCGCCTAAGTTAAATCCCCCCCAAAGGGTTCGGGGCACTTCTTTGGTTAATCAGAGCGTCACCGTCCCGGGCCTTTCCTGGCCTCCCGCCCCGCGGAAGACACGCTATCCGCTCGGAAGGCAGTGGTATCTCTACGCCCAGAAGGTCTTCAGGGAGCACGGTCTCATCGAGAGCAAACTCGAGAAGGGGCTCTACTACTTCTACGACTCAAGGGGCCTCGCAGCGGCCATTCACTCACATGTTGACTATTTCCTGATTGCCCAGCGGAACGACTCCTCGGAGTGGCGGCGCGTCATTAGCAGCGTGGAGAAGAAGTTACATCTCAAGAAGGTCCACGGCACCATCAAGTACTGTGGCCGCACCATCTCAAAGTCGGACGACGAGCTTCGCGTCACGCAGGCGACCGCCGCCAAGCAGGTGGACCCCGTCGAGGTCACTGCCGCGAAGGGCCGCGCCCCGGAGGACAAGCTGTCAGTGGAGGAGGTGTCCAGTCACCGACACACCCTAGGTCAACTGCTTTGGCTCGCCGTCCAGACGCGAGTCGACATCGCTTGCCCGGTCAGCATGGCTGCCAGGCGCACCAACGTCGCCACTGTGGCGGACGCCAAGACACTCTACAAGACGGTGAATTACGTCCACGGGTCCGCCGACTTCGCCACCGTGTCGAAGCGTAACCTCATCGACCTGAAGACCTGCACCACAGTCTGCTTCAGCGACGCCGCGTTTGCCAACATCGACGGCGTCAAAAGCCAGTGGGGCATGGCCATGGGCCTCACCCATAGACCGCGTGATGTCGTTGGGGGCAGCCACGACCTGTGCTTGTCTGTCGCCTGGCACTCACGTGCCGTTAAGAGGTCCGCGAAGTCCACGCTGGCCGCCGAGGGTTACGCCACCCTCGAGGGGACCGAGATCAACACCTGGTTCCGCCAGCTCCTCGCTGAGGCATGTAACCCCCAGAAGCCGCTCAAGGAAATCGACGACCTTAGCTTGAAGCGTCCTGGGGAGGTTCAGCGACAGCAAGTGCCTCGTTACGCACATCCACTCCGATGTTGGCCAGTGTTCCGATCTGCGGTTCCGCATCGTCGCTTTCATGAACAAGGAGTCCGTGCACCCCAACAGCGAGCTACGCTTCACCTGGGTGCCCACCTGGAGTATGGTTGCCGACTCGCTCACGAAGGTGATGGAGACTGGCCTGCTGCTTTCGTTCTTCGGCGCCACGAAGCACAACTTCGGCACCAGGCAGCCCAACGCCGCCACGATTGCCTCCGCGATCGCCGCGTGCACCGGCAAGGTAAAGGGTCAGCCGGCCCCAGGGCCGCCACCGCCGTTCGATCTGACCCACTTCTGGTACATGTGCTACCTGCCCTGCTCTATATTCCTGGGCATGACGATCGGGTTCAGCATCTTCGCGGTCATGTAGTACACGGTGTCCCAGAACGCCATCAGGCAGTCGCCGCGGCCAGAGGACAAGGCCACCGCCGACCAGCACCCCAGCTGCGACGGACGCCGCTTTGGCAGAGGCAGCAACCTGCCGCCCGCGATTCCCGAGGAGGAGGATGACGACGGGGACATCTTCATGCCCGACGCCATGGCGACTGCGGCAGCGCAGAGCAGTTCTTCGACTGGGAACGCCGCGCCGAGGCCATCGGCAGCACCAGCGCCATCGCCCGCGTCGCCGCAGGACAGCTTCGCCGCGCCATCAGCACCGAGTACGCCGTGCACTATCACGAGCTCCCCATCGGCCAGCATCGCTTCCTGGAACAACTCCACGCCGACGGTGCCGCCAATGGAGATCAACGAGTGTGCCGTGGCAGGGCGCAATATACGCGTGGGATGTAACCCACGCGGCGTCTACGCCACCTGCAGGACCTGCAAGCGCCGTTCATCGTGGGTTCGCAGCAACCACAGGGTGCACAGCCCATTCGTTGAAGCACGAGCTCCAGTGCAGGTGGGCGCACATGATGGGACGCGGCGTGCCAGGCAGGGGCTCATCGTCGGCAGCGAAAGGGGCTAAGAAGTCCACGTGAGTGAGACCCCGCCTGAAGTGTTTGTTTTTTTCGCCGCCACCAGGACGCTGCAGCCGTGTATGTTTCTCCGCATTTAGTGCGTTTTCGCTGCCACCTGGACGCTGCCTGCTGGCAGCCATCTATGTTTCATCCGCGCCTGACCGGATCAGCGTCTCTGTGTACGTTTTTGTGTATGGCGATGGCGATCACCAGACGTTGCCCCGCTACCAAACAGCCTCCCTATTACAAAGTAGTAAGGCCCGAGCCGAGTGCCCGTTGTGTTGAGAAATTGTTTTGCAGGTGCGTGCGAGCACCCGTTCAATCGCCTCGAGGGCAGCCTGCTAGCATGCCGTGCGAGCCGTTTGCTCGCGATAGATTATCTCGATCATCAGCTTCCCGTTTGCAATGTAGTTTCCTGCGAGTGACTTGTTGTAGTCTCCGCTACAGGCGCCTGAGACGGCGATTAGGAGGAGTGAGAATCAAGCTCGCTCCCCAGGAATGTAGAAGACCCGAGAGGGGTTCCCCCAGAAGCCTCGAGGGCCCCACGGTTTCATTCCGCGCTCTTTCCCTGACCTTGCTGCTGCTCTGTCACTCCGCTCTCCGCTACCGTTTTTCGCTCAAACCGTTTAGGGCCCTTGGCCTAGAGCTACGCACCTGTTCGACGCTCGAACAAGAACGATCAGCGATCTTTCATCTCGAATTCCATACCACACCTACATGGGCCCCGACTTCCGAGATATCCCTGACCAGCTTGAATTCTTGGACGTGGGCCTCCCTGCTCCACACGGGGTGGGTCTGGTACAGGGCCCCCTGCTCAGCGAGTTCATCGGCTACCTTGCTTCCCTCCCACCTCGCGCGGCCGGTCGCCGCTCGTTCGGCGCGCGTCGCCCCTCGCTCGGCACGCGGAGCGAGGGCTTTCGCTCTGCACGCCAGCACGGCGCGTGGGCTCAGACCGCCGAGCTCGGCGATGGCCTCGGACAGCTGCTCCCAGAGGTCCAGGTGCTGCCCGCTGGAGTTGTCGAGCCAGCCGGGACCTGCCGGGGCGCCGTCGACCACGGTCTGGCAGTCGCCCAAGATCCGCCTGGGCGGCGTGCCTGCTTTCAGCGCCTGCAGCAGCGCACACCGCCCGGCGCGCAGGATGTTTTGCGTCCCACCTTGCTCCAGGCAGCGGCCCGTAGCACGCGCCGTCCATGATGTCGTGGCTGTCGCTGTCGGCCTGCAGCTTGATGAAGCTCCAGTCTCCTCGTCACGAGGGCGCATAGTCGCCGTACTGCAACGAGCCGTCCACGTAGATGTCTGCTGTAGCCAAGCCCATCCAGCCCTGGGCGGACCAGGCATCGCTCGACTCCAGGCTCCAGAGGCCCAGCTCGATGACGCCTTCCGCTGTGATGCCTCACCCCCATAGTCCTTCAGCACCTTGACCTGGCCATGGCTTGGCGCCGCGCTGCTGGATATGGGGGCCGCCCACTGGATCGCGGTGTTGCCGTCGAGCGGGACAAACGAAAGTGCGATGTCGATCAGTGCCAGGTGCCAGCTGTCCCCTTCGCAAAGAGGCGCGCTGTTGGCGATACACCACAACAGAATAGGCCACGTACCCACGCACCCGAGTGCGATGTACCTGAGTCCAGCGTCCTTTCAGTGGCCGTCGTAGTAGTGACCGCACTGGTGCGATGAAGATAGAGTTGATGTCGAACTAGTGGCCGTACTGCGGCACCCTCTTGTCCTTCAGCTGCTGCTCGGTGGTGGTGGCGACGCATTGCCATCTCCTGCAGCTTAGTGTAGCGCAGGTCGTAGATGGTGTCGCCGATGGTGGCGGTGTGCGCGGCATGTCTCATCCAGCCCACCGTTGCAATAATCGCTCGTGCAGGTCCGCGTACTGTCAGCCACGGCGCCTTGCACTTGGCAGTCTTCATGGCCCAAGTGCGCCATGCGCTGTGGAGCCTCTCTGCCAGCTGCATGTCCGCGAGCGCCTGCTGCTGCTGCTGCTGCTGGGCTGGGGTCGGCTGCGGCCGGGTGCGGGGCCTGCCTGCGTGCCCTCGAGGGCGTGGCTGGCGTCTCCAGCTCGTTTGGGTCTGGCCCTGACCCCGGGCCTCCTGCCACGCAGTCGCCCACGCCATGATGGGGCTGCTGTTGACTAGGGTGCCGGGGTCGACGTCGCCGCTCAGCAGCGACAGGATGGGCGACCTGCCCTTGCTGTTTGCCCTCCATCGCCGTCGCCACGCTGGTCCGTAACTCGATGAGCCTGGAGCCCGCCATGTCGGCCGTCGAGGAGCCGTGAGGAGGCGCGGGCACCTTGGCGTGTCTCGCTAGCCTGTGCGCTGCCCTTCTTGCCTTCCGCGCGGCTGTTGTCCGAGCCGCTCGTGCTGCAACTTTCAGCGCCCTCTTGTCAATGACCGCCACTCGTCTGCGCCTGCCTGCTGCTGCCGTGACTCCCAGGTGCGTCTCGTGTTTCACGACTCTCACGTCCAAGTGCCTCCACGAGTCTGCGATGTTCTTGCCCATCGCAGTGGTGGAGGTCTGGGTGACAGTCTTCCACTCCGCGCCCCTCGAGACGGACATGTCCAGCTGCGCCTCAAACATGTGGACCTCGGCCGCGATGCGCAGCGGGTGGAAATGCTGGACGAGCTCGCGGATGCCGTGCGTGGCCATGGCGAGGTCGTCGAAGACGAGCCAGGTGTCCGCCCACGGAAATTGGCAGACTAGCTTATCCGATTCCAGTATGATCACCATCTTGAGGCAGAACGGTGCGTACCAACTGCCCGCGACGATGCCACGTTGTCAGGCCTTGTCCTCAGTGTAGCACTCGTCCAGGACGACGTGCTTCACCATGCTTTAGATCCTGAGGGCGATACGCATGATGATCGGATTGAAGCCCGACCGCCTGGCTGCCTCCCAGATCTTCGGATGCCTAACCCATTCGACGCACTTTGCGAGGTCGAGGTAGGTCGCCGCGTACTCGTAGCCGTCGGCCCGCGCTGCTTCGCAGTGTAGTAGTGCCTGTAGCCTTGTTGCGCGCTCCGACGAGCGCCGTCGGCGAGCCCAGTCGTAGGCCCTCTTGTTGGCGGCGTCCCAGCGCCTGGCGTGGGGGATGCGGATGGTCTCCCAGACGCGCGCCAGCTCAGGGATGAGGCCCAGGTTGCGGAAGCCGCCCGCGGGCTTCGGCCTCAGGTATAAAAGAGGATGGTGGCCTGTGCGGTCGGCCACGACCTGCCTCTCTCCGCACGGTTCAGCGCATTCGCCACGCGCGCTGCTCCTTGGAAGCTTCCATGTCGCCACAGGCGTGGGTGCCAGTGGGCCTCCCCAGTCGCGTGATGGCTCGAAAGCGCCCGCATGCCTCGATGACGTCCTTCGGGGTGATCCTCGGTACGGCGTCCTCGTTGAGCTCGTGATGGCTGAGCGCCTGGCACCACGGCGAGCTATCGTCGTACGTGTCGGCCCAGGCTGCCTCCCAGCCTTCCAGCGCAGCATCTGCAGCCACCTGAGGGTGGAGGAGCGCGTGCTGGTCGTAGGCGTCCGTTGGCTTGAGCGGCTCCCAGGGTGCCGGTGGCTCGGTCTACCTGAGGAGGGCTCCCGCTCCCGCCAGGCTGTGTGTTGGTGACCCAGTGTCGCCAGCCTTGTGCTGCGCGTGGTCGTGTTCGTCGCCATGCGTGGGTACTGGCGATGGTCATGAGCTTGGCTGTGCAGTCCACGTAGTACAAGCCCCTCTCGGCGATGGTGGTGACGTCGATCCAGGCGATGGTGTTCACCAGGAGGGCCCAGTTGATGTCCTGCCACCGCCTCTGCCCCGTCGGTAGGATCGGCGCTCTCCTGCCGCTTCCGCCCCAGCCGACGGGCAGTCCTGCGCGGCCACTAGGCCGAGGACAGCAGAGGTCCGAGGAGTAATCTCTGGAGGGCTCAGGTCGTGCTCCTCGACTCGGTCCAGGGCGTCGTTCAGCTCGTCCACGTCGGCGGCGTTCGCCACGGCGCCGTCGGTGGCGTCGCTGGTGTTGTCGCGCTCGTCGGTGTCGAGCTCGTTGTGCTGCCCGTCGCTCCAGGCAGGATGGTGTCGTTCAAGCGGCGGCCAGATGATGTTCTTGTCCAGGATGCCCTTGGTGTTGCCGTGCGCCCAGTAGAGCGTCTCGTACTTGCCGTGGTGCCACAGACTGCGTACCGCTGCGGTGATGCGCGTGAGTCGTCGCCCCAGCCACTCGGCCGCCTCCGCCCACTGCTGCTCGCGCGTGGCCTCGGTGACCTTGGGTGGCTTGAGCTGCCCCCAGTAGGTAGGCATCTGCATATGGCCCTTGCGCTCATGGAGCTCGAGGCCTTCGAAGTTGAAAAACCCGTTGAGGTGCTCCTCGTATAGTGTCGCAAGGTTGCACCAATAGATGCCGGTGTCGTGCTGGCTGCGCCGCTCAGGCGGCCGTGGCCGAGGCCAGGCTGTCGGCTCAGAAGCGTTTCCAGTAGGTACGTAGCTGTAGAGGCTGTCGTCGTAGTCGTCGCAGCACTCGTACTGGTTGGTTCTGCGCCTGGAGGCGTGGAGTCTTCGGAGCAGGCCTGACGAGTGCGGCGCTGTGTTGTCCTGGTCCTGCACTGTGGCCCTTGGCGTGCCCGCTGTGGTGAAGCTCCTGGGGATGGCCCTGTTGCGGTCCGTCATGCCCTCGTTGACCCATAGGTAGGCTGTGCCGAATGTAATGTCCAGCGTGCCGAGGGAGTCGATCCAGCCGATCGCTAGGCGGCCCTTGGACTCGAGAGGCGAGATATCCCACGTGTCGAAGCCCCTGGTCTAGCCCATGGTGCTTGGCGGCACCGCCTCCCCGTGTACGCACGCTTCCAGCAGGCGATGGCGCATGGCGATCGATCTGGTCCTGGGTGCAGCCCGCGTCCAGCATGACCTTCCTGATCCGTTCCTCGTTGGCGTTCTGGGGGGAAGGAGACCAGCTCCAGTCTGAGCTCCTCCTCGGCTCTGCGCTTGCTGCGCTGCTGGCCGCCCTCGGCGTCCTTGGCTGTCGCCTCCTTTGTAGCCGCCCCCTCCGCTGCCGCAGCGGCCTTAGCGCGCTCCTCCTCCGCCTCGTATTGGTGTTGAGCATGCTGGAGCGTTTCCTGTAGTGTGGGATCAGTCGCGGCCTCGCAAGCACTTGGTTGCCTGATCGAGGAAGGCGACGGCAGCTCCCCATCCTTGCCCTGGCTTGG
>CAUYUJ010003151.1:5000-81745 GCA_963575745.1 Prorocentrum cordatum | reverse complement strand
CTGTGACGTAATGCTCCCCCCCTCCAGTGCGTTCCGGGCATTGCCGCTGTGCGCGTTGGGATCCGTATGGGTGTCCCCGTAGGAATCCGCAGAGGTGTCTGCAAGCGTTAACGTCGTCGTCGTCATCGTCGTCGTCGTTCAGCGTCGGTCGTGGTTCGTCGCTCGTCGCTCATCGTCGTCTTGCGCACGGACGCGGCTAGAACTTGTTTTTAAATCTGGGCCGACGATGGCAATCATTGGGGGGGATGGGGTCGATAACGTCACGTTTCGTGCTGGCGGCGTTTGGGAGTGGTTGGTTCGGAATGACATACGACGGGTAATACAAACATAGAGGTGGCGATATGATATGCACCTTAGTGCCTATGTGCATCACAGTGCCCGCAACACAGCGCTATTGTGCATCACAGTGCCCGCATGTACCACAATTCCTGTGTACTCTACGCCGCCGACGCCGCCGATGTGCACCACAAGAACAAATTGTTGACGCTTCGCGTATCCCCACCAGCCCATCCAGAAACGATGCTCAGGGGAGTTGAGGTAATCAGGGAAGTCGGGGAGCATGCAGAATAACAAAGGGCGGGGGAAGCTGTCACAGACCCCGAGAGGGGGAGGATGGAAGAGGAGTCGTCGTCGTCGTCGTCGGAGGAGGAGGGGGAAGAGGAGGAGGAGGAGGAGGAAGAGGAGGACGGAGAAGGAGGAAGAATCGGAGGAGGAGGAGGAGGAAGGGAAGGAGCTTCTTGGGGGTCTTTTGAGGGCCTCTTGGAGGGCTTTTTGGGCGCCTTGGGGCATCTTGGGCGCCTCTTGGGACCCTCTTGAGGCGCTCTGGGGAGCCTTCGGGGCGCTTTTGGGGCCATCTTGGAGGGAGTCGATCAAACAAGAGGGGGGGTTTAATTAGCGTCCCCCCTCGGAAGCCCCTAAATCGCCTCTTGGACCCCTCTTGGAACGCTCTTGGAGTGCTCTTGGGCGCTCTTGGGGCCGTCTTGGGGCTCTTTTGGGGCTCTCTTGGGGCCCTCTTGGGCCATCTTGGAGCCATCTCCAGGCCTCGGATGGCCATCGGAAGCGAAAAGGCGAGAAAGCAAAAATCATTGATTTTCCTTAGGTTTTGGGACGATTTTGGCCTCTTCGGGGCCTCCTTGGGGAGCTGTTTGGCCACTTGGAGTTATCTTGGGGCCGTCTTTGGGCTTCTTGGAACCATCTTAGGAGCCATCGTGAGCGATCTTGCGCTATCTTGAGCCATCTTGGAGCTCATCTTGGGTTCTCTGAGGCGCTCTTGGAGCCGTCTTGGGCCATCTTGGACGCTCTAACTACCCGCGGCCCCCTCCGTCCAGGTCCAGGGGAGGGGGTAGGGGGAGGGGTAAACCCCTCCCCAAGGGGGAAGAGGGAGGGGTGGAAGAGGATCTGCTCTAGACCACCTACGCCCAGAGGGCTGGTGGGATTTTCATGGACAAAGGAGCGCCGTTGGAATCTAAGAGTCCCCCCGCATCACCTGAATTCACATTTACGTCCAAGAGGCTCTGCTAAATTGGCCGTCTGACAACCGAATGGACCGATTCACTCGACTTTTCTGCGGTGCGCACTGAGATGCGCACGTACGTAGTAAAAGAAAATGAGGAGGAAAACGAGGTGGAGGGGGGGGAAGAGGGAAGACGGAAAAACGCCACATTCGATTATCAAAACTTTCTTGGCGTGGCGTTCGTACTCTTTCTACCCTTCCTATACGCGCAAACGTTGTAGTGTACAACGCTGCAGTGCACGCGGATGCCGTTGTGTAGACAAGCGCTGTGGCGTGCACAAGCGCTACGGTGCGGACAAAATTTCACAAGCATTATGTTGCACATGGTTGCTGCGATGTATGTATAGGCATTGTAGTGCTCCTAAGTCTTGTAGTATACACGGGCAATGCGTTCCACATGACCATTGCGGTTTACGCTATCCGTACCGGTTTCCGTATCTTTCCGTATGCGTGCACATTTCCGTTCAATTTCCGAATCCAAAAACGCGGAGGAACCAAAATATGGAATCATTGAGGTTGAATAAATTTGATTCCCAAATCAATATGCGTTTTTTTTGTTTTGTTGTTGTTGTTGTTATAATATAATAAAGTATATATCTATATATATTATATATATATATATATATATATATATATATATATACACTAAAAACGGCCATTATTTTCATTTTCGAAGGGAAGCCGGGAACATCTATTTTGGTATCGTGGATCTAGAAAAAATTTGTTTGTTATTCCTAGTGCCCGTATCAGAAAAAAAAAACGCAGCAATTTCAGAAAAAAAGGCCGGTTTCAAAAAGAAGGCGCGCAATTTCAGAAAAAAAATAAGCAAATGTATAAAAAAGGGGTTTCAACAAAAAACGTGGGCAATTTTTTGATAATGGCGCGCGGTTGCAGAAAAATGCGCGTCCCCCCCCCGACCTGCCGCCCGAGCGCTGGGATTGGGCCCTTGGACTGCAGGCCTTTGATTTTTGCACCTGGGCTCCGTCCTGTTTATTGCATAATAATGCTTTCGGGATAAGCGCAGAAGAGGTCAGGGAGGATAACAGCGAATGGAACGGGCGTCAAAAGACATTGGGAGGGTTGGGTTAGATTTGAAAGCGGCACGGAAAAACGCAAAGGAAAGTGCAGAGGCAAGGAAAGGAGGAAACCATGGCTCATGTTGATATTTCGTGGACGTGGCACGCACTTTTAATATTTTGAGAATATTCTTGTCGAATCTTTCCAATTACCTCACCGCCTTTTCCATTCCCTCTATGTTCCGTCACCCGCGCTTTTCTCGAATCGAACGCTCACAACATTGATAACGTTTTTCCCTTTCCTGTATTCACTGCGTGTGTTTCTTGCATGTGTTTCCCAAATTAGATGTAATTCTTACCGTCCCTCCCTCAATTTTCCCCACCACGCGATTGATTTTTCAATAGGTATCTCGTTGCCGAAACAATATGGAACGAATCTTACAGCCGTAAATTTAACAAGAAACAGCAGTGAGTAAGAAAATTGTTACATTTACGCGATTATTGCGGTAACGGTGACGTAAATGTCACATTCAAAAAATATAAACGTAACGGTTCCAATGAACGAAATTCATAATGCCAATCCGTTCCTTCACTCCGATGCCTGGCGCCTGGCAATCGGAGACACCAATGGGAATACCGATATCCGGAATTCGAATAACAAATCTCCTGCTGAGCTCGAACTCTCAGCCCCAGCCGGCTGCGCTCCATTCTAATCTCCAATACTGCCTGCTGCATGTCAGCTTTGCAGAGAATGCGACGGCGCCGACATGAATACACATGTTCAGACTAAATAAAAAGAGAGGTAATAACAACGGACAAAAAAACGCCACGCACCGAAACAATCAAACATTTACAATATTTGCTGAAACGGCGGGAATTCAACCGGGCACATATATTTTGCATTGCATGAACTTACAAACTTACTCCGACGGTGGGACCCCGCACGAGAATCTGTTTAGCTTACCCTTTGCCCTTTCCTCCTCCCCCTGGCGGACATCCTCTCCTCTCGCCCTCTGCACGGCCCTCTCTTCCTCATTCTATTCCTCCTCCTCCTCCTCCTCCTCCTCCTCCTCCTCCTCCTCTCGCGCCACCTCCTCCTCGTCGTCGCCCTCCCCCATGTCCCTTCCCTCCTCATCCTCCTGCTTCATGTGCACCTCCCGTTCCCCCTGGTCGTGGCAAGCAACTCGATTTTCCTCGGCGCCGTCGCCGCGTCCGCCAGCACGCGCGCGTTTGCCGACGGCTAGATCGCGAAACCGTCGGGGCAACCATTCGGGCCAGGCCGTTGGGGCAACCTCGCAGGCCGCAGGGGCGCGGGAACCAGCCGTTGGGACAACCCCGCGGGCCTCTATGTGCGCGCCGCGGCGCTCAGGCGGGCGGCAGCACGAAGCCCAGCTCTGCCGCGAGCTGCTCCGCCTCAGCCCTGGAATCCACCGCTCTCTTGTCGAACTCCTGGAAAGCCTTCCGCAGTGACGCCGGCGGCCCGCGCTCCAGGAACTCTCGCGCGGGCGGCCGCATGATCAGCATGTTCCGCATGCACGTGGCGCGGGAGAACCTGGCCTGAAGAGCCCAAAAATGACGACAGTTACAAGGTTCCGATGACCCGCTCGGATTAGTAACATGATCTGCGGGCCCCATAAGGAGGGGGCTCCCGTCTGAGACTTCCTCGCAATTCACTCACAGACGACGCTTCCGCCTGATACTTCCTGCATATTCAAGCCTCAGAGGCCCAAAAGTGACGACAATTACAGGGTTCCGATGACCCGCTCGGATTAATAACATGATCTGCGGGCCCCATAGGGACGGGGGGCACCCGCCTGAGACTTCCTCGCAATTCACTCACAGACGAGGCTCCCGCTCGAGACTTCCTTCATATTCAAGCCTCAAAAGCGCAAAAATGACAACAGTTACAAGGTTCCGATGACCCGCTTGGATTAGCAACATGATCGGCGGGCCCCATAAGGAGGGGGCTCCAGCCTGAGACCTCCGCGCAATTCACTCAGAGACTAGGCTCCCGCCTGATACTTCCTACATATTCAGGCCTCAAGAGCCCAAAAATGACGACAGTTACAAGGTTCCGATGACCCGCTCGGATTAGTAATATGACCTGCGGGCCCCATAAGGAGGGGGGCTCCCGCCTGAGACTTCCTCGCAATTCACTCACAGACGAGGCTCCCGCCTGATATTTCCTGCATATTCAAGCCTCAGAGGCCCAAAAGTGACGACAATTACAAGGTTCCGATGACCCGCTCGGATTAGTAACATGATCTGCGGGCCCCATAGGGAGGGGGCTCCCGCCTGAGACTTCCTCGCAATTCACTCAGAGGCTCCCGCCTGATGACGACATGATGAGTGAGCGAATGATGATGATGAGTGTGTGATGAATGAGTGAGGATGATGATGATGATGATGATGGCCACTGAGTGGGTGATCGAAAAATTCTGATGGAGATGGTGACGATGATGCTGAGAGTGGCGGCGGTCCTACCGTCGGAGGACCACTGCCTCCGAAGCCTACTGAGGATGAGTGAGTAATTGAATGAGTGAATGGGTGATCGAGTGGCGATGATGGTGACGATGATGATGAGGATGATGATGACTAGTGATGGCGGTGATGGTGGGTGGTTGATGGTGATGGTGATGGTAACGATGATGGGTGTGTGCGTGTGATGACGATGATGGTGGTTGATGGTGATGATGATGGCGATGATGGTGAGTGAGAGAGAAAGAGAGAGAGAGAGAGAGAGAGAGAGAGAGAGAGAGAAAGAAAGAGAGAGAGAGAGAGAGAGAAAGAGAGGAAAGGGGGTGTGTGAGATCCTGCGCGGCGTGCGCAGAGAAAACAATAACCCCAATTTGGATGTGGGGAACTATTGTAGAACTAGCATCGTCTTTTTCTGACACGCATGATGTTTTGGTTCTGAAGCGACAGCTATTTTTTTGAAACTGTGCCCGTTTGTTCTGAAATTTTTTTTTTTTTTTTTTTTTTTTTTTTTTTTTTTTTTTTTTTTTTTTTTTCTTCTCCTTTTTTCTCCCCCCCCCCCGCCGAAAAAAATGTTGCGTTTTTCTGAAACATTTTTTTCCGCAGATACGGCGGCGAGAAATTTCTGGTTGAAACTGTTTCTTAATTTATTTCTATTTCGAGTGGTCAACGATTGGGGAACATTGAAAACACACATACCCTCAACCCGCAATTTAAGTAAAATTCTGCTTTTCGGACTGTGTTGGGGCGTCTGGTAGGTAAGCGATATTCAAGCTGGTGCAAGAATACGCGATTGCATCTCATTATTTTGGTGATGGTCTGCCGAAGCCACCCTGAGCGCTTCCAGCCCGCGTCTTGTTTTTCGCTGATGCAAGATGAATGAATTGCCGAACTATGAACTGTGCGTAAAAGATGATGTGTTCAATATTTTAAGCAATGTTTAGGCGCATAGTTACCTGACTGATATAATATTTCCCCAAACAGGACGACAATCAAACAACAACATGTCTTATTTTATGTGTTTTTCATTGATATCGCGTTGCCCAGCGGTGCCTGGGTGTCATGCTTGCGCTCAGAAGGCCTGTCATTGTAGTCCGTATTGTAGCTCTGCTGTTCCGTTGGCGGTAGGCGTTCTCATCTTGGGAGAAGACATGACTCCATCTGCGTCCGTCTAGGGGGTCCAATCATATTCAGAACATCCATCCCCGGCGGTCGCAGGATAGGCGGCTCCATGCTGACAGTACGATTTTGTATCTCGAATCGAACAAACTTTACAGCGCATGCCGCCCGTGAGCCCGAACAAGGTCGCGCAAAATGTTGCCTCTCCCTGTTGCTCCCAGGCCGCACGCAATTGAGGAAAATAAGCGTCACCTGGAGAACAACGCCCTGTATATGCGGGAGCAACACAGACGAAACTGAATTGCAACAGCACCGTCTCAGGTCCATTCGTGCACACGGGCATTTCCCCTGTCGATGAGCTTTCAAGAACGAGCGAATTACTCTCTTGCACTCTTGTGTTCTCTAGAATTACGAACTCTTTATTTTCGTTGTCATTCGTCCTTCCCGGTCTGGCTTCCCTGGCTTCTTCCCTCCTGGACCGCGGAGCCTGCCCCTCGCCCTTGGGCAGGGGAACCTGTCATTTTCGTGGTTGCCTTGTGCCTCACCCCTGTGCCCTGTGCCGTCCTGCCCTTGCTTGCTCTGGGCCGCAAGGCGCGCTCTTTGAACAATCCCTTCCCGATCCCTCGGCCCCTGGGCTCCGCCCCCGCTCCTGCGCCGCGGAACTCTTTTTGGTAGCGTGAGGGGCCCGGTTTTCGGTAATAAACCATATTGGGGTGTCAGTCGCGTGTGGAAGAATTCCGGTCATGTTCAGAAGGGTTTCTGTACTTGGCGGGAGGGTTGCGATATCTATCCCATGGCAAGCCAGAAGCGAACACGAAGCCACCACGACGCGCGCCAAACACCCGCACGACATTTAAGGTAAGTAGAACGAAACCCGGGAATTAAGCAGAGGAAGCGGGGGGGAGGAAGGAGGAAGAAGAAGAGGAAAGGGACAGTGGTCTGGAAACGCTCTGTTAATGATACGATTTCCAAGTCTGCCAGCGGGCAGGCAAATTCGAACAGAGAGCCAGTGAGATCAGCAAACTCGCGGAAAATAGTTTGAGAAACTGCTTGTTGTAAGGCTATCCCGAGAACAGTCCCCACTACCGCCGCCGCTCGAAGTGACTGATTAATGCCTCCCTTCGCGCTCGCGCAAAGACTACCGATAATGCGGCAGCAACTCTCTCCGTATTAGGCAAGCGTTTCAGCGACCGCAAAAGCGTTTCGATAACAAGCCCAATCTTTGAAGGAATAAGGAGGAACATTACAATAATCCCATTCGTTTCAAAGACAAGAAAAGATGTTTCAGTAACAAGCCGCACCGGCTTCAGTAACAAGAAAAAACGTTCCAAAATGTGGTGCTCCCGTTTCAGTAACAAAAAACGTTTCAGTAAAGAGTCGCAGGAACGCGTTCTTTTATTCAATCGCTTCGCTCATTCCGCCGGCCCTGGAATGCTCTTTGGGGCCTCTTGGGGCTCCTTGGCGGCGTCTTGGGGGCCCCTGGGCCTCGCGGAGGGCCCTTGGGGGGCATCTTGGGGCGGGAGGGGGAGGTAATCGATTGCGGCTCCCCCCTCGGAGGCCGCGATCTCGGGAGGTGTGTCGAAAAATGGCCCTCACCTGGAGCGTTTTGGGGGGAACCCCCGGGAAGCGCCCAAGAGTGGACCGGGACCTCCTAGCTGGGGTACTTTTCGCCCGGGGGCCCCCAGGGGCCGCCCTGCGAGCGCGAACTAGAAATATTGTTAACCAGTTGCGGGAGATCTTAGCACGCCTCTGGCCCGTGGGCGTTACTGGGGAGGGGGGGCAGGGTGGGGGGTATAACGTACCCCCCCGCGGGGGTATAACGTACCCCCCCGCCCCCCCGCCGTGTGGCTCTAGCACCACAGGAATCGCCACGCCACCCCCAAGTTGTGGGACCTCGTGGACACGTGAAAACAAGTGCCCCGCGCGCACGCGCTGGGGGCATGCTGGGCCACCTCCCCTCGCGTTTTTCACGCACATGCAAAGAGAATCGGCCACCTGCAAATCGAGGCCCTCGCTTGCGGCCCTGTCGTGGCCCGAAGCGCGTGAAAGCACGGGCTCCGCGCGCTCGCGCCGGGCGCCTGTTGGGCCTGGCTGCGAGGGGATAGGGGCGGTGCGGGGGTAGCTTCCAAAACGCCTCCCCCTTTGCAAAAGCAAGCCCGGGCAAACCTTGGGCCCTGGAGAAGACCAGAAGAAGGGCGTACCTTTGAACTTCCCCTTCTTTGGCAACGCAGTGTTGTCTGCGAGCCGAGGGAAAGGAGCTTCCCGAAGCTCCCTTTGCTCTGAAAAGGAAGCCCGGGCTGACCTTGGGCTCCGGCAAAGGAGGGAGGGGGGGAGCTTTGAAGCCCCCCCCCAAGGCAAGGCAAGTGGTAACTTCCGAAGCCCCTTTGAAAAGGAAGCCCAGGCTGACCTTCATCTCCGAGGAAGGGGGAGGGGCGGGCGGCTTCGAAGCACCCCCCTCTTCAGCTAGGGCCCCCCTGCCTCCAAAATGCGTGCAGAAAGAGGGGCGGGGGGTAGCTTGAAGCTGGGGCTCCCCACTTTAAAATAATGAAAAGTGTGCGACGAGCGCGCTGTCTCCCACATTGGCTCCGGCAGCAACAACCAACGATTTCGGCAACAACTCCCAACCGCGATTCCAATAGCCTGCATGTGCAGAATACCATCAAACACCAAAATGGACGCGTTACGACATTTAAGAAAAACCCAACACCACGCAACTAGGGCGCTACATTACGCGCGCACGCGCTCCCAACCTTACGGAATCGACGATTTGTGTTACGGACTCGGTGAATCATCGAGCTGGTTTTGCGCCGCGAGCCTTTTCTGGCTGCGTTTCGTACTGGAAGGTGTTGTGCCACCTTGCCCAGACATGTCGATGTGGTATCGCACAGCCACCGGCGTGTTTTTGTGAACGTGTCTCTTACAACATCGTTGCCATTTTGACCTGATCGTTAATTACACTTGACTAGGCACGCAGCCACTGCCGACAACGTCCTCCGACGATTCGGCGTATTTTTTCTTGTGGTTCCATCGATGTCGACCTTCACCACCGCACTTTGTTCATGGTGTAAGGTCTGGGTTGTCCGAGACAGCCGTAGCCGACCAATCGATTTTTTGCACGGTCTTTGCAATGCAAATGTGTCCGCGCTGGCCGTAGGATGTGCACATTGAAACTGGCCGGTAGTGCACTCCGCCGAAAAATACACGCCCAAATGATGGACCCTCCAAAAGGCGCAAGCTGTGTTGTCACCTGCGTGAGGGAGCACACAAGTCTTCTCCCCTCAAGAGGTGCAACATCAGTGGGGCATTTCAATCGTACACACGGTCAGGGCAATCTGGGCGACATTGAGACTACAACTTGTGCAATTGTAGCCGACAGCCTGTGTATCACGCTCTGGAAACAACGACGGCGACGGATTTTGTGTGCGCGTGCGCGTTCGTGTGCATGCGGTCTCTTTGTGCGTTATTGACCAAATTCGTCAGTGGCAAATGTGCTGCTTTTAACATAAGTTTCGCACGAAGATGAACACACATACATTCACACACGCATTCAAACACATTCGCACACACATGCACACACACACGCCGACGCACACACACACACACGCACGCACGCACGCGCGCACACACAACCACAAAAACAACCCCCACACAACACACAACACACAACTCACAAAACACAACACACAACACACAGCATACAACACATAACACACAACGCACAACCCACAACGCACAGCACACACCACACAACACACACACCACACACAGCACACAGCACACATCTCACAGCACACCACACACAGCACACAACACACAGCACACATCACACAACACACAGCACACAACACACGACACACAATTAACAACACACACCAGACAACACACACCGCACAATACATACCACACAACACACAGCACAGAGCACCGAGCACAGAGCACGCAACATAACAGAACAACAACACACACCACAACAACACACAACACACAACGCACAACCCACAACCCACACAGCACACACCGCACACACACACACCACACAGCACACAAACAACACATAGCACATAACACACAACACGCAACGCACAACACACAACGCACAACACACACCACACACCACACAACACAAAACACACAACACACACCATACACACACCACACACCACACACCACACAGAACACACAACAGACAACACACAGCACATCCCACGCAACACACAACACACCACACAACACACAACGCACAACACTCACAACACTCACAACACTCACAACACACAACATACACAACCCACAGCCCACAACCCGCAACCCACAACCCACAGCCCAGAACCCAGAACCCAGAACCCAGAACCACACAAGTCACAACCCACAACCACACAACACACAACCACACAGTCAACGCACACAACACACAACACACACACACACTACACTCAACATACACAGCACACACTTATATGCACATGTATTCCCCAAACAATGCTTGCTCTTAAGGGGTCGTGCTTCTATTCTCACGAACTGTGCTGGTGTATCTGGCGGCTATGTAACCGCCGTCGCCGACCCGTCGCCGCCCGTCGTCTGGGCTGGTGTGCCGCTCTGGCGGCTATGTGGCCGCCGTCGCCGCCCCGTCGCCGCCCGTCGTGTGGGCCGCTGTGCCGCTCTGGCGGCTATGTTGCCGCGGTTGCCGCCCCGTCGCCGCCCCATCGCCGCCCGTCGTGTGGGCCTGTGTGCTGGTTTGGCGGCTATGTTGCCGCCGTCGCCGCACCGTGGCCGCCTCGTCACCGCTCACATAGAGTGCACAACATCCATGTTTGCACCAAAATGATTGTCCTTTCTAGAAAGGAGAATATACTCTACCCCACCCGCCCCTCCGCGGTATCGGTCCCTCTTTCGGGTATGTAAATCATATATGATTCAGACCACATGTGCACCCTAAATTTGAGGTTGCACTATCCCCAGGGGGCCGGTATCGACACCCTGAGGTTCCCTTGTAAAAAACGATATGCGGGGACATTTCTTGTTCTAACATAAGGCTTTTTCGCAGATCCTCAGCACAAAACGGGACGAAGTGCACTCGCGCGCGTCGTCGCGCGCGCATGCCGAAATCCTTCAAAAACCTTCGGTGGCGGAGGGATTTCGCAACCGAGTTTCCAGAAAACATACAAAAACACGGGGTTTGGCAACACCGATTTGCTAAAAAAGCTTGCGCGCGAGCTCTTGCGAAACCTTTTAAGAGAACCATAGTCAAGATTTTCACAACATGCTACGAAACGGGCTTCGCGCGCGCGCATGTCGAAATCTGTCGAACGCCCTTGCGCGTGTGCCGTCGCGAGAATCTTCTGCAAATAATGGGACGAAACGCAGACGCGCGCGTCGTCTCGCGCGTATGCCGGAATCCTTCAAAACCCATCGGTTCCGGAAAAAGTTCAACATCGTGTGTCCAACAATCATACAAAAACACAAAGTTTCGCAACACGGATTTTCAACAAAAGCGTGCGCGCGCGCTCTTGCGTCGTCGTCGTCGTCGTCGTCGCCGTCCTCCCTCCTCCCGCGTCGTCGTCGTCGTCGTCGTCGTCCTCTTTGGCGTCGTGGTCGTTTCCGTCGTCGTTGTCGCCGTGGTCGTCCTTCCTCCTCCTCCCTCGTCGTCGTCGTCGTCGTCGTCGTCCGTCGTCGGCGTCTCGTCGTCGTCCCTCCTATTTCGTCGCCGTCGTCGTCGTCGTCGTCGTCGTCGTCGTCGTCTTCCTCTTCCCTCGTCGTTGTCGTCGTCGGCGTCGCCGTCCTTCCTCCTTCTTCGTCGTTCGCGTCGTCGCCGTCCTCCCTCCTCCCTCGTCGTTGCCGTCGTTGTCGTCGTTGTCGCCGTCGTCGTCCTCCCTCCTCCCTCGTCGTCGTCTTCGTTGGCGACGTCGTCGTCTTCGTCGTCGTCGACGTCGGCGTCGTTGTCGTCGCCGCCGTCGTCTTCGTCGTCGTCGTCGTCGGAGTGGTTGACGTCGTCGTCGCCGTCGTCGGTGTCGTCGGTGTCGTCGTCGTCGGCGTCGTCATCGTCGTCGTCGTTGTCATCGTCTTCGTCGTCGGCGTCGTCGTCGTCGGCGTCGTCGTCGTTGTCGGCGTCGTCGAAGTCGTTGGAGACGTCGTCGGTGTCGTGGTCGTTGTCGGCGTCGTCGTCGTGGTCGTTGTCGCTGTCGTCGTCGGCGTCGCTGTCGTTGCCAAGCGCCATGTGCTACCCACCGTCACGGTCTTAAGAGATTTTGCAAACCAAGTTGCGGGTGGGTGGGTGGGATGATTGCGGCGCGAACAATAGAGTTGACAACTTCAAGTTCGGCAAGTTCTTTTTTCTAAACGAGAATAGACTCTACCCCCCCCGGCGTTATCGGTCCCCCTTTCGGGTATGTAAATCATAAATGATTCTGACCACATGTCCATCGTAAATATGAATTTGCTCTATCCCCGGGGAGCCGGTATCGGTCCCCCTGAGGTTCCCTTGTAAAAAACAATGTGCGGGCACATTTTTTGTTCTAGCATACGATTTTTTCGCAAATCCCTTGCAACAAATGATACGAGCGTCACACGCGCGCGTCGTCGCGCGCGCATGCCGAAATCCTTCAAAAACCTTCGGTGTCGGATGGATTTCGCAACCGAGTTTCCAGAAAACATACAAAAACACAGGGGTTGGCAACACCGATTTGCTAAAAAAGCTTGCGCGCGAGCTCTTGCGAAATCTTGTAAGAGAACCATAGTCAAGATTTTCACAAAATGCTACCAAACGGGCTTCGCGCGCGCGCATGCCGAAATCTGTCGAACGCCCTTGCGCGTGTGCCGTTGCGAGGATCCTCTGCAAAAAAACATGACAAAGTGCAGTCGCGCGCGTCGTCGCGCGCGTATGCCGAAGTCCATAAAAACCCATCGGTCTCGGAAGAACTTCAAAATCGTGTGTCCAAAAAACTTACAAAAACACAAGGTTTCGCAACACGGATTTTCAACAAAAGCGTGCGCGCGCGCTCTTGCGTCGTCGTCGTCGCCGTCCTCTCTCCTCCCGCGTCGTCGTCGCCTACGTCGTCATCTGTCTTTCCTCGTGTTCGTCGTCGTCGTCCTCTTTGGCGTCGTGGTCGTTTCCGTCGTCGTTGTCGCCGTGGTCGTCCTTCCTCCTCCTCCCTCGTATTCGTCGTCGTCCGTCGTCGGCGTCTCGTCGTCGTCCCTCCTACTTCGTCGCCGCCGTCGTCGTCGTCGTCGTCGCTGTCGTCTTTCCTCCTCCCTCGTCGTTGTCGTCGTCGGCGTCGCCGTCCTTCCTCCTTCTTCGTCGTTCGCGTCGTCGCCGTCCTCCCTCCTCCCTCGTCGTTGTCGTCGTTGTCGTTGTTGTCGCCGTCGTCGTCCTCCCTCCTCCCTCGTCGTCGTCTTCGTTGGCGACGTCGTCGTCGTCTTCGTCGTCGTCGTCGGCGTCGTCGTCGTCTTCGTCGTCGTCGACGTCGGCGTCGTCGTCGTCGCCGCCGTCGTCGTCGTCGTCGTCGGCACCGTCGACGTTGTCGTCGTCGACGGTGTCGTCGTTGTCGTCGTCGGCGTCGTCGTCGTCTTCGTCGTCGTCATCATCGTCGTCGTCGGCGTCGGCGTCGTCGGCGTCGTCGTCGTCGGTGTCGTCGTCGTCGTCGTTGTCGTCGTCGAAGTCGTTGGAGACGTCGTCGGTGTCGTCGTAGTCGTTGTCGTCCTCCCTCCTCCCTCGTCGTTGTCGTCGTTGTCGTCGTTGTCGCCGCCGTCGTCCTTCCTCCTCCCTCGTCGTCGTCTTCGTTGGCGTCGTCGTCGTCGTCTTCGTCGTCGTCGAAGTCGTCGGAGACATCGTCGGTGTCGTCGTAGTCGTTGTCGTCGGTGTCGTCGTAGTCGGTCTTAAGAGGTTTTGCAAACCAAGTTGCGGGTGGGTGGGTGGGATGTTTGCAAGAGCGTGGGATGTGTCAAATCACATGTAAAAATCAACTGCACACCATAGACTGCACCACGTAATTTTCACAGCGCAGATTGCACAGCATAGACTGCACCACATGGATTGCATCCCATGGGCTTGCATCACGTATAGTTGTCTACACAACTTGGATCATATCGATTGCACCACACATAGTGCACCACACATATTGCACAACATACATTGCACCACAACTATCGCATGCGACAGGTTTCGCTCAGCAGAAGGACAGGAGATGCCACAGGACATGCGCGCAGTGAGAGGCATGATGAAATCGACCAAATGCGAATATCTGCGCTGGCGCAATCTGTATGACCACTTGCCACCGTGCCCCCTGGCACGTTGAGGCGCGAAATAATGCCAAGCCGACGATCAAAACAGGGTCTTACGAGAGATGACGTAGCGACCTTGCGCGGTGACTTACGCGGCCCGCCAGCGCGGCACGTCACATCGGAGACGAGGACGCTGACGCGCGAGCTTACGCGGGCAGCCTACGCGCGAATGTCGGCGCAGACGACACCGTTTTTTTTTGCGTGACCCAAGTGCTGCATGGTAGGGATTCTGTAGTCTTCTGGCGGATCCCCGCTCTCCTCACGCGCTGTCTCGCCTGCCCCGCCCCCCCGCCCCCGAAACTTCCTGGGCAGCCCGACGCCTCCCCGCCGCTCTCCAAGGCAATCCGAAGCTTCCAAGACGACGGGGGAAGGCCTACCAAGGCCGCCAAGATGGCCCAAGATTGCCTCAAAAGGGACCCAACAGCTCCGAAGAATCGCCGAACACATGATCATAGATCCCAAGAGGCCCAGAGAGAGCCCCAAGAGGGCCTCCAGTGGGACCCCAGACGGCCCAAGAAAGCTGCAAGACGTCCCCAAGAACCCCCCCAGACGGTGCAAGAGTGTCA
The DNA here is from genome assembly GCA_963575745.1 of Prorocentrum cordatum. Lineage (NCBI taxonomy): Eukaryota > Dinophyceae > Prorocentrales > Prorocentraceae > Prorocentrum > Prorocentrum cordatum. Next base: position 66,779 of record CAUYUJ010003151.1, on the reverse strand, counting down.
AGACGTCCCAAGAGACCGCCAAGACTGCGTCACACGCTCCCCTAACATCCCGAAGAAGCCCCATGATCGGGGGCGCGCAAGCATGGATTAACGATCCATGGATTTGGCGCGCGGTGGCCAAATCCATGGATCGGGGGAGGGGCCCTCCCCAAAATGTGGCCGGTGCCGCGGAAATCCGCGCTTCCCCATGGAAGCGGGACCCGCCGCTAATCCACGCCCCCGTGATCCATGTTTGCGATCGCCTGACTGTAGCTCGGCTCTCCGGCGGCGGCTCGGGACGATGCGAGCACCCCCGGAAGCCTCTCGGCGAGGCGCAGCCGCTGGCAGGCACCCCGAGGCCGGACAAAAAGCCGCCGAGAGACTGCGAGCACGCCCGGGCACCTCAAAAGCTCACCCCTCGCGCTGTGCTGCTCCCATCGTGCTGCAGGACCACATCCCAGGCAAAGTTTCGAGCACCCAGAAAACGTATCGAAAACGAGGGCTCGCCAAAGGTGTCGAAAACGTACCGACACGTGTCGAAAGCGAGAGCTCCTCAGGAAGTGGCGGCCAGAGGTGCCGACCGTGGTCGAATGCTGGGCGGTGCGCGAAGTGGTCGCCACGCAGAGTGCACCGCGGCTGCTCTGCCGCAGGCACCTGGACAGCACACGAGTTCAGCAAGCTCAACGCTGCTGCGTTTCCTATCAAGGGGCCCAGGGACACACAGATAAATACACAAATAAAAGGATTCCCCCTATTTTCCCATTTTCTGGGGTTCTGTGTGTGTTTCTTCCCTCCTGATTAATTGCGTCCGTGAATTTCTTTCCCTCCTGATCCGAAAGGGGCGCCAGCGAAAGGGACTTCTGAGACCGCGGCCTTGCATTTGAGACCTTGAGAGGTGCGGGCAAAAACGCTGCGCAGCGACCTTGCGGGCGAAGCCGAGCGGACTTGAGAAATCCGCATCGCTGGTCTCAAAAGTCCCTTTCCCTGGGGTCCCTTTCGGAACGGCATGAAGCACACTTGCGTACAGTGGGGGCCCGGCCACAACAAGCCCTCCACAAGAAACCCAGCCCTGACCCCAGGGCGTCCACTCCTTTCTGGTGTGGGGGTGTCCCGCTGTCCACAGGAGAACCATCGAGGCCCAAGAAACCCAGGGCACCCTGGAGACAAGCAGGGTTTTTCTTGGCATGGGCCTCCACTGTAGCACATACGTTCAACAAACAAATCACATGTGCAAAACACTCGGCAGACGCGAAAACACAACGCAAAAACGGAGGTGGGCGTTTGGTTCCTGGCGCCTTTGGCAGGTCAAGTCTGTCACATGGGGATATCTACTATTGCCTAGAGGTGCATCCGGTTCGAATGCGGAAACACTAGAGTGTTGAACGAGACTACAACAAGGCCGCGCTACCATGCTTATAAAATCCTCACACCAGCTTAGGCATCTCCTCCCCAACGCATGCTCCGCATGTAAATCCAGAGGCGGTCGTCTAGCACGCCGAATGATGACTACTATGCCCAGGGAGTATCAGCTGCACTCACACACACACACATCGCACCATCCCCTCGTCCTCCTCCTCACCCTTCGCCCCCCCTTCCCCCCCGCTGCTCAGCCCTCTCCTCGTTCAACTCTGTCTGCTCCTCTGTCTCGTCGCTGATGCTGTCGTGACCCTCAACCTCGCCTCGTCGGCGACCTCACCGTCACGGTGGTCGTCGTCCCCGAAGAGCTGCGCGCTCGTCTCGAAGCCGACACGATGAGATCACCCGTGCTTCCGATGCGGCCCGTCTTGACAGGAAAGTCAGAGACCCCTGTGAACGCAGTGCTGGTGCCCCAGGACGTCCAGGATACGTACCCTGGGCCCCCTCCTCCTCCTCCTCCTCGTCGTCGTCGTCCTCCTCCTCCATTCCTTTCCCTTATAAGAAATTTCTCCCTGTCGCACCCCGAGGCGAGTTTTTAGGGCGGGCCTTGAGTTTCGCTTGAGACTTCCTTACCATTAATGACCCTCCAGCGTAAAAAGTGTCAACCGTTTCACGGGTTGAGGGCGGGTCGTTTTCAGAATGTGGTTTGCCCTAGTGCCGCGCACATGCGTTTTAAAACAATGGCAAGAGTTTCACGGATTGAAGGCGGGCCGTTTTCAAAATGTGGCTCTCGCCTTAGCGCCGCGCGCATTCATTTTCATCACTTGCAAGAGTTTCACGGACTGAGGGCGGTTCCTTCTCAAAATGTGGCTCTCGCCTTAGCGCCGCGCACATGCGTCTCAACATTAATAAGAGTTTCACGGATTGAGGGCGGTTACTTTTCAAAATGTGGCTCTCGCCTTAGCGCCGTGCGGATGCGTTCATACAACTTGAAATGGTTTCACGGATTCTCATGGTCAACGTGCCAGAAGCGGTGTTATGGAAGGATTCAGGATTTTGCGGATGCAGCGGTTATGTTGATTCGCGGTGTTGAAGTCCCAAACATGGCGTTTTGGCACGAATCCAGATCGTCAAGACGCAGCAGTCAGGTTGATCCGTGGCGTTGAAATCCCGAGAACAATGTTTTGGCATGCTTCAGGGTCTTCAAGGTTGTCTTCCAACGAAGCAGTTCCCTCAATGGAGATGAACAGTTGTAGGGGCTTATGAGGAGGGAGCTTGGAGGGAGGGTAAATTCCAACATCGTTGATGACTCTTTGGTTTACACTGGTTCTCCTCCTCCTCCTCTTACGACTATCCGTCCCGCCTCATCCTCGCTCCCCCCTCCGCCCATCGCGGCTCCCGGGCACGACAGTAAAAACTGTCAGGACGGCAGGGGTCGACGATGACTGTCCCTCCCCCTCTTCCTCTTCTCCTCCTCCTCTTTTTCTTCTTCTTCTTCTTCTTCGTCTTCGTCTTCCTCCTCTTTCTCTTCCTCTTCCTGCTCCTCCTCCTCCTCCTCCTCCTCCTTCTCTGCCTCATCGACGATTCATCAGTGAGTACGAGATGGAGGGCAGCGGGCTTTGGCTCGGGGTCCCCAGGCAGCCCCATGACAGCCCAAGAAGGCCCAGCACGAGAGCAACACGAGAAGCAGTGGAGACACGAAGTGTCACGTGCTGCGTCCCTCTGGGCGGTGCCCGGCGCTTCGGCACACGGAGTGCTGCGCTGGCACGGTGGTGGAGCATGCCGCAGGCCCACCCTGGAGGAGGAGGAGGAGATGGAGGAGGAGGAGGGGGAGGAGGAGGGAGGAGGGAGGAGGAGGAGGAGGAGGACCAGTGTAAACCCAAGAGTCATCAACGATGTTGGAATTATCCCTTCCTCCAACCTCCCTCTTCGTAGGCCCCTACAACGGTTCATTTCCATTGAGGGAACTGCCTCGTTGAAGACAACCGTTTGAAGATCCTGAAACATGCCAAAACATTGCGCTCGGGATTTCAACGCCACGTATCAACCTGACTGCTGCGTTCTGGCGATCCGGAATCGTGCCATAACGCCGTTTTTTGATTTCAGCATCGCGAATCAACATAACTGTTGCACCCGCATAATCCTGAATCCTTCCATAGCACCATTTTCGGTACGGTGGTCATTGGAATCAGTGAAGCTCTTGCAAATGTTTACAACGAATGTGCGTGGCGCTAAAGCGAGAACCACTTTGTGAAAAGGAACCAGCCGCCCTCAATTCGTGAAACTCTGGCAACTTGCTGCAAAGAATGTGCACGGCGCTAAGGCGAGAGCCACAATGCGTGAAGCTCTTGTAATTTTTGCGGCGCTAAGGCGAGAGCCACATTTTGAAAAAGAACCGCCCTCAATCTTACAACGCATGCGCGCGGCGCTAAGGCGAGAACCACATTTTGAAACCGGCCCGCCTTCAATCCGTGAAACTCTGGCAAATTTTGTAAACGAATGTGCGCGGCGCCAAGGCGAGAGCCACATTTAGAAAACGACACGCCCTCTATCTGCGAAACCGTTGTCACTTTCTAAGCTTCAGAGTCATACATGGTGAGCAAGTCTCAGGCGAAACGCCCGGCCCGCCCTAAAAACTGGCCTCGGGGTGCGACAGGGAGGAGTTATCTATAAGGGGAAGGAATGAAGGGAAGGAGGGTCCTATGGCACCCTGCCCTTCGAGCGACGTCCGTGCCCCACCCCCCACCAGCACCTGGCGGCCGCCCCGGTGGCAAAGCCTCAGCCGCAGGGCCCCGACCTGGCCGGTGGCGCCACGAAGGGCGTCTCGGCGGCACGCGCGAGAGACCCTGGGCAAACGTGGCCTGGAGTGCGCGGCTTGCCGACCGCTGCATGCGTAGCGACAGCAGCTGCCTGTGTGCACGGGCTTGGGCCCCCTGAGCTGCCCGAAAGCCGCGCACCAGAGGCAACTCCGGCGAAGGGTCGCTCTCGATTGCGTGAGGCATGGGGGAAGCGGGTCCTGAGGGAAACGTGCCCTGGACCCTGGGACCTTCCCCCAAGACCAGATCCCCATCCCGCGCCGTCTTCTCACACGCCCGGGGCCCGTGAGAGGGCCCCGGGGGCAGACGGCGACAAGTCTCAGGACCCGTTTCCCCAAGACCCCCGACGTAATGCTTTTTTCATGACGTCGACCCCCAAATGTCTCGACCCATTCCCAAGGACCGGTTTTTCATCCTCGGCCGTTTCTTCACGGCCACGAGGCCTGGCAAGGGCCCCCGGAGGCCGACCACAGCGAAGAACCTCCCGCCGTAGTCTTTTCTCACGACTCGAGGAAGTCTGGGCTCTCAGGAGGAGGAGGAGGAGGAGGAGGAGGAGGAGGAGGAGGAGGAGGAGGAGGAGGAGGAGGAGGAGGAGGAGGAGGAGGAGGAGAGGAGGAGGAGGAGGAGGAGGAGAGGAGGCGGAGGGCGGAGGCGGAGGCGGAGGAGGAGGAGGAGGCGGAGGAGGAGGAGGAGGAGGCGGAGGCGGAGGAGGAGGAGGAGGCGGAGGACCCGCTTCCCCCTATGGCAGTACCTGCAGCCGAAGCGAGGCCACCGGCCCAGCCCGAGGCCCGCCGCCCGCCGGGCGGCGCTGCGGCGCCCGCGGCGGCGGTCGCCCGGGCCGAGCCTCTCAGCCGAAGGGCCCCCGGGCGGGCCCGCGGCGCCCCGAAGGGCCCTGCCACCGGCGCGGGCGCCCGCCCCGCGGGGCTGCGGCGGGCGGCGCTGGGGCGGCGACCGCCGGGGCAGAGCCTCAGCCGAAGGGCCCCGAGCGGGCCTGCGGCGCCCCGAAGGGCCCTGCCACCGGCGTGGGAGCCGCTGCCTGCCTGGCGGGCTTTCGTCGGCTTTTGTCTGCTCCTCCTCCCTCCTCCCTCCTCCTCTCCTCCTCCTCCTCCTCCTCTTCCTCCTCCTCCTTCTCCTCCTCCTCCTCCTTCTCCTCCTCCTCCACCACCTCTTCCTCTTCTTCTTCCTCCTGGAGGGATCTGTTCGACTCCGTTCAGGCGATCGTAAACATGGATCAAAGGGGCGTGGATAGCGACGGGTCCCGTTTCCATGGGAAGTCGCGGATTCCCGCCGCCAAGCGAGGCGGCACCGGCCGCATTTTAGGGAGGGCACCTCCCCCGATCCATATTTGCGCGCCCCCGATAGCAAGCAAGTGGGCAAATAACGCATTGAAAGAAGATGAGGGGACCGTGAACTCCGGTGAGATATCATGGCCCTGACCATGAGTCCCCCCCTAGTCACAGTCCCCCTCTTCGAGGCCCCCGTATGGTTCGTCAAGCGGGAGCTCTTCCAGTGGCAAAGCTTGAACAAGATGAACTGGCATCCAAGAGGATGATAGATAGAACGCAACCTCGTGCAATGCAATACACACTTCATGACATAATTCCACGACTTCTGCATATTGTGCAAAGCGCTACGCCCAGAGCCTCTCTCTTCCCTCGACCACGAGCACGACGAGGTGGTGCTGTATCACCCCAAGGACATCATCGACACGAAAGTCAAGAGCTGGCACTCGCTATGGTCGCACCTTTCAGATGATTCGCGAAGCTGCGGAGGACGACCCTCTTCCAACCTTCCTCCCCATTGTCTTCGTCCTGGTCCTCGTCCTCGTCGTCGCTGTCCGCCTGGCCCCAAGCCCCATACATAGCAGAAGACCGAATCCCTGGCACAAGCCGAATCGATGATTTCTCTGATTTTGCAACAGATGAAACCCAACGCTGGACTTGGCTTCGACATGCTCAGCCTGGCCGATTTTGAGCGCCTACCAGAAGAGGCGCTAGCAGGACTTGCAATGCTGTTCGAAGCATGTGAACTTTATCTGGTATAGCCTGGTCTGATTCTTCACATTGTGGGAAGAATGTTACCGAAGAAAGAGCTCAGGGGGCCGCATCGTTGGATTTGTGTCGATGGTTGGGCGCCTCTGGAGTTTGATTCGTGAACCAGCGGTGCGGACATGGACCAGCGAGACGGACGCTTTGTGGGACGCAGCTGCACGTGGGAATTCAAGCTTGAGAGGCCTTCCTCAGAGCTATCCAGCAGGACGTGGCCCATCACTTCGGCACCGCCAACGGAGCAGCCGAGAGGGCCTCGTCGACAGCCAGGCCTCGCATCATGTTCTCTCAACCTGGAATTTCTGCTGATGATCTTATAGGTGGGGCGACTTTAGTGCGTAGCTCCACGCACAGTGGGGCAGTTGGGTTCTGCGTCCCAGCCTTTCCAGCCCACGTGCAGTGTGGTGCACTGGTTAAGATCGGGCACTCGTTTCGGCAAAGCGATCGCCCACTACGTGCTGAAAACCATCACAGTGGCTCACTCGCAGCTGAGCCACGGGATATGGATAGATGACCTTTCCCAAGGAATGCGAGGATCACGGATGGCAGTGTGGAATCACTTGGGCATCATTGATACCTGCTGATATTTGTTCGAACGCAATCTGAACGTCTCTCCGAATTCGGCCCTTGTTTGTTCTAACAATTTGGACGCCAACCAGATACCGACGAGGGTTAGACTGGCAGATTTTAAGATCTGCCGAAGTTGCAGGTCAGCTAACCTGGAGCTGATATTTCTTGTGGGTCCCGACAGGCAAGAGTTGTTCGAACGGGCCAACCACAAGATGATGAACAACAAGGTGCGACGGTACGCGTGCTTTTCCCCAAAGCACCTGATCGCGGGGCGCCTGGAGAAGCAGGGAGCCCAAACTGCAGGAGCGCCCGGCCACTAACTCTACGACGCTTTCGGCAGCAAGCTCATGATGATCCGCAGGCAGCTGGGCTTCTCCCTAGCGCCCCGCACTCGAAGCATATCCCTCACGACTCCTTTGGCCTTGCGAGCGGGAGACTTCGATCCCACTATCAATATGCCTGTTTCCCGTTTGGACCAAATGGCTGCAACCGAAACGAGACCACCCTGATCTGCGGACATGTGTGCGGCAAGCCTGGCCTCATGGCGTCGAACAGTTAGTTGCAAACGGTTCCTAAATGATAACGGTCCCGTCACGTACGTGGCCCCTTCGCTGTGGTCTTTCACCTAATGGAGGCTGGCTGGGGTCCCGACGAAACCATGGCCTAGACCATCCCTGCGCCCAACCAGCTGCGGGCGATGAGCGGAAGTTCGACAGCACGATGTACAATGGAGTTCGAGCTTTGGACACGCACCAAGGTCTCCTCGTGGACTTCAAAGATGCGGTCCGCCACGGGCTGCGGCACCAGGCCAGTCGTCACTTCCTGTGGAGGAGGCCTACAGCAGGGGCTGGACTCTCCTACCAACTCCTCCAACAATTGGCAACAGTCCCGACCTTCGGGCACCGATTATCCGAGACCATGCTGTCGTGCGCGGTGGGCGGGAGTTGGCAGATGGCGAGGCGCAAGACAGAGATTTCACACTTCAGCGGATCGGAGCTCTGCCCGCGCTGTGGTCCGCCGACTCCCCCTTGCCGGGGTTGAAAAGGCGTGTGAGATAGTTGGCTGTTTCGTGATTCATCCTCCCACCTCCGCTGCTCCTCCTCCTCTTCCTCCTCCTCCTCCTCCTCCTCTTCCTCCTCCTCCTCCACCTCCTCCTCCACCACCTCCTCGTCCTCCTCCTCCTCCTCCTCTTCCTCCTCCTCTTCCCCTCCTCCCCCTCCTTCCTCCTCCTCCTCCTCCTCCTCCTCCTCCTCCTCCTCCTCCGCCTCCTCCTCCTCCTCCTCCTCCTCCCCTCCCCCTTCCCCCCTACCCTGGGTTCAATAATCGCACTAGAAGGGGAGCGGGCGGGGGGGGGGGGGGCACGAGCTCCCCTGCGCTTCGCCCGGCGCCAGAACGCCAGAGGACGGGCCCACACGAGTTCCAAGGGGCACTCCAAGAGAACGTCGACACGGACCAGGGGTGGCCCCTTCAACGGTCCAGTATAGCTTCCAGACGGTTCCCGAAGCTCCCAGAGGACCGCGGAGAAGGCACCCAAAGGAGGCAACCATCGTCACATGCCAATCGAATAACATTCATTTTTAGCTAACTTGTCACTTTCCTCTTCCCAGCGTTCACAACGGCTCAAGGGCCCCATCGAATCGCCCCAAGACGGCCCCGAAGACCCCCTAGACCGCCCCAAGATAGCCCAGGCGGACTCCAAGGCTCCCCAAGGCGACCTCACGAGGCCCCAGGAAGCCTCCGACAGGCCTCCCAGAGACCCGAGACGCCCAAGAGGCCTCCAAGAGGCATCCAAGGCCTCCAAGAAGCCCCCCCCAACCAACCACCAACATGTCCCAAAAAACAATCGAATCCCTAAAGCATAACGGAAGCCTCGCAGACGCCTTCATACAGCCCCGTGACAAACCTCGAAATCCCCCCCTTGCACCACACAAATCCGTCCTTCCTCCCTCCGCCCGCCTCCTTCCAACCTCCGCTCCTCCGCCTCCACCTCCTCCTTCTCCTTTTCCTCCTCCATCGCGGGCGCAAAACAAACGCAGCCACTCCAACTCCAACACAGTCGACTCCAGCGAGCTGATCACACAGGCGCTAACTCAAATGGATATGGCTCGGGGCTTCTTGCTACGCTGCCTGCTATCGAACGCCTGGACAACGGTCCCAACACGGGTGGCCGCACAGTGCTGGACAGCGACTTCGGTCAACGAGGCCACCGAGGGGACCCTGGGCCAGGGCACCAATGCGCAACCTCTTCTTTCGTTCGGGGACGCCAGTTGCGGACCCGACTGCAACAACAGTCCTTTCAACAGAATTGGCGTCACAATGCGTAGCTCTGCTCGCATCTCTCGGGCCCCAGGTTTGTCGGGCCGCCACCGTGCGAGGACCGCTCGCAGGACCTCGGCAGGCGGCGGCCCGCGGCGAACTGAGGGCTCTCCTCCTCGCCGTATGGCTCACCATGGGCCACATCGTGTACGTTTCTGGCTGTGAGCCTGTTTTGCAGGGGTGGTCTGCGAGAAAGCGCGGCAGCCCCTGAGGGAACGATGCCGACCTTTGGACTTCCCTGGGCCTCCTCCTCCCGAGACGGGGCCCTGCAACCGAAGTGCATCTTTTTTTGGTGACCTCGCACCTGTCTGCACAGGACGTGGTGCGAGGAACTACGCCGAGATGGATGCTCACGGGGAATGCCGTGGTGGACGAAATTGCTGGTCTTGCAGCCAGCGTTGCCGGACTCCGAGAGGCTTGTCGCCCAACTGTTCTCTTGCACGTGCGCCGTGCCAAGCTTGCTCGACTGCGCATCCTTCGCGCCACACTCGACGCATGCGCAACTGAACGGATAATGAGGACGCGTTGCCTGCTGGAAAGAGAATGCGGTCATCTAGCCTCCCCACCCCCCGTCTGCTGCTTCTTGCTTCCGCTTCTCTACATGGTACTATCTAGACGAATCTGGGCGGAAGTGCACCCGATTTGGAAATGCGCCACCAAAGCCGAGCTCACGGCTTGGAGGAAATCCCATGTTTCAAGATGTTGACTATTGACGGGGTGACCTCCCGCAAGCCCCAGGAGGCCAACCACCACATTGCGGGCGGGTTTGTTGACCCGTCTCATGTTATGCAGCTTCACGATGGTCTTAAGCTACGCACGGTGTTGTAAAGAGTGTGGGTGCTGTGGGCACCAACTGCTCGATGGCCTCAATCGACTCTGTCAGCGCCCCACTCAGAATCACTTTGTCTCGGATTTCCACGGGACTCTGGCCAACGGTCTTGAGCAGGACGGAGAGAGCGACCAGCCGCCTGGGAGCGCCTGCAGGGTCATGAGCACTGCATTGTTTGTTGGCCAATCATTCCTGTCCCACAGCGCTGCTTCCTGTAGGACGTTGCCATGTAGCCAGTGCCAATTCCAGCTCCCTATCTTCCGCCTCCTCCTCTTCCTCCGCCTCTTCCTCCTCCTGCTCCTCGTCGTCGTCCTGCCCCTCTTCCTCGTCGTCCTCCCCCCTGGCCAACCTGGCGACGGCAGCCTCGAGGACGAGGGCAACGACGAGGCCGACGACGAGGCTGACGAGCAGAACGACGTCGGCAAAGACGACGACCAGGACGACGAGCAGGACGACGACGACGACGACGAGCAGGACGACGAACGATGCGGCGTCCCCTCCCCTCGCCCCCCTCGGGGGGCGCTGCCCGGGCGGCGGTCTCCGGGCCCCAAGGGTCCCCGCGAAGGGGACCCCGCCGACGGCCAAGCCGCCTCCGAAGGGGGGGCAAGATGGTCGTCGCCGTCATCGTCATCGATGTCTCCGTCGCCGTCGCCGTCGCCGTCGCCGCCGCCGCCGCGGCCGCCGCCGCCGCCGCGGCCGCCGCCGCCGCAGCCGCCGTCGTCGTCGTCGTCGTCGTTCGTCGTCGTCGTAGCCGTCGCCGCCGCCGCCGCCGCCGCCGCCGCCGCCGCCGCCGCCGCCGTCGTCGTCGTCGTCGTCGTCGTCGTCGTCGTCGTCGTCGTCGTCGTCGTCGTCGTCGTCGTCGTCGTCGTCGTCGTCGTCGTCGTCAGCGTCGTCGTCGTCGTCGTCGTCGTCGCCGTCGTCGTCGTCGTCATCTTGGGCGATTGCCGCTGACGGCATCCGAGTCCCTAAGGACGCTGCCGCGCTCCCCCTCCTCCTCCTCCTCCTCCTCCTCCTCCTCCGCCTCCTTCCCTGCTCCTCTTCCTCTCGGTCGTCCTTCCCCCCCCGCCCAGGATTTCCTGTCCTGCCCCTTCTCGCCTCCTTGCTCGTTCCTGCCCCTCGCCCTGTCGTCATCGTCGCCTCCTCCTGCTGGGAGGCTCGACTGATCTTGCGTAGTTTTTGAAGAGCTCTGGGAGAGGTTCAGGGCCCGCACGAGAGGTGGCCCGAAAACCCGAGTCTCTTCTGAGCCCGAGGTGGTCCTTACTTCTGCATTTCAGCGTCCTGACTGTTTGCGGAAAGAGGGAGGTCACGGGGGAGGAGGGAGACCGAGGGAGGCGCAAGGAGACTAGGCGGAGCTGGAGCACGAGGAGGAGGCGGAAGGCATGAGACCCATCGGTGGTCCGACATCACGAACGTAGGTGCTCAACCATGGACAAGGACGTCCACAACTTTGGGACGCGGATGTCCTCGCTGTCGCCACGGCCGGACGCTCAATCACACTTTGTACCGTGCGTGCAAACATACGGCGTCGCGATCGCCGCGCCGCATGCCGTCTCATCGCCCTACCTGACAGACCAGGGCGCCATACTATGCTTATGTCACACATGCTATCTCCCCTCCTTCTGGGCCGCCCCTCTCCCCACGACGATCATGATCGAAGATGCTGTGAAAAAGAAGGGGGCGGCTAGCAGGGGTCCTTCGCCCCCACCAATCTCACCCAACCCTTCGCCCCTTCCTTGAGGGGCCAAACTTTGGTGGAGATATGGTGGTCCTTAGGCCACGCTAACTTGCCTGCGGCCAGGAGCCTCCTCTGGGCCTGAAAGACTTTGTCGCAAAGCCCGAGGAGGCGGCGCGGGGTCTCCGAGCAGCTCGCCGCCGTTGTCCTTCTTCGTCTTCTCCTCCTCCGCCACGCCCTTCGCCTCCTCCACCTGCTCCTCCAGCTTTGTCTCCTCCTCCCCTGCCTCCTCTCATGCTGCTGCTGCTGCTGCTGCTGCTGCTGCTGCTCCCCCCTTCGTCTCCGCGTCCGCCCCGCCCCGTCCGCGTCCGCTCCCCTTCCTCCTCCGTCCCTCCGTCTTTTCTGCCTCCTGGCACCCCCCTCCTCCTCCTCCTCCTCCTCCTCCTCCTCCTCCTCCTCTTCCTCCTCCTCCGTCTCTCACTCCTCCCTCCTTCTACCCTCCCCCCTTCCTCTTTCTCTTGCTGCCCTCCTCGCCGTCGTCGCCGCCGCTCGGCTGCGGGCGGCCTATCTGCGGCGCGCCGCCCATCGGCGGCGGGCCGCCCATGGGCGGTGGAACGCCCATCGGCGGTGCGGCGCCCATCGCCGGAGGAGCCCCTGGTTGCCGCCGCCGCCGTCACCGCCTCCGCCGACGCAATCGCCAGCGCCATCGCCGTCGCCATCGCCATCGCCGCCGCCGCCGCTTCCGTCGTCGCCGTCGTCGTCGGCCTCCTCTGCTGCTGCTCCTCCTCCAGCAGACGTGCCATTAGCCAGGCTGGTCATTTCGCTCGAGACGTCCTGGCACTTCGCGGCTCAGGAGCTAAACCGTCGTCGCTTACAACAAGATTTCGTTTCGCTTTGTTTTGCTGGTGTGGTAATGTGGAGACAACCTGTGCGATATGTCAGGGCAGGACGCGCATATCTGTTTTAGGCCCGAATGCGCTCCTGTGAACCTATCTTGGAACTTGTCAGCATCTTCCCATGGACGGTCCAAGCACGCTACGCACGCTGGATTCTCTTACAGACCTCGGCAGTCCAACTACGATCAAAAACTATTCACTGCGTGGAGCTCCCCATATTTTCATCTATTCGCATGGACCTGTCCGCCGTGAGTGTCTAGGCGCAAGAGTTTTCGAATATAAGCGGGCTTGAATTGTGACGGTCTGGTCATGAATCTAACTGCGAATGAATTTGATTGTGAATGAGTCTCAGTGGTACGAGCGCGTCTCTGCGCACGAGCCTGGGGCCTCCGGGGGCCTCCTGAAACCTCCTGGGGCCTCCAGGAGCCTCTCGGGGGTTCGAATGGCCTCCTGAGGCCTCCTGGAGCCTCGCGTGGCCTCCTGGGGCCTCCTGGAGCTTCCTGGGACCTCCTAGGGAGGATTCGTGCCCCAGGAGAAGCCCAATATATAGGAATATATAGGAACAGACGTGCATAAAACATTGAGGATTGGAGCCACGTGAAAAGGGCAATCTATATGATGATGATGATGATGATGGTGATGATGATGATGATGATGCTGATGCTGATGATGATGATGATGATGATGATGCTGATGATGGTGATGATGATGATGATGGTGATGGTGATGGTGATGGTGATGGTGATGGTGATGATGATGATGCTGCTGATGATGATGATGATGATGACGATGACGATGACGATGAGCAGATGATGAGGATGTCTCGAGCGGCTTCCTGGTTTTAGCACTCCTAGGGGGGCGGCCAGGGGTATTGCACGGCATCCGTTCGCGCCAAAATGGCGGGGATGTCTCGAGCGGTTTGCCTGTGCGTATGCCTAACATCCTCCGTTTTCGGAGCAGATTTTGAGGATGTCTCGTGCGAGGCGCCTCCTAAGGGGTGGCCGCCAGGGGTATTTTGCACGGCCTCCGTTCGCGCCCAAATGGCGGGGATGTCTCGAGCGGTTTGCCTGTGTGCATGCCCAACATCCTCCGTTTTCGGAGCAGATTTGGAGGATGTCTCGAACGAGGCGCTCATTTTCGCCCCCCAGGGGGGCCAGATTTTGAGAATGTCTCGATCGGTTTGCCTGTGTTGGTGGCCAGACTCGTGGGCACAGATTCTCCCCAGGATGCCACAGGAGTCCCCAGCAGGCCACGTGAGGTCCCAGGAGGCATCAGGAGGCCACAGGAAAGCTCAAGACGCCACATGATGTCCCAACAGGTTCCAGAAGGCCCCAGGAAGCTCCAGGAGGCCTCAGAAAGCCCCAGGAGGCCCCAGGGGGCCACAGGAAGCGCCACAAGGCCCCGGAAGGCAACAGGAGGCCCCGAGAGGCCCCAGGAGCAGGAGGCCTCAGAAGGCAACAGGAGTGGCTCCAATCTCATGTGTTTTACGTATGCTCCTATAGATTGGGCCTCACTTGGAGCACGAAGCCTTGATGTTGTACGTATATTTCTATAGATTGTCCTTCTCCTGTGTATACAATCCTAAATGTTTTACGTATGTTCCTATATATTGGACCTCCCTTGGGGCACGAGTCCTTGGTATTTAACATGTGTTCTTCTTCTTCTTCATCATCATCATCATCATCATTATGATTATTATTATTATCATCAACATCATCATCATACTCATCCATCATTCACCATCACCATCATACTCACACCATACTCTCACCACAATCATCATCATTGTCTGGTGCGGAGAGGGAGGAGGGAAGGGAGAGGCCCGGCGCGGCCAGATAATAACAATAACCCCATTCTTTGGATATGGGAAACTATATATGTGCCCAAGTCTACATAAGGATCAATGTGCCTCTCACGAGAAGCGTACTGATATGGGCGGTACGTGTGCGTGTGTGGCACCACTCCACCGCAGCAGCAGGAACCTCCGGGCCATCTTTGCTTAAACGCCTGAGCCAAGCCTCGGTCGTATCACTGGCCATGGAAACAGAAGGGGCCAGACGCCACGCGCTAACCTACACCACCTAAGCCTATATCCTCATCGCCCTGTCGAGCCAACCTGACCCCATACTCGTCTTTTGCACAGGAGTCCTGGAAAGCCCAGAAGAGAGTCCAGAAACAGACAACTGAAATCGGGCGCCGCTCCCCACCTCTAGATGAAACTCTTCTCGCTGCGGGCTGGATCCGTGAGGGCAGGTCCTGGCAAACGAATTCGAGCGGCGGGCTGACGCGTCTCACTGGTTCAAAAACCGATTGCCACACGCGAGCCAGGGTGCTGATCGAGCCTGCGAGCGAGGAGTGGGCGGCGAATATCATCATACAATTTATAACTGTCGCCTCCGACAACGACCAGTCGGGGCTGCCCGTAGTCACAGAACGTTTCAACACTTTTCTACTGATCCTGCCGTTGGCCTGATGCCCTTCTACGAATGACGAATTGCACTTCAGAACAATCAGACTTCAAGATGGGCCGTTGGAGCTCCGGGACCATCATGTGCAGGACTGTCAGCAACACCGAAACCAAAACGATGGGTCGAATCCCGGCCACCTTGGACACTCCAAATTTTTTTCGACTGAATTGGGCCACGTGGTCTTCCAAAGGCTTGCCACATCCATTGACACGGGCTCTCAACCTCAGCTTAAGCGCTTCCAAAGCGCCGCTGGTCGGAACGTCGTCCTCTAGGCACTGCAAGATTTCAACGACAATCGTATCGTCCTCCGAACACGACTTGCTACACTTCAATCGCTGAACCCAGGTCTTCAGGAAGGGAGACTGGGAAGGACATCCGACTGCGGTTCATCACTTGCCCTCTCTGGACGAAGGACCAACCGTTTCCAGAATGAGACTCCCTTCGGCACGCCGAGCACATTCGTGTAACACGTTTCCGACGGCTGCAAAGATGAGACGCTGGTGGCTTTCAGCATGCGGCTTCCGCCTGAGCGCCAAACACATTCGCTGAACAAACTTCCAACACCGTCGTCGTCGTCGTCGTCGTTGCCGCCGCAGCCGTCGCTGTTGTCGTCGCAGCCGCCGCCGCCGCCGTCGTCGTTGTCGCCGCCGCCGTCGCCGCCGTCGCCGCCGACGCGGGTCGTCGTCGTTGTCGTCGTCACCGCCGCCGCCGCCACCGCTGTCGTCGTCGTCGTCGTCGTCGTCGTCGTCGTCGTCGTCGTCGTCGTCGTCGTCGTCGTCGCCGCCGCCACCGCCGCCGCCCCCGCCGGTGCCGCCGCCGCCGCCGCCATCCCCGACACCACCGTTGCCGCCGCCGTCGCCGCCGTCGTCGCCGTCGCATCCGCCGCCATCGTCGTCGTCGTTGCCGCCGCCGTCGCCGTGGACGTCGTAGTCGTCATCGCCGCCGCCACTGCCGCCGCCGTCGTCGTCGTCGTCGTCGTAGTCGTCGCCGTCGTCGTCGTCGTCTTCGTCGTCATGGTGGTCGCAATGGTCGTGGCCGTCGCCGTCGCAGTCCCCGCCGTCGCCATCGCCGTCGCCGTCGCCGTCGCCGTCGTCGTCGTCGTCGTCGTCGTCGTCGTCGTCGCCGTAGTCGTCGTCGTGGTCGCCGCCGCCGCCGCCGTCGGCGTCGTTGTCGTCGTCGTCGTCGTCGTCGTCGTCGTCGCCGTTGCCGCCGCCGCCGCCACCGCCGCCGCCGCCGCCGTCGTCGTCGTCGTCGTCGTCGTCGTCGTCGTCGTCGTCGTCGTCGTCGTCGTCGTCGTCGTCGTCGACGTCGTCATCGTCGTCGTCGCCGGCGTCGCCGCCGCCGCCGTAGTCGTCGTCGTCTTGCCGCCGTCGTCGTCGCCGTCGCCGCCGCCGACGCCGCCCCCGCCGCCATCCCCGACACCACCGCCGCCGCCGCCGCCTTCGCCATGGTCGTCGTCGTCGTCGTCGTCGTCGTAGTCGTCGCCGCCGCCGTCGCCGTACGTCGTCGTCGCCGTGTCGTCGTCGTCGTCGTCGTCGTCGTCGTCCGTCGTCGTCGTCGTCGTCGGTCGTCGCCGCCGCCGCCGCCGCCGCCTGCCGGCCGCCGCTCCACCGCAGCCGCCGCTCCGGCGGCCGCTTTCGCCGCCGACGCCGCCCGCCACCGCCGCGTCGTCGTCGCCGTCAGGTCGTCGTCGTCGTCGGCCGTCGCGTCGTCGTCGCGTCGTCGTCGTCGCCGTCTCCGTTTCCGTTGCCGTCCGCCGCGCCGTTTCGTCGTAGTCCTCGCCGCGCAAACCGCCGCCGCCTTCCGTGTTGTCGTCGTCGGCCGCCGCCGCCGCCGTCAGTCGCCACCGACGCCGCGTCGTAGGTCGTCGCAGTCGTCGTCGTCGCCGCCGCCGCCCGTGCCGTTCGTTGTCGTCGCCGTCGTCGTCGCCGTCGCCGTCGCCGCGTCGTCGTCGTCGTCGTCGTCGTCGTCGTCGTCGTCGTCGTCGTCATCGCCGTCGCCGTCCCAGTCGCCGTCGCGCCGTCCTCGTCGTCGCCGTCGCAGCCGCCGTCTCCGTCGCCTCCGCCGCCGTCACCGTCGTCGTCGTCGTCGCATCCGCTGCCGTCGTCGTCGTCGCCGCTGCCGACGCCGCCATCGTCGTCGCCGCCACCGCCGTCTTCGTAGTCGTCGTCGTCGTCGTCGTCGTCGTCGTCGTCGTCGTCGTCGCCGTCGTGCGTCTCGTAGTCGTCGTCGTCGCCGCCCAAGCCGCCGCCGCGCCGTAGTCGTACTCGTCGGTTGTGGTCTCGTCGTCGTCGTCCTCGTCGTCGTCGTCGTCGTGGTCGTCGTGGTCGTCGTGGTCGTTGTCGTGGTCGTCGTGGTAGTCGTGATCGTCGTCGTCGTCGTCGTCGTCGTCGTCGTCGCGTCGTCGTCGTCTCGTCGTCGTCGTCGCGTCGTCGTCGTCGTCGTCGCCGTCGTCGTCGCCGTCGCCGTCCCAGTCGCCGTCGCGCCGTCCTCGTCGTCGCCGTCGCAGCCGCCGTCTCCGTCGCCTCCGCCGCCGCCGCCGTCGCCGTCGTCGTCGTCGTCGCATCCGCTGTCGTCGTCGTCGTCGTCGCCGCTGCCGACGCCGCCATCGTCGTCGCCGCCGCCGCCGTCTTCGTAGTCGTCGTCGTCGTCGTCGTCGCCGCCGTCGTCGTCGTCGCCGCCAAAGCCGCCGCCGCCGCTCCGCCTCCGCCGCGCCGCCGCCGCCACCGCCGCCGTAGTCGTACTCGTCGTCGTCGTCGTCGTCCTCGTCGTCGTCGTCGTCGTGGTCGTCGTGGTCGTCGTGGTCGTTGTCGTGGTCGTCGTGGTAGTCGTGATCGTCGTCGTCGTCGTCGTCGTCGTCGTCGTCGCGTCGTCGTCGTCTCGTCGTCGTCGTCGCGTCGTCGTCGTCGTCGTCGCCGTCGTCGTCGCCGTCGCCGTCCCAGTCGCCGTCGCGCCGTCCTCGTCGTCGCCGTCGCAGCCGCCGTCTCCGTCGCCTCCGCCGCCGCCGCCGTCGCCGTCGTCGTCGTCGTCGCATCCGCTGTCGTCGTCGTCGTCGTCGCCGCTGCCGACGCCGCCATCGTCGTCGCCGCCGCCGCCGTCTTCGTAGTCGTCGTCGTCGTCGTCGTCGCCGCCGTCGTCGTCGTCGCCGCCAAAGCCGCCGCCGCCGCTCCGCCTCCGCCGCGCCGCCGCCGCCACCGCCGCCGTAGTCGTACTCGTCGTCGTCGTCGTCGTCGTCCTCGTCGTCGTGGTCGTCGTGGTCGTCGTGGTCGTCGTGGTCGTCGTGGTAGTCGTGATCGTCGTCGTCGTCGTCGTCGTCGTCGTCGCGTCGTCGTCGTCTCGTCGTCGTCGTCGCGTCGTCGTCGTCGTCGTCGCCGTCGTCGTCGCCGTCGCCGTCCCAGTCGCCGTCGCGCCGTCCTCGTCGTCGCCGTCGCAGCCGCCGTCTCCGTCGCCTCCGCCGCCAGCGCCGTCGTCGTCGTCGTCGTCGTCACATCCGCTGTCGTCGTCGTCGTCGTCGCCGCTGCCAACGCCGCCATCGTCGTCGCCGCCGCCGCCGTCTTCGTAGTCGTCGTCGTCGTCGTCGTCGTCGTCGTCGTCGCCGCCGTCGTTGTCGTCGTCGCCGCCAAAGCCGCCGCCGTAGTCGTACTCGTCGTCGTCGTCGTCGTCCTCGTCGTCGTCGTCGTGGTCGTCGTGGTCGTCGTGGTCGTCGTGGTCGTCGTGGTCGTCGTCGTGGTCGTCGTGGTCGTCGTGGTCGTCGTGGTCGCCGTGATCGCCGTCGCCGTCGCCGTCGCCGTCGCCGTCGCCGTCGCCGTCGTCGTCGCCGTCGCCGTCCCAGTCGCCGTCGCGCCGTCCTCGTCGTCGCCGTCGCAGCCGCCGTCTCCGTCGCCTCCGCCGCCGTCGCCGTCGTCGTCGTCGTCGTCGCATCCGCTGTCGTCGTCGTCGTCGCCGCTGCCGACGCCGCCATCGTCGTCGCCGCCGCCGCCGTCTTCGTAGTCGTCGTCGTCGTCGTCGTCGTCGTCGTCGTCGTCGTCGTCGCCGCCAAAGCCGCCGCCGCCGCTCCGCCTCCGCCGCGCCGCCGCCGCCACCGCCGCCGTAGTCGTACTCGTCGTCGTCGTCGTCGTCGTCGTCCTCGTCGTCGTCGTCGTCGTCGTCGTGGTCGTCGTGGTCGTCGTGGTCGTCGTGGTCGTCGTCGTCGTCGTGGTCGTCGTGGTCGTCGTGATCGCCGTCGCCGTCGCCGTCGCCGTCGCCGTCGCCGTCGCGTCGTCGCCGTCGCCGTCGTCATCAGCGCGCTGCCCATCGGCGGTGGGCCGCCCATCGGCGGGCCGCCTGGCCGGCGGGATCGGGAAGTCGCGTGGCGTAGTGAGGGGAGGAATGGGGAGGTGGAGGATTTTTTTGACCTCTACAGGTCCACCGCAAAGTGCAACCAGCTGGCAGGGCGGGACCTACAAGCTGTGGGAAAGGGGCAATCAACCGTGCCAAAGTTAAGCACCGTCGCCTGAACCCACTACCCGTCAGCGCCGAAGAGACAGCTCGGGGGGGGAGGTGGAGGAGGAGGGATGGGGAGGAGGGCAGTGAGGATGGGGAGGAAGAAGGGAGGCTGAGGTGGAGGAGGATGAGCAGGAGGAGAAGGAGGAGGGGGAGGAAGAGGTGGAGAGAGGAGGAGGAGGAGGAGGAGGAGGAGGAGAGATGGATGGAAGAGTGGGAGGCGAATGGAGAGAGGACAAGGCGAAGGATGATGAGCATGAGGATGAGGTGGAGGAGGAGGAGGATGAGGAGGAAGAGGAGGAAGAGGAGCAATCCTAGAACGAGGAGAGGGGGGTGCTGTATCCAACTCCCATATCTCATCCCTCCTCCTGCATCCTTTTCCTCCTGAGCGTCGACGCCAATGAACGACATTTGCGTCCGCAATGCGGGCGACGCCTTGCTGTAACAGGCAAATCTGCTCTTACCGCGTGCGCGAAAAAACATCAACGTAAAATGCAAGTCGTATCTTGCCAGCATATCTCTTCGTGCTTGCTTGCGTGCATTTGCACATCGCGCCGACGAGCCCTAGGCACGCCCTGCTTGAGCTTACCTGCACCTCCCTCCAAGAAGAGTCGACTAATTGAGTCGCTCGAGACGCCTGCCCCAAACTCAGTTTCGGTGCCAAGAGGGCTCGGAAGGCCCCCGCAATCACAAGGGACCTAAGAGATCGAAAACCTCTCTTGGACGGGCGGGCCGCGCGCAGAGTCCGCCCCCCCGGCGAGACGAGAGGCCAGCCAGAGGCTTGCCATCGCTCGGACGTCCATGATCCAAGATGCTCCTCGACGGTCCTCGCGGAGAAAAAGCGCACACGTCCGAGCGATGCCAAGGAGGGGAGACAAGGACGGGGGAGGAGAAAGTGCGAGGAAGAGACAGAAAGACGACTCAACCCTTTGGCCCTCCTTCCTCCCGCGCCCTCCCGCCTCCCGCCCCCTGCTTCTCCCCTCCCCCTCTCCCCCTCTCCCCCCGCCCTGGCTCGGATCGCCGACGGAATCCGTCCTGGCACTCTGTCCGTCCCCCGAGGGGGGGCTCGAGACGGTCCCCGGGTCCGAAGCCGTGCCGCCGGAGGCCGAGAATCGGGAAAGCCGCGTGGTCACGATGCCGTGCGGCACGGTGGAGAAGGAACGAAAAGGGCTGCTGTGGCTACGGGGGCGGCTCGGCAACGCACAAGTCTCGAGCTCAAGGCGATCCGTGTGTCAACATCTGGACCGTATTCGAACCTCCTCCTCCTCCTCCTCATCCTTGGTCTCTCCCTTTTCGTTGGACAAGCGTTGGCCGGCAGAAGCCGCCGCGTCAATGTACCAAGACATCTCCGACTTAGGAGCTGTGGCCTACAAGTTAGACCTGGGTGAGCGCAGCAGATGGAAGGACAGGCGATACGAGAGAAACGGGGGAAACAGTGCAAAGCCCGCGAAGGCTGGATTCTGCGCTCACCTGGTCGGGGAGGGCTCCTTTTTTCCCTCCACCTCCTCTAGACAAACAAAAAACGGCATAAACATAATTTCTTGGCGCTCCGCGCGGATTTCCTGGATCTGAGCTGGACCCCCCTCCTTGGCGCACGGAGCGCGCCAGGGGCGCCGCCGGAGGCGCCACCAAGGCGCTCCAGCGTAGATCCAAAAGATCCGCGCGGAGCGCCAAAAGTTGATGTTTATGCCGTTTTTCCCTCCATCTCCTCCTCCCACCGCCGCGGGGGGGAGGCGCCCATCGGCGGCGGTGCCATGTCCGTGGGCACCTTGGCTATCCTGCGCCAAGCGCGCGGTCCCGCCGGGGGGCGGGGGGGGGGGAAGGGACGAGACCCGCCTCGCCGCCGTCGGGGCTGCCGCGAGGGTCGCCGCCGTTCTGGTTGTGCAGCTGTCTGTCTCTGTTCTGTGCAGATGCGTTGCAGCGAGCTGCAGTCGGCCCGTATCACAAGGACGCGCGATAAGGATGCGAGGGCCCTTGGGCGCTCATCTCGAAGCTTTTCGAGCGGGAAGGGCAGTGATGCAAGGGTACCCTTGTGCCTTACTATGCGGGTTGACTGTACGGGTGATTGGAGGTTGATTCCTACAGTGACCCACCACCGGTGCAAGATATTCAAAGCCTTGGCCTGGTGGACTCTAAGATGCAAGCGTGCAAACTGCTCGTGTCCCCCTTACGCAACTTGGGCCAACTCGGCTCCAACTGCAACCGCCAAGGATGATTCTGATGATGGTGGTGATGATCCCGTGCTCCTCCTCCTCCTCCTCCTCCTCCTCCTCCCGCTCCCCCCTTGTCGTCGTCGAAGCCCGAGCCGTAGCCGCAGCCGTGTTGCCCCCTTCCGCGCACGAGCTATCTTTTTCAGCACGGGCCCAGCGTGTCGCTCGCTGTATAGCGACCGCGTCGTGCTGGCGTGGAAAAACTACGGTCCGCCTCCGCCTCCGCCGTGGCAGACTGTTGCGCTGCCACTTCCAGTTCTGGGTCGTCCACGCCACCCGCCGCCGCCGTCCCCGCCCAGACGTCACGCCGTGGTTCTTCCTCCTGCTGCTGTACCAATGCCGCATGCACAATGTGCCCAGTGTCCTGGCAAGCTCGTGGTTCCCCCACTTCCGCTCGAGAAAGTACAGGTACTGCTCTTGTCGTCGGTAAGAACCAGTGGGGCAGTGGACATTCAAGGAACAGGTCCAGTAACTGTGCAACACTCGTCTCTACTAGTGCCGTCCCCGCCAGGAGGCTTTGGTTTGGTCAACTCTGTGGGATGCACAATCAAGGCCATCAGTGCTCCACTTCCGAATGTTGCGGACGTTTGCGTCGTGCATCACTGTCGCAACCGATGGCAGCGCCTGTCCTCCTCTCGGACAGCCAATGGCGCCCTCGAAAACCAGCGTGTTGTGGAAAGCCCCGACCCCTCGCCTGTCCCCAAGGGTAGCCCCCAGTCGCCTCCACCGAGGCGCCCTGTTTCTCCTACTGGGACTGCTGCCAAGCGCCGTGCTCTCGCAGCTTGTGCTGACAGTTGCCGTCATGCAGGCTAGCGCTCCCTCTGAGCAGGCTAGCAGCTCCGCTAACGAGCGGCTTCGTTGGGTCCTTCGGTCCCAGCCATCCCCTGCGCCTGCCCCGGTGGGTCGCCCCCGATCGCGCTCTGGTTCCCGACGTTTGCAGAGCGAGGCCGATAGGCGCCGCCGCTCCAAAGCAACAAGATCAGGAGTTGTCTTCTCCTCGCGCGCCACTGCGCCAATGTTAGGATATCAGCGCCCCCCTTCGTGCCAGGAGGGCAAGCCCCCACTTACGAAGACGCCGTTCAATATGCCGCTCTGCCAGAGCACGAGCGTCCTCCCCTTCCCTCTCGGGAGACTCTTAAGTCGACTGGATACGACCAGCCGCCCCAACGGGACGCTGGAAAGCCAGGCGAAGGTGCTTCAGACTCAGTTCATCCTCCCAGCTGCAAGTCGTGTGTTGGTAGGACTTGGCCTGTTTCGTGAGCCAATACTGGCTGGTTTCGTTGCCCCAGGTGCGTTCCCAACCAGCTCACAGCGTGCCACCACTGTGGGCATATCTCGCACAATGGCCGCTGGCGCAACGCCAAAATGTGCAAAGCAAGGAACGAGATTCAGTACCGGTCTTGCTGGATCGAAGTCGCACTCCCGCACGAGATCAAAGGCGTATCCTGACATTTTCCCAGTGCCAGATAGCAAAGCCAACAAACTCCTGTCGTGCACTGCCCAATGCCTGTTTATTCAATTCAGGCCTCTTTTTCCCATGTGTTTCATTTTTTGCAGGTTGGACTCGGCTTGCTGTAGGTCTGTCCGCGTTTTCTGCTTGTGAGTCGCCCCCATTCCGTCTCCCCATATTTCAATTCGCTCTGTGGCCTACGCTCTCAGTGTTGTGCAGTTGTTCTCGATCAGCGCTGGCAGGGCCTTGCTTTCAATCAGGCGCTGCGTTTTCGAACTTGTCTGTCGTTGAACTTGTCCTTGTGTTGCTCCAAGCTTCTGCTGCTAGATTCAGCAGTTGATGCTTGTGCCAGCGCAGCATGTCCAAACCTGTCGTCCAGTTGTGGGCTTTCAGTCTGCGCGCTCACCCCTCTTCGCTTCGCTTCGCTAGTGGCTCTGGGTCGTTGTGCACGTGCAGCCACCTGTCCTGCCCCTCCACCTCGGCTGAGGGCAGGAGGTGGAGGGGGGGTGCATTCGGGAAAAGGTGAAAAGAAAGGAAGGTAGACTAGAATGGGAAGCAGCAGCACCACAAATGGAAGGGGGGGAGCTCACCCCTCTTGGTCTCCCTCTTTGCCCCCTTGGGCCTCCGATCACGGGTCGCGCAGGCTCGCGACATTGTTAGTCGTTATATGCTCGTCGAGTTTCTTCCCATTGGCGTTGCCCCTCTCAGGTGCACGTTTCCACCTCGTGTGGCGTAGTGCCGAATATTCGTCTCTGCATTGTTGAGTGCTTTGCTTAACTGCTGCTCATGCAGAGGCAGCATTCGAGCTGGCGGCCTGTTACTATTTTCGGGGGCGCGCAAACATGGATTACCGATCCATACATTTGGCGCGCGGTCGACTAATCCATGGATCGGGGGAGGTGCCCTCCCCAAAATGCGGCCGGAGCTGCATCGTTCGGCGGCGGAAATCCGCGATTTCCCATGGAAACGGGACCCGTCGCTAATTCACGCCCCCTTGATCATGTTTGCGATCGCCTGATATTTGGTTGGCCTGAAGCCTTTTCGTCAACTTGCTGTTGCAATGCTTACCTCTGCTTCATTTCATTTCCCCCCTCCCCCTCCCGGCTGGGTTGGCGTACGCCCCCTCGGGCCTTCGAGCCTCTCATGCCTCCTCGCCCTGGCTGCCTGGCTCTTTTGAAGGGGCCTAGGGACACAAAATAAATCCGCGGACCCTGTCGGCGTGTGGAAGACGCATCCCGGTGTCGTCGTCTTGCGTGGATCACCGTCGTCGTCGTCGTCGTCGTCGTCGTCGTCGTCGTCGTCGTCGTCGTCGTCCGTCGTGTCCTCGTCGTCTCCGTCTCCGTTGTCCCTCGTCGTCTTCGTCGTTCCCCGTCTCCTTGAGCGCGCGAGCCAAAGCGACATTGAGCAACGTCGTAGTTGAGTCGTGGCGAAGCCCCTCCCTACCCTCCCCGCCGGGGGTGGGGGGGGGGGGGGGGTCGCCGGGGGGGGTCGCCGGGGGGGGTCGCCACCCAGATACGCATCCTCCCCGGGGGGTCCCGGAGCTCAGAAAAGCTTCAAGAAGAGCGACAGAAGACACCCCCAAAAGGGTACAAGAGGGCCTCGACTCGACGAACGATGGCCCCGAGACGCCCAAGACGGCCCGAAGACGGCCCAAGAGGCCCTCAAGACGCTCCAAGAGAGCCCCAAGAGCACACCCAAGAGGGCCCCAGGCGACAAAATCGTAAATTTTACATCGGTTTTTGAATGATTTTGGCCTTCTCGCCTTTTCGGCTTTCCGACACTCCAAGACGGCCCAAGAGGCCCCCAAGAGGCCCCCAAGAGCGCCCCAAGAGGCCTACAAGAGGGCCCCAAGACGGCCCAAGAAGGCCCCAGGACAGCCTAAGAGGCGCCCAAAACGGCCCAATAGGGCCCCAAGACGGGCCCAAGAAACGGCCAAGAGGGGGACGAGGAACCGAGAATTCGAGACTTCCGCCCTAAGAGGCCCCCGGGAAGCCCCAAGAGGCCCCGAAAAGGCCCCAAGAGGTCCCCGAGCGGCGCCAAGACGCCCCCAAGATGCGCCGAAGACGGCCTCCGAAGCCCCAAGACGTCCAAAAGAGGCCCCAAGAGGCCCCACAACGGCCCCCAAGAAGCTTCAAGTTGCCTTCCAGACGCCCCCGAGAGGTCAACCACGAGATCCCAACCAACATCCATAAGGCCTCCTCCTCCTCCCCCTTCACCCTTCCTCCTCCTACTCCCTTCCGCCTCCTCCTCCTCCTCCTCCTCCTGCCCCCCCCTCGCGTTGTCTTTCGTCATCTTCAGGGTCGGCGGCAACGGCCGTAAGGCCTTCGCAATACACACAAATCCCAAGATTCCCAATCTTCTTACATATTTTCTGAGTTTTCGTCTTCCCCCCCGCTTCCCACAGTTTCCATCATTTCCCGGGGGATCGACGACTAATTATGTCTGTGTGTTCTTTCCCCTCCTGATCTTTACTTTCTGTATTGCAGAGTGCAGCTATGAATCGCGGCAGTGGCCGCCCTTTGCCCAAGGGGCCAGTGGCGCTCGCCCGCAAGCTTTTTCGACACTCGAGTACGCCGACCTCAGCCATACCGCCGGTCGATCGGTCGATTGCCGTCGTCGTCCTCCTTTGGCCAACCTCGGGCCCCACTTGTGCACGCCCTCCCTCCCTGCCTCTCTGCTGAGGTGCCGTTGCTGCCCTTCTGCCGCACATTATATCTACAGTTGTTGGTAACTGTTTTTGATGCATATGTTTTTTGTGTCTCTGTCTCTCTCGCTCCTACCCGATACATCGAGGAAGAACAAGCAGCACAAACAGAAACTTTCGGAGCTCCACGCGGATGTCTTGGATCGGCGCTGGACCCCCATGGCGTGGTGCACGCTGCGCGCCAGGGTGGGGGGGTCCAGCGCCGATAGTCCGCGCAGAGCTCCGAACCTTTATGCTCGTGCACTGTTCCTTCCTCGAACTTCTGCGTCCAAGAGCGAGTCGAACCCCAAAGTCTCAAGTCTCACAGGAAGTCCTGGGAGGTCCAGACCAGGTCCCTTTCGGCCCTGGGAGGCCAAACAGATCCCCCACTCGTCGACAAGCCCGGATCCCCGATACGTCTCTGGTCCTCGTCTCCCTCTCCGCCTCCTCCCTCCTCGCCTGGCCGAAGCTAAAACGCGCGCCTTCGCCCTCGTCCCTGTCGTCCTCGTCCTCCTCCCCATCGCCTTCCTGCCCCTCGGCCTCGCCCAATCTCGTCCTCGCCTCCGCTCCACCTCCCTCCTCGCTCGGGGGAAGTCTCTGGGAGTCGGGCGCGTGCTAACCCTGATTACGGAGCCGTGGATCCGGCGCACAGGCGCCGGATTCACGCATCGGGCAGAACGCTGCCAGAAGTATGGCGCCAGTGCCGCCCGAGTCGGCGACGGAGCGCGCCGATTCTGTATGGAAGCGGGACCCGTCGCTGATGCACGCGCCTTGATCCACGTCCGCGTCTCCTCGAGGGAGGTCCCCGACAGGCCCCGGGTCTCCAAAGGCCCGCCCCCAGGGGCGGGAACACATTGAAACACATCGGTGCGCCTCGTCTCCGTTGCCGCCTCCCCATGAGATCCGACGTCGCGAAGGTGAGCGTTTTCTCATTCGGCGTTTCGACATTGAGCGAAGAGGGGGGGTGAGGGGGGGGGGTCCGGCTCTGGACCTCTGCGTAGTGCGACTGTTTGCGACAGTGCGTCCTATGAGGGAGGACTCCACCTGCTCGAAGCAGGCGCCAAAAACAGCCAAGATCTACTCCAGGGGGGGGGTACGAGGGCCCGCGCCGATCGGCAGAACAATGAATAAGAAAACGATCACAAACAAGAATGCAACGTCGTGTTTCTGCGACGCTCCTCGAACCTGATCGATCCGCAACGTGTCCTGGGCACCGACGACCGGGCGGAAACGCCCGGTTTCAACAACACAGCGACGCCGAGATCCCAGAGAACCTCCTCGCGGCGGGAACGCGTTTTCTCTCAAAATCGTTCCGCCCCCTTTTCTGGACGCCACTTTGACTGGTGCCTCGAGCTGCGTCCAGCCGCGGCCACGAGGGGGTCCTTCGACGCCTGGGAGGGGCCGAGAAGACTGAACGCATTCGGCACTCGACCCTCAATCCTCGAAGAAGCATCTGCATACAAATATGCGAGAGCAGAACATCCACACTCATTGTCACCACCCCGACACGCGAAGCCGTTTCGTAAACGCACCCAAATCGAACAAGGCAGGGCTGTTCAGTAAACACCCAAGGCCGTTTAGCAAGCGCCCATTATCGGGTCCGGGTGGCTTTCCCTCCCCTGCTACGCCTTCGGATTTCTCGGGTCGGTGCTGGAACCCCCCCCCAGCGGCGCGTCTGCCGCCGCCCCGGCCAATCTCCGAGAAGTCCGCGCGAGCCTCCGAATTCACTGAAGGGGCCCAGGGACACACAAATAAATAAACACAAATAAAAGGATTCCCCACATTTCCCCTGTTTTCTGGGTTTTTGTCTTCCCCCCCACCTCCCACCATATTTTCGCATATTTTCTGGGGAATCGACGATTCATTGTGTCTGTGTGTTTTTTCCCACCGAATTCACACACGAGCGACGATCAAAAACGGGCCTCGCGCGAGATGACACGACGACCGTACGCTGACGGGTCTGCACGGGCCGCCGGCGCGACGCGCTGCTTTGGAAACGAGGGCGCTCACGCGCGACTCTACGCGGGCAGCTTGCGCGCCGAGGTCGGCACAGACGACCCCGTTTTTGAAGGGGAACTGGAACACATAAATAAATACACACAAATAAAACTATCCCCCATATTTTCCCATATTTTCTGGGTTTTTGTCTTCCCCACCACTTCCCATATTTTTGCATATTTTCCTGGGAGTCGACGATTAATTGTGTCTGTGTGTTTCCTTCCCTCCTGAGTTTTGTTGCGTCGCTCACGAATTCAAAGACGTTTTCCTCTCTTGGGGGCGCATCTTTTACTTCCGCCGCCTTCCGCCGAGCTTCCGCCGGCGGAGGCGGCCTCAGTTTACTTCCGCCGTCCTTCCGCCGCCAGTCCGCCGAGGACGAGATGACGACTCTTTCTATCCTCGAAGGCGAGGCCCTTTTTAGGAACGCCCCAGTTGTGTCTGTGTAGACTTTGCTTCTTCGAGATCCTGCCCCCTCGCCTGGGGGGGGCCCGAAGTGACGGAGTCTTCCACCCTCGGGGGCGCGCAAACATGGATTAGCGATCCATGGATTTGGCGCGCGGTCGCCAAATCCATGGATCGAGGGAGGTGCCCTCCCCGAAATTCGGGCCGGGCGAAAGGGGGGGATAGCAAAGGGGGGTTTCAGAATCAGCTCACGTAGCTGATTTTCCCGGCGCCTCCCGGCGCCGGGAGGCGGCCATGTCTCGAGGAATGGGCCCGGCGGCAGGGCCGAAATCAGCTGCATGCAGCAGATTTCGTAACCCCCCCTTTCCCAATCCCCCTCTTTCGGTCGGCCCGAAAAATGCGGCCGGTGCCGCCCCGTTCGGCGGCAGAAATCCGCGATCCCCAATGGGAACGGGACCCGTCGCTAATCCACGCCCCCTTGATCCATGTTTGCGATCGCCTGCCTGGAGTCGAACAGATACCTCAAGGAGGAGGAGGAGGAGGAGGAGGAGGAGGTGGAGGAGGAGGAGGTGGTGGGGGAGGAGGAGGAGGAGGAGGAGGAGGAGGAGGAGGAGGAGGTGTTGGGAAAGGAGGAGGAGGAGGAGGAGGAGGAGGAGGAGGAGGAGGAGGAGGAGGAGGAGGAGACACGATGACACCCTCGACCCTCGAGCCCCCATTCTCCTCAACCTCGACCCTCGAACCTCCGTCTTCGACCTTCGAGCCTCGAGCCTCGAATTGCACTTCGCTCCCCGATCCTCGATCTTCGAACCTCTCTTCTCGAATCTCTTCTCTCCTCGAGCCTCCCCCCTCGCCCGGTGGAAGAGAGTTGAAGGCGCGTCCTCTCGCCCGTCAAAGGGGTCACTCCACGCGAAGGGTCGGAGCGTGACCCAGGTCTCCCGCGACCGTTCGGGACGACTCGGGCACCCCCAGTGTAACGCCCTCGGCCGGGCGCAGCTGCAGGATCGCGTCCCGAGGTTGGCACGTCCTCGAGGACCGCCGAAGACGTCCGAGAACCTTGAGCCTCGACCTCCTCGCCCAGCGCAAGAGCCGGCGACTCCGAACGGTGTGGCTTGCCAAGGGTGCGGCTTGCAACCTGCGCCTGGGGGTCGGGCGAGGACCTGGACAGGGATCGCTGCCACGCCCCGAGGGAGGCTCGTCAGAGCTCTGGCGCAGCGTGGCGGCCCCCCGAGCCCCAACGGCGCTGGTCGCAAACCACACCCCTGCGCAACCACGCCCATTGGTAGCCGCCGAGAAGAGGAGCACTCGCGGGTCTTTTTGCCCGTCATGGGGTCGTAGTCCGCGGGGTCCTCCTCACCAGCAGCGGGGCGGCCGCCGTTCCCCCTCCCCCGCCCGCCCGCGGCTGCCCGGGCGCCAACACTGCTGCGGACCGCTGCGGTCCACACCCAAGATTAGCCTGGGCATGTCCTTCTACAGGCGGATTTTGAGAGAAAGATGAAAGAATAATCAAGAAATGCACCCGAATAGTCGAAAGCAGTCGCAACATCGTTCCCAGACTATTTTTGGACTCTTTCTAGATAGTCCTCCTGTAGGGGGACATGCCCGACTTGAACCCAGGATTGAGGCGGGCGTGTCCCCCTACAGGGGGACTTTGGACGAAAAATAAGACATACCCGGAACATTCAGAAATACGCAACAATAGTCAAAAAGTCCTCCCGGACTTTTTCTGTACGCACTTATTTTTTTAAAGGATTCGTATAGGTTCTTATAGCTATTTCCGATCTGTCCTCCTGCAGAGGGACAGGACCGACTTGAACCCCAGGAGCTGGCCGGGCCCGCAGGCCGAGCGAGGTTCGCGCGGGCGAGCCTCACGACAGCCTCGCGCGGCGTCGACGCGCGCAGAGGTTTGGCGCCGCCGCGTCCAGCGTACGGCCGGTTCGTGCGGCGCTGGCGCGCGGGCGAATGAGTCAAGAACGAATCGGCAAACGCTCAAAAGAACGAATCAAGCACGAATCAAGAATCGGGAATCAGTGAATCAAACATCGGCATTGCAAAAAAAAACTGAGTTTTTTTTTTTTTTTTTTTTGAATGCGCACTTTCCCTGAGAGGTTGGGGGCGTCGGGCCCCTGCCGGCGGCGATCCAGGGGGCGATGGGGGGTCGATCGCGGCCACGCTCGTTCAAGGCTGGCGTCCGTCGGGTCCAGTGGCGTCACCGCGTCCCTCGGTGCGTCCGCATCGCAGAGTTCAACCTCGAACGCCTTCGCCGAGGTCGCCTTGATGTAATTTATCGTAGATCCCCGGCGGGGGATCCAGGCCATTTGCGAGTGGTTACTCTGCGAGTAGTGGAACGCGCTCGTCGACACGGGGAGACTCCACCTGCTCGAAACGGGCGCCCAAAACAGCCAAGACCTACTCCAGGGGGGGAGGCGGCGAGGGCCCGCGCCGATCGGCAACAGAATGAATCCCCAAACTCCCACATAGCGAATGCGCACGCTCCTCGGCAGGCTGGGGGGCGTCGGGCCCCTGCCGGCGGCGATCCAGGGGGCGATGGGGGGTCGGTGCGTCCACCCCCCGTGCCCAACTATCCCCCCCCCCCATCGTTGCCCCTGGCACAGGAACCAGCGCAGAAGAGACAAGCACATCGGCATACACATCAACTTTCGCGACGGCCCGCGCGGATCCAGGAAGTCCGCGCGGAGCGCCAACACAGTTTACGCTTCTGGCGCTTTTTCTTCCTCGACAGAGGGCCACCGGCCCAGGCGGATTTTGGCCGACCAAGGAAAACTAGTCAAACAAAATACCCCCAAATGGCCAAACAGGAAAAGAAACATCGTCCCCAGACTTGTTTCTTGTCGTGCCACTATTTTGGAATGTTCCTCCTGTGGCGGGACACGCCCGACTTGCCCAGACTTGTTTCTTGTCGTGCCACTATTTTGGAATGTTCCTCCTGTGGCGGGACACGCCCGACTTGGCCCCCGACCGGCGGGCGACCCCGACGGCGGGCGACCGAGGGCGACCAGCCTGCGGGGACCGGCAGGGGGGGCAGCGGCGGGGCGCCTCTGCGCCCCCCCCCCCCGTGGGGGTGGGGGAGGGGGGGGGGCGACGAGCCGGGCGGAGGGGGGGGAGGAAGGGGGGGGGGGGGCGGGAGGGAGGGATGGTGGACGGGGGTGGGCGGAGGGGGAGGCGGGGGAAGGAGGCGGGCGCAGGGGGAGGACAGGAAGCAGGGGAGGGGGGAGGAGAGGAGGAGGAGCAGGAGGAGGAGGAGGAGGAGGAGGAGGAGGAGGAGGAGGAGGAGGAGGAGGAGGAGGAGAGGGAAGAGGAGGCACAGGAGGAGGAGGAGGAGGAGCAGCAGGAGGATCACTGTTACGTTTACGGTACACATGCGGTGGCCAATCGCAGAACTGGATGCTTTTACAAACTCATCTCAGGGACACCATCGTGTCGTAGTCGACCGGGAACGCGTCTGACCCCAAGACTTAGACGCACAACATGCCGAAGAACGACCACCAACAACATCACATCCCACATGATGACACATCAGCCGCCATCAAGACCGATAACTTCGAACAACACGCCGCGATGAACAAACACCTTTCAAGTACAATAATAATAAGAATAATGATAGCAAGAGCAATGGTAATCATACTAATAATACTAATAGTAAGCGTAAGAATAATAATACTGCGAATCGTAATAATAGTAATAGTAATAGTAATAGTAATAGTAATAGTAATAGTAATAGTAATAGTAATAGTAATAAGAATAATACTGATCATAATAATAATGATAATAATAATACTGATAATAATACAAATCATAAGAATAATACTAATCGTAATAATAATACTACTAATAATAATACTAATAATGCCGACCAGCCGCCACCCACGGGGTCCACAGCCCACGGCAAGACAACACCGCAAAACAAACGCCAAAATGAAACATCTCCAGCACCACGCCGTGAACAAGAAACATGTTCTTACTGCGAGTACGGAACAGGTTCTCGTGATGCGAGGAATAACAAGACGAAACATCAGCACACTGGCTACAACTAATGGCGGAATGCTAATACGAGGAATCGTTTGAAACCCGGGCCTCGGACGCCTCCAAACAGCCTTGCGAAATCCCACTGCCAACAACAGATGCCACCCAATGCCCTGCCTGCAATAGCGGTGGGCCGGGCCTGGCTAGCCTTCACTACGCGCGCGCATTTGCAACCGCACGTCGCGGTCGGCCGCGATGTCTTGAAAGGCGACGTGGACGATCCGCAGCAGGAAAGAGAGACAACCATGCGAGGAAGAAGCCGCATAGTTTTTCGGCCATAGCTCGGGAAGCAGATCGATCTCAGACTTCTCGAGCATGTGGACGACAGCTCCCGATGTTGCTAGACCTATCATCTACAGAACATCTCTGCAGCTGCTCTAAAGGTCGAGATCGAGTCGAACAACCGAACAGCTGCCCCAACACGTTGCCGCACCACCAAGCGCAGCACGACGCCAAAGCCCACCGTGCCGACGAGCCCCCGGACGACGAAGAACGCCTCGAACGTCGTGCCGCACCGGCGTCCGATGCCCCGGTGCCCCGTGGCCCGCCCATCGAGGCATGCGCCCCCACGGGCACGAGGAGAGCCTCCAAGAGCGCGAGCAGCAGCACCCCGCACGCGAAGGGCTCCCAGGTGCGCGCTCCGCGCTGCACGAAGCACGAAGTTCGAACAACTTCGCGCTCTCGCGCCGCCTCCCAGGGGGGGAAGAGGAGGATGAGGAATCGGAGCCGAACTGCGAAGCGCGAATAACTTCGCGCCCTCGAGGGCGCCCTTGCACACGAAGGTAGAGACGAACGAACTCAACCTGGCGTTGCTTGGAGCACTATGGCCTCGAGCGGCAGGATAGCACACCATCCCGCTTTAAGTTCTTGGACGACGGCCGGGCGGCGTCGCGGGGGACCACTCGAGCCACCGTGGCTTGATACCTGGAGGTGGGGGATCAGGAAAGAGGCACGCGGAAGGTGTGAGCAGGAGCAGGAGCACGAGCAGGAAGAGGAGGGGGAGAAACTTCAGGAGGGACAGATCTGCGTTGTCGGTGTCAATCTCACCCTGATCCTCACCTACCCTCCTCCTCCCGCACTCGAGCGCTTTTCAACCCTCGAGCGCTCCTCTCCCTGATCCTCGCCTACCCTCCTTCTCCACCCTCGAGCGAGCCCTCCTCTTTCGCCCTTTGAGCGCTCCTCCGCCCCTCTCTCCTCCTCTCGGGAAAACGGATGAGGAGGAGGAGGAGGAGGTTGTGGGAGGAGCGACGAAAAAGGATCTAGAGGAGGAGGGAGAGGATGAAGGAGGAGGTGGGAGGACCGACCTAGATGAGGAGGAAAAGGAGGAGGAGGAAAACAAGGCGGAGGAGGAGGAGCAGGAGGAGGAGGAGAAGGCATAGGACGAGGAAGAGGAGGAGCAAGAGGGAGGAGCAAGAGAGAGAAGCAAGAGAGAGGATGATGATGATGGTGATGATGAGGCGAAGGATGATGATGATGATGCTGATGATGCTGATGATGATGAGGAGGAGGAGGAGGGGGAGGAGGAGGAGGAAGAAGAAGAGGAGGGGGATGAGGAGGAGGAGCAGGAGGGGGAGGTGGTGCGATTCTCCGACCGCATCTTCTCGGACCCCATTTGAGAGGCCTAGATTCTCCCAGGACCAGCTCTCGAGTGTGCGAGCTGTTTGTTGACAGTCCCGGGGCCGGGACCAGGCCCCTGGAGGCGGAGCGCGGCCGAAAACCTCTAGGGTTGGACGCGGCCGCGGGGTCTGCGCTGAATAGGCCCCGGGAAAATCGGTCAAGACGGGGGGACGAGGTTGAAATCGCTGCAAATCGGTGCTAAGACCCCTCCCGGGGCATTTGGACAACTTTTGGGGCACCGGGATTAATCACCCGACTCCCCCCCCGTCCCTGGCCGACTCTGACTGGCCGACTGGCCGACGGGCCGACTGCGGAGTTGGAAAGTTCTTTCAGGTGCCCAATTTATTATCTCCCGGGGTCGAAACTGTTTCATTTTTTGAGCCGCGTCCAAGCGTGGCGACGAAGGGGCCCCTCTCTTCCGCTTCTCTGCTGGCCAGAACCACGGCCAGGCCACCTCACTCCCCAATTGGGCGGGTGGTAATGGGGGGTGACCCATACGGGGGGTGAAGAAAAAGACCCTAGAGGGGTCCTTTTCTTCACCACCCATCTGGGTCACCCCCCATTACCACCCGCCCGACCCAACTGGCTCCAATTATAGAGCCCGTTTCCGGCCAAGACCCCCGTGCTTCGTGGCGATCCCCTGCCAAGGACCCTCCGCCACCTTCCATACCCTCCGACTTCCGCGAAGGTGCGGAAGAATTCATCGAAACTCATGGAAACCTTACGTCATTCAAGGAAACCCACATCGATCATATCGAAAAAGGGCAGAACATTAGGGCGGGAGGCCCGGAAGAATGAGGGCGAGGTTGCTAGAGGCCTCCTAGATGGGGTCCGAGTAGACGGGGTCGGAGGATCGCGCCGCATCGCCGATACTACAGCGATGCATCGGCGATGCACCAGCGATGCATCGTCGACGAGGCCGATGTATCGGCGACGCTGGCGAGGAGGAAATCGGGCTGCCCATCGCGTCGCATCGCCGATGCATTGGCGATGCGGCGCGATCCTCCGACCCCATCAACTCGGACCCCATCTAGGATTAGGTCGGGCCTGTCCCCCTGCATGCGGATTCTGGACGAAAAATAATCAATACTCAAAAAATGCTCCCAAATGGTCAAAACAACTCCCCAAATCGTCACCTGACTATCTTTTGACTACTTTTGAATTTTAGAAGAGGAGGAGGAGGAGGAGGAGGAGGAGGAGGAGGAGGAGGAGGAGGAGGAGGAGGAGGAGGAGGAGGAGGAGAGGAGGAGGAGGAGGAGGAGGAGAGGGGAGGAGGAGGAGGGGGAGGGGGGGGAGGACGAGATGGAGGGGGAGGGGGCGCCGCGGCACTGGCGTCCTCCTGGGCGCCTGGGATGACCCAGCGGCCCTTGTCGTTGTCGTAGTAGGGCTTCGGCTGCCGGGCGCGCCCGGTTCCGCCAGGGAGTGAAGGCGTCGTCGTCGTCGCGGTCGTCGTCGTCGTCGTCGTCGTCGTCGTCGTCGTCGCCGTCGTCGTCGTCGTCGTCGTCGTCGTCGTCGTCGGTGTTGTCGTCGTTGGCGTCGTCGTCGTTGCCGTCGACGACGACGACGTCGTGGCGGGGCGCGGCGCTCGCCAGCGCTCGCGGAGCCGCCGGGCGTCGACGACGGCGTCGACGGTCGCCGAGAACGACGACGACGACCTCCTCGATTTCGGCCTCGCGCCTTCCTGCTCCCTGGGCGGGGGAAAGGGGGAAGACGGGGGAGGGAGAAGGAAAAGGGAGGAGGAGGAGAAGAAGGAGGAGGATGGGGAGAAGGAGGAGGAGGAGGAGGAAAAGGAGGAGGAGGAGGACCGATCCGCGGTGGCTGGAGGATGAAGCAACCTGACGAACACTTCGAAGAGCAAGGGCGGAGCGAGACGGCGTCAGCTTCTCATCGCTGTGCGAGCTTGGCGAAGAAGAGGAGGAGGAGGAAGAGGACGGGGAGGAGGAGGAGGAGGAGGAGGAAGAAGAAGACAACGAGGAAAACAAGGAGGAGGAGGACTCCAGGCCGGGGGATTGTGGAGCCCCTCGTCGTTTTCATACGGCTTTTATCGAATGAAACCCTCTTTCACCCTCACACTTTTCTTATATTCTTTTCGCCGTGATCCCCTCATACTGAATCTTTTCTCGTTACATCGTTCTCTGGTGTTCTCTCTCTCTCTCTTTTTCTCGTTGTGTCTATCTCTCTATCTCTCTATCTCTCATGCCGATGCGATGCAAATCCATTCCCAACCAACACCAATGCCAATGCAATGCCGATAGGGGGCATCCTTTCGTTCGGTGGATTGCAATAAGAATACTTTGTGGATGATGTCATTACTAATCCTTCTTCGGAGGATTTCAATAGCAATGCTTATGTGAAGGGTTTCGATAGGGAGCCTCATGTGGATGGTTTCACTAGGAATCCTTCATGTGGGAGGATTCAATCGGAATCGTTCTTGTGGAGGGTTTCAGTCGGAGTCCGTCTGCGGAGGGAGCCACTACGACTTGCCAGCGCAATGCCAACGCAATGCCAAAGCTTTGCCATCGCAATGCCAAACCAATGCCAAGGCGATCTCAATTCAATGCCAATGCAATGCCAATGAGGGGTATCCTTTGTGGTAGATTTCAAAAGGAATCCTACCTGTGGAGGGTTTCGATCGGAATCCTTTCGTGGGGGGTTTCAATATGAATATTTTATGTGGGGGGCTTTCAAAAGGATCCCTTCTTGTGGAAGGTAAGGAATCCTTCTGTGGTGGGAGCCATTCGAACTTGCCAGCGGAAAGCCGAAGCAGTGCCAACGCAATGCCAAACTAATGCCAATGCAATGCAAATGGGGGAGTTGTTTGTGGTAGATTTCAATAGCAATCCTTCTGAGAACCCTTCGTCTGGGGATTTCAAGAGGTAACCTTCTATGGAGGGCTTCGCATGGAACCCTTCTGTTGAAGATTTCAATGTGAATCTTTCCTGTGGGGGGGATTCAATAGGCATCCTTTTTGCGGGGGTCTTCAATAAGAATCCTTCTGTGAAGTGTTTGAGTAGGACTCGCCAGCGCAATGTCAACGCACTGCCAACGCACTGCGAACGCACTGCCATCGCAATGCCAATGCGATGCCAAACCAATGCCAATGCACTGCCGATGGTGGGATTCCTGTCTTCCAGCAGGTTTCACAAGGAATCCTTATGTGGATGATTTGGTGACGAATCCTTCTTCGGACGATTTCGATAGGAATCCTCCCGTGGAGGGTTTCGATTGTAATCTTTCTGTGGGGGGTTTCACTTTGAATCCTTCATGTGGGGGCTTTCAAACGGATCCCTTCTTGTGCAAAATTTTCATAGGAATCCTCCCGTGGGGGGGGGGGGGGGGGGGGCATTAGAACTCGCCAGCGAAATGCAAACGCAAAACCAACGCAATGCCACAACGATCCCAATTCAATGCCAATGGGGAAAATCGTTTGTGGTCGGGTTCAAGAAGAATCCTTCTATGGAGGGCTTCGAATGGAATCCTTCCGTGAGGGAGTTCAATGTGAATCCATCTTGTGGGATGCTTCAATCGGAACCCTTCTTGTGGGGGGTTCAACAGGAATCATTCTGCGAAGGGAGGTGTTGGAACTCGCCAACGCAATGCCAACGCAATGCCAATGCAATGCCACACCAATGCCAAATCGATCCCAACCCAATGCCAATGCACTGCCCATGGGGGAAATCATTTGTGGTAGATTTCAATCTGAATCCTTCCGTGGAAAATTTCGCATGCAATCCTTCTTGTCATTATGAACCGTTTTTGTGGAGGAATTCAATCGGAGTCCTTCTTGCAGAAGGTTTCGATCGGAGTCTTTCTGTGGAGGGTTCCATTAGGACTCGTCAGCGCAATGCTTGCGAAATGCAAGCACACTAACAACGCACTGCCAAACGCAATGCCAACGCAATGCCAATGCGATGGCACACCATTGCCAAACCAATGCCAATGCCAACGGGGGGTTCTTTCTTTCGAAACATCTCCATATCAATCTTTCTGCGGGTGATTTCAATAGGAATCCATATGTGGAGGATTTCAATAGGAATCGTTCAGTGGAGGGTTTCGATGGGAATCCTTCTGTGGGGGATTTCACTATGAATCCTTCTTGTGGGGCGCTCAATAGGAATCCTTCTAGGGGGGATGGCAGATGAGGCCACGTCGCATTCCTTTTTTTTCGCCGCCGCCCCCCCCCCCGAGAAAAAACAAATCAACAAAACAACTGGTCATTTTTTTGGGGGGGGGAGGGGGAGAGCGAAACAGAAAGGAGGAGGAGGCGGAGGAGGCGCAATGCTTGCGAAATGCAAGCGCACTAGCAACGCACTGTCAAGCGAAATGCCAACGCAATGCCAATGCGATGCCAAATCATTGAAAAACCAATGCCAATGTAATGCCAACGGGTTTTTTTCGAAGTATTTTATTTTTTTTGCGGGTGATTTCAATAGGAATCCATATGTTGAGGATTTCAATAGGAATCATTCAGTGGAGGGTTTCGATGGAACTCCTTCTGTAGAGGATTTCACTATGAATCCTTCTTGTGGGGGCGTTCAATAGAAATCCTTCTAGGGGGGAGGGCAGATGAGGCCACGTCGCATTCCTTTTTTTCGCCGCCCCCCCCCTCCGGGAAAAAACAATCAACAAAAACAACTGGTCTGTTTTTTTTTGGGGGGGGGGGGAGCGAAACAAAGAGGAGGAGGAGGAGGAGGAGGAGGAGGAGGAGGAGGAGGAGGAGGAGGAGGAGGAGGAGGAGCAGGAGGAGGAGGATGAGGCGCAATGCTTGCGAAATGCAAGCCCACTAGCAACGCACTGCCAAGCGCAATGCCAACGCAATGCCAATGCGATGCCAAACCATTGCCAAACCAATGCCAATGCAATGCCAACGGGGGGTTATTTCTTTCGAAGCATCTCAATGTCAATCCTCCTGCGAATGATTTTACTAGGAATCTATCTGTGGATGATTTGGGTAGGAATCATTCAGTGGAGGGTTTCGAAGGAATCCTTCTGTAGAGGATTTCACTATGAACCCTTCTTGTGGGGGCGTTCAATAGGAATCCATCTAGGGGGAGGGCAGATGAGGCCACGTCGCCTTCCTTTTTTTCGCCGCCGACCCCTATCCCCCCGAGAAAAGAAACAAAACATCTGGTCATTTTTTTTTGTCTTGTTTTTGTGTTTTTTTTTGGTTGGGGGAGGGGGGGGAGGGGGGAGAGAGAGAGAGAGAGAGAGAGAGAGAGAGAGAGAGAGAGAAAAAAAAAGGAGGAGGAGGAGGAGGAGGAGAGGGAGGGAGAGGCGGAAGGAGAGGAGGACGCCACAGAGTACGCACACCACTGAAAAACGCACGCGCGAACTCAGTGTGAAAGCCTCGCGCGCGCGCCCTGGAACCCCGAGGGGCTCCACAATCCCCCGTTCTCGAGGAGGAGGAGGGGGACGAGGAGGAGGAGGAGGAGGAGGAGGAGGAGGATGAGGAAGAAGAATAATG
This sequence comes from Prorocentrum cordatum, assembly GCA_963575745.1. Classification (NCBI taxonomy): domain Eukaryota; class Dinophyceae; order Prorocentrales; family Prorocentraceae; genus Prorocentrum; species Prorocentrum cordatum. The sequence goes on along the minus strand of CAUYUJ010003151.1, from coordinate 27,482 downwards.
GGACGTCGGGCGCTGCGGACACGAGTAGAGAGCGAGAGCAGCAGGAGCAGCAGCAACAGGAGGGGCAGTGCGGGCAGAGACCAGCAACCGAGGGACGGAACGCCGTATGGATTTTGCGCCGAAGGCTGTCTTTCTGGGGGTCCCTCACTCCGCGGCCGCTGTTCATCTTCTATCGTCTGTGCATATGCACAGTGTAGCTCTTCCGCAATCCAAGCGGAAGAGGAAACGCTGTGCGGACTTTGCGCCGGAGGCTGTTTTTCTGGAGGTACCTTACTCCGCGGCCGCTCGTTCATTTTTTCTTCCACCTTTAGCTTTTCCACGAACCAAATTTTGCTACATCACACTTCGTGCCTCATGCTGCCGCTGACGAACAAATGATCTGCGGGACCCGGGCCCGCGACGTCGCCGCCGCGCCGACGCTGGCATTCGCTCGTACACCTGGGCGCCGAGACGGTGACTCTTGTCGGGTGCGCTGAAAAGGGGGTGGGCAGGAAACGTGCTGAAAGAAGAAGGCACGAAAGCCCACAACATCATTTTTAAGTTGGATCGGTGATCGAAATGAGTTAGATCGGCGGAAATCGGCAGCCAAATCGGGAGAGATCGAATCGGCAGGAATCGGCAGGCTAGTAAGCGTCCACCGAAAAATCGGAACTCAAATCGGAATCCGAAGTCGAATCACATCGGAATCGGAGGCCATCGAAATCGAATTGAACCGGATGGATCGAAATGAGCCCAGGAACGAGCAGGGGCCATGGAATTTGAAGACACCATGGCCACGGCCACGACATCCACGCCGCCCTGTTCCTTACCCCTCTCTTGGCATGCTCCTGGTCTCGAAGCGAAGGGGGCCGCCCTCGGATCGGCACGCCCGAAATGGGTACGGAAACTATGAACCAGATATGCCACGCCGCACGCACTCGGATCGGCGCGCCCCATGCCCGGGATGACCAGCAGCAAACGGGAAAGCTACCAGGAGACCAGGAGGCCCCAAGAGGCCCCTACGAGGCCCCAGGGAGCCCCCAAGAGGCCTCCAGGAAGCCCGAAGGGACCCCCAAGAGGCCCCCAAGAGGCCCCCAATATGCTCCCACGAGGCCACAAAACTGCCCTCCAGATGCCTACGAGCGCGCTCCGAGGAGGCCCCACGAAGCATCACTGAGGACTATGCTCCACGTCAGCGTCGTCGCCGCCGCCGACGCCGCCATCGTGGTCGTCGTCCCCCTTCAGGGTCGGCAGCACCAGCCGTAAGGCCTTCTCAATATGCACACGATGACCAACGGCAAAAGGTATCCCAAACCGACAGCGGCCGCTGTTGGGCAGACGACTTCTTGCCTCAAGCGGACACCGTCCGCGGCGAAGCCGACAGCGAGTCCTACTCGGAGTGGACAAAAACTGCTGCCGACCTTCGTCCCCCGTCTTTCCGCACCCATTCGGATCGTACCGAGCCTGGGGTCTGGGAGTACTCAAAAGAGAAAAACGACCAACGGCACAAACATGCTTTGTCGGATGTCCGCGCGGATTTCTTGGATCTGCGCTCAACGCCCTTTCCTGGCGCGCGGAGCGCGTCAGGGGCGGCGCTGGAGGCGCCGCCACGGGGCCCCAGCGCCTATCCAAGAATTTCGCGCGGAGCTCAGAGAAATCGTGTCTATGCCGTCTTGCGTTCTTCGAATAATATGTAGCACACCGCGGTTGCGGATAAGGGTAAGGGGGCGGGCGCGGGGTGGGTCGCGGGTGGGTCGCGGGTGGGTTGTGGGTGGGCCGCGGGGGACGCGGAGGGGTCGCGGGAGGTCGAAAGCGAGAACGACGACAACAACGCAACAATGATTCGGGCCACGGAATTCCAGCTCAGCCACGCGCCCAGGGACAATGCATGATCGCTCGGCTCCCTGACTCGGACCAACCCTCAGCGACCGGTGGGCACTGGTGGGCACGGAGCGCGCTGGGGGTGGCGCCGCCAGGGAGCCGCAGCGCCGATCCAAAAAAGCCACGCGGACCTCCGAGAAATCATGCTAGCTCGCGCTCTCGAGCCCACGACGGCAGCAGTCAGGCGGCGCGCCGCGCGGCCGAACAGCGAGGATGGGGACGCGCTAAGTCTGACTTTGCTTCGCCCTCGTGAATCCGAGCTTGCGCAGTTTTTTGGGCTCTTCGAAAGCTACAGGAACTTTCAGCGACTGATGGGCACAAAGGCCTCCGTTCGGCGGCGACGATAGGGGCGAATAGCCCCAGGGGCGGGCATTACACGCATTCGCAGGGGAGCCTCTTCGAAGACATAGATCATCGGCGAACCTGCATGCATGTATTGCTCTCCCCTGGGCTCTTCGCCCCCATCGTCGCCTCTGATCCGCGTGGAAGGCCACCGCCCGGCAGTCCCCGGCGGCCGCCGGCTTGGGACCACGGAGAGCGCCCGCGCGCCATGCGCGCTCCGCTCGGAGCGCGGAGCCTGAGGGGCAATGGCGAGGAGAAGGAGAGGAGGAGGAGAGGAGGAGAAGGAGGGAAAGGGGGAGGAGGAGGAGGAGGAGGAGGAGGAGGAGGAGGAGGAGGAGGAGGAGGAGGAGGAGGAGGAGGAGGAGGAGGGAGGAGGAGGAGGAGGACGAGGAGGAGGAGGAGGAGGAGGAGGAGGAGGTGGAGGAGGAGGAGGAGGAGGAGGAGGGTTGTAGTGCCAGGTGAGCGACGATCATGAGCAGGTCTCGCACGAGATGGCACAGCGACCTTACGCGGCAGCTTGCGCGGGCCGACCGCGCGGCACACTACATTGGAGACGAGGGTACTTACGCGCGCGACCTTACGCGGGCAACTTGCGCGCCAATGTCGGCGCAATCGACCTCGTTTTTTTGTCCGTCGCTCATGTGGGACCTGCTCTAGAACAGGGACATACCGTACACGGATCTACCCTGTCTCCGACCTTGTGCTGCGCCGAGCGCAGTGGCCGCACTGTCTGTAGACGTATCCGCCTGGTTGTGTCTGCCGTAGCTACACCCAATGTGTCAGTAGACGCTTGTGGCCAGAATGCGGAAACGGTATTTGGCCTAGGCCAGAAACATTGGAATTCTAGAAGCAGGCAGGCTTGGCCCTCCAAGTAGGGACCCCTCCTGGGGTACATCCTTGGCCGCTTGAAAACAAGACAACACGACATAAACATACCATTTCGAGGGTCCGAGCGGATCTCTTGGATCTGCGCTAGACCCCCCTGGCGGTGCCTTCGGCTCCGCCCCAGGCGCGCTCCGCGCGCCAGGGAGGGAGGTCAAGCGCAGATCCGACCGTCGAAAATTTACATTTACGCAATTTGCTCGTCTTCTTCGACGTTCTCCGAGGCGCATCTAGCCGTGGCAACCATAAGCACCCAGTAGGCCCAGAAAGGACGAAGCACGCCTGGGAGGGCTGCCGTTGTCTGGGCTGACCCTCCTCCTCTCCTCCTTCTGCTCCTCCTGCTCTTCCTGCTCCTCCTGCTCTTCCTGCTCCTCCTGATCCTGCTCCTGCTCCTCCTCCTCCCCAGGACTGCCTCATCATCCCGGCTTGTTCTTGACGGGCCTGGTTCCCAAAGCTGGCCTCCAGAGGCCCAGGCCGAAGAAAGACCTGCCGTCAGGACGTCTGGCGCGCCCAGGTGCCGAGCCGGATCTCTCCGAGGCGACGAGGGCAGGAATGCGGGCCCCAAGAACATTCACCACCACGTCGATTCCTCCTCCCTCCTCTGCCCTCCTCTTCCTCTCCTCTTTCCTGGGGGGGGGGGAGGGAGGCGGTGGTGGTGGTGTATACGTTTGGGCCCTGTAGGGAAGAGGGGACCCCTCGCAGCCAGCCGAGGCAAGGCCTCGGCAAGCCCTGAGAGAGCCGACGTCGCGAAACAAGTGCAGTCCCGTGAAGATCCACGACAAGGGGGCAACGACAGGGGGGACTGCCTCAGGGGGGGAAGCACCGAGCTGGAATTGGGGATACATCGCCAATAGATCGGCGGTAAGCTCTCGATATAGCGAACCCACACGTTCCTGGATGGGGTGGGCTATCAAGCCCTTCTCGGCGGTGAATTGGCGATTGGTCGATACCCCCCCCCCCTGAGCCTATCCCACATGGTAATGCTTCTGGCTGCACACCGGCAGGCCCCCTCAGGTGATCCCCGCTGGCCTCAGCAGCCCTCCCCCCGAGCAGTCCGCGGGTGGTCTCAGCACCCTCGATCCTGGAGCGTGGAGCGCCCAAGGGGCGCCGCGGGAGGCAGCGCCAAAATTTTGATTTGAACGCCCGAAATGGGCACGGAAAGAATGGGCACAATGCCCGACAACAAATGTGTTGATTTGGACGCCCGAAATGGGTTTTGATTTGATTTGATTTGGACGCCCGACCTAAAGAAATGGGTTTTGATTTGGACGCCCGAAATGGGTACGGAAAGAATGGGCACAATGCCCGACAGCAAATGTTGTCCCAAACCAGCAGCGGCCGCTGTTGGGCAGGCGGCCTTCTGGCTCGAATGGACACAGGCCGCGGCGGCGTGCACAGCGAGTCCTGTTCACAATGAACAAGATCCGCTGTTGGGCATTGTGCCCATTCTTTCCGTGCCCATGTCGTTCGTGCAGAGTTGAGACCGTTCCAAACTGCGCGGGGGGCCTGTTGAGGCCAGCCCGACCTACCTGGGGGGGCTGCCTGTGTGCAGCCTGAAGCCTTGCCAGGTGCGCGAGCCTAACCAGGTGCGGTGCTCGGACCTCCGGGAGGCCCCGGCAGGCGCTGCTCAGGAGTCCCACCCCCTTCGGCTACACTTAGGGCGGTCATGTCCTCCTACAGGCGTATTTTGGACGAAGAATAAAACAATACTTCAAACATGCTCAAAACAAATTCAAACATACCCCCCAAAATAGTCCCATTATATTTTCTTTCATAACTATGCTTGCATATTCCTCCTCTAGAAGGACATGCCCGACTTAAGGCTACACGTAGGAGTCCCCAGGCAAGAGCGACCTCTTGGGCGCGGACTGCCGATCGTTGCATGCAGTGCGGCAGCACCGGCCTGCGTGCTTGGGGTTGGTCACCCCGCGTCCCCCAAAAGTCGCGCACCAAAGGTGGCTCCAGCGAAGGGTCCGTCTCTCTGACGTGCAACTGACCCTCCCCCGAGGCGGAGGAGCCTTCTCGACCGGCGGGCCGGCCTTTTCCGGGGACCTGTTCTCCGCCTCCGCGGGCCGCGCCGCTTCGCCGAAGCCTCCTTATCGCCGACTGGCGGTCTCTGGGCTTGGCACGAGGATCCTGTGAGCGACGAAAAAAGCGGGTGGTACGCGAGAATGCGTAGCGACCTTACGCCATCGCGTAGGCGGGCCGCCAGCGAAGCACGCCGGTGGCTTCCGGGCGGTCGATCACATGGCGATCACATGTCAATGATCACGGCCAAGATGTCTCCGAGAGCATTGGCGCAAAGAGAGGATGAGCAGGCTGTCTTCCCTGGGCCCAACGCCCGAGCTGACCTACCACACGCACGCTCGCCCCAGAACCTTCACAGTTAGCATGCGTGCTGCGTGTCTCTCGAGGTGCAAACCTTTCCGCCTGAGGCCCACCAGTCGAGGGATCTCGCCGGGCGCTTCGTGCCCTGTCCTCTCACAGTCAAAACTTTGCAGCATCTATCGGCGACTCCGAAGGGTGTGGTTTGCAAAGAGTGTGGTTTGCAGTCGGCACCCTGGGCGGCACCATGGGGGTCGGGCGGGTACCTCGATAGAGTTCTCCGCCGCGCCCCGACGAGGCCCGACGAGGACAGTGTCGTGACCTCCAGGCCCTCCAGGCTCCCACGGCGCCGATCGCAAACCGCACCCGGCGTAGCCACACCCCTCGCAGTCGCCGAAGATAGCATGCACCAAGGGCCGACGCCTGGCCCCCGCTGAGCCTGGTTCTGCGAGGGGCGCCCGAGGGGAAGCCCGAGGAATGACCTCCGAGCGAAACTCAGGCAGTCATTGCCTTGCAGCCAAGAAGCAGTCGGCGGTGCGCCGCGGGAGGGAAGTGCGAGGGGGCAAGCCTTCTCCGAAGGTGGCGGGGCTTCTCATGTCCTTTTGAGAGGCCGCCTTTGTCTTCGGCAGAAGCTCCGAAACAGTCGGCGGTGCGCCGCGGAAGGGAAGTGAGAGGGGGCAAGCCTTCTCCGAAGGTGGCGGGGCTTCCCAGAAGCCCTCTTCGGCTACACGCAAGAGCGACCCTGGGTACGAGTGACCTTTGGTGCGCGGTTTTTGGGGGCCGCGGGGTAGCCAAACACAAACGCGCAAGCCGCCACTGCCGCCTCGAGATCACCGGTCGGGGGACCCCATTGGGCCCGTACCAACGGTCACTCAGGCGAAAGGTCACTTTTGCGTCTAGTCGACCTCTGGCCGTTTGAGAAGCCGTCTCTGTCTTCGGAAAAAGGCCCAGAAAGCTTCTCGGAAGGCCAGGGGCCTTCTGAGCCTTTTGAGGAGGCGCGCCTCCTCTGCCTCCCCGCCCCTGGTCGCGGCCGAGACAACCCGTCCCTGCTCCAGCTGCCCGGTCCGTTCTGGCACCTCCTCCTCCTCCTCCTCTTCCTCCTCCTCCAGAGGCCAGTCCAAAAGAAACTTCCCACAAGAAACCCAACCCTGAGACCCCAGGACGTCCTTTGATTTTGGTGTGGGAACGTCGCGCTTTCCATAGCAAAAGCATCTAAACCAAGAAACCCAGGGCACCCTGGAGGCAAGCAGGGTGTTTCTTGGCATGGTCCTCCACTGTACCTACGATCCCCTTCCTCCTCCTTCTCCGCCCAGAACGAAGCCTCCGCGCACCGTGGTTCGCTTGAGTTTGGCACCGTTGGGGCCAAGGCGTCCACGCAGGAATTCTATCTCACAGCGTTGTTTCCGCATAGATGTCAGGACATGCACTGCCCCAGCGGATGGACAGCCTACCGCCACCACGCCAGTGACACGGACACCGACGGCTATGACGACGACCGATGGCATTATGCAGTATACTACCATGAAAGGTCCAACACCTATACGTACATGTTCCCCAATGACGACCTTCTGGTACCAGGATGGCACAGGTAACTGGATAAGTTCAACAACGAGCTCTTCATACACCGCGACCAACAACAAGACCTACCAGCTACCACTCACGAGTGATACTGAATACCTCGAACTGAAAAACGCAATACACGCCGACACCTTTCTACCTTCCCCAAAATCCCGCAAGCGGCCAACCCAGACTCCGCTACGGCAACGACATTGATGCATTTGCCAGCCACTATCGTAACAACGCGGCACTCCGACTCGCAGTAACCACCACCAACCAACACTTCCTCCTCCTCCTTTTCCTCCTCCTCCTCCTCCTCCTCCTCCTCCTCCTCCTCCCTTCCCCTCCTCCCCCTCCACCCCCCGCGAACCCTCCCCGATCCTCCTCCCCACCTCCCTCCTCGATCCCTCCGCGATCCTCGACCCGCGCGGGTCCTCCGCGAGCCCGCCAACCCCGCCCCGACGGCGGCCTTGAACCCGCCGAAGAGGCTCCGGACGCCGGACGCCAACGCCTGGGGCTCTCGCGCTCCGCGGGGGCTTGCGCAGCGCGCGCCCAAGGGGGCCTGGAGTTCTTGCTGCTCCCCTCGTGCTGAAAGACCACATCCCAGACATAGTGTCGAGCACCCGGAAACGTGTCGAAAGAGTGCTGAAAGGGTGTCGGACGAGTGTCCCCCAGGGCCCGATGCGTGAAAGCCCTCGAGTTTCGGTGCTTTTTTTTGGTGCTCGAAGCTCTTTCTGGTGATCAAGGCTAAAAAAATAAGCTGGAACATCATACAGTGCGGGCGCGGCCGCAAGACACCCTCGCAAGAAGCCCAACCCTGAAAACCCGCGCGCGGGGCGCACCCGAAGGGAAGCCCAGAGCACCCTGAGCGCAGCAGCTTCTGCAACGGCTGCGGGAAGTCACCGCGCAGCGCGGGGAGCGAAGAGACCCACGATACCCTGACGAAGAGCATCTGGTCTCGTGATGCGCGCCCCCGGTGTGAGCTCGGGGGGGGGGATCGACGGCCCGTGGAGGCCGAGGCTCGTGCCGGGCGAAGGGGGGGGATAGCAAAGGGGGGGGTTTGAGAATCAGCTCACGTAGCTGATTTTACCGGCGCCTCCCGGCGCTGGGGGCGGCCATGTATCGAGGAATGGGCCCCTCGGTGGGGCCGGAACTAGCTGCGTGCAGCAGATTTCGTAATCCCCCCTTTCCCAATCCCCCCCTTTCGTCCGACCCGAGAGGCGGGGCCGTGGAGCTCCTGGGGCCCTGCGAGCCTGGTGCTGCACTTTTCTCACGGCGGGCGTTCTGTATCGCCGGGCGTCGGGCCACGGGGCCCTCACACGGGGCAGACACTCCACCCCGACAACGCCCACCCCGACACGCGAAGCCGTTTAGGAAACGCGCCCAAAGAAAGACAGGGCCGTTTGGTAAACGCACAGGGCCGTTTAGCGAACGCGCCCAAAGAAGGAATCGAACAGGGCAAGGCTGCTTGGTACACGCCCAGGGCCGTTCCGTAAACGCCAACTTGTCCGGTCCGGGTGGTTTTTCCTCCCTTGACCTCGCACATCGGTCCGGCCAGAAAAATGCCGCAGAGAGATCGGGCCCAAGGCTCTGGGGGTGATGTTTCGCGATGTTGCGATTTTTTCTCGCAGCGTCGGATCCGAGGGCAGCGAGGGGAAAGAGGGAGGGGGGCGGACGAAGAGCAACAGCGGCAGCGACGAGGCCAGCTGCAGTGGCAGCGGCAACGGCATGGCGCAGCAGAGTTCCCCTGGAAGCCGCCCCCAGGGCTGAGCGAGCGGCCACCAGTGCGAGCAGGCGTCCGGGCCTGTAGCTAAGACAGGTGAAGATGCCGTTGCCCCTGGGACGTGCCATGTGCCGTGCTGCGCGAGACGTGCAGCAAGTTGCGGGAGGTGTGGGAGTGGGGGAGGAAGAGGAGGGGCCCTGACCTGTCCGCCTCAGGCGACCTGTCGGTGGCTCTCCTGGCCGCTGTGCCACATTGCTTGAGAGAGCGTACGCTTGCAGTTTAATTTGGTGCACTTCGTCTTCAATTCTTGATTTCTTATTCGTGCATTTCAATCACACTCGTGGCTGGTTGCTGCATTCAATACTTATTTACTCACCTGTCCTGGTCAGAAAGCTCGTCGTTGGTCGCCAAAACGAGGTGGCGGAGGAAAAAGAGGCGCCTGGCGCCCCAACTGCCCGCCAGGCCCGTGTTGGCAGCCAGGCGGCAGGAGGCTCCGTCTCTTCCTCGGGTCGTCGTTGTCGTCGTCGTCGTCGTCGTCGTCGTCGTCGTCGTCGTCGTCGACTTCGACGACGACGACCCACACGTCTCTTGCACCTCAGGGACAGCAGTCGGCGGCAACGAGATCAGGAGGCAGTGCTCGCGTCGATGGGTGGCGACGCATCGGCCACCCTGTGGAGATCCGCGGGGCCCTCGGTTCTGAGGGGGGGCGACAGGGGGGGACTGGCCTGCGGGGGGGAAAGCCATAGCCAATAGATCGAGAGGCCCCCTGGAGCGAAGCTCTCGGCGAACCGCAACTGCTGGAACGCATTCCGAAGACGGAATATCGCTGAAAACCTGCGAATACACATGAAAACCTCGAATATAGAACCTGCCGCCCCCCCGTGAACCTCGAGAGTGTCGTCCCTCCAAGGGCCCATCCCCCTGAGCGTAGCCTTGCTGTTAATGCTCCCGATGAACTCTCCCCGCCCCTCCTCGCGCGCGGCCGCCATCGCTTTTCTTTCCTCGTCGGGCCTGGCCCGCTGGTAGTGGTCGTCGTGGCCATGGTCCTCGTGGTCGCGGTCGTGGTCGGTCGTCGTCCTTGTCGCCATCGTCGTCGGTCGTCGTTTTCCCCCTCTCCAATCTGGTCTGTTCCTCAGCCCCGGCGCGCACCTAGCTTTGAGGTGCGTGTCGCACCATTGGGGCTACGCAAGCGTGTGCAGTCCCCAGCACAGCAATCGTTAAAGACCTCCACGAGTCTGCGGGCGAAACGCAGCTAATCCAGATCTCGTGAACGGAAATAGGGAAACGAAGTGCCGAACCGTCCGTCCGAAAAATATCCGTAGGTAGAGGAAGGATGGCAGCGTTTTTTTTTTTTTTTTTTTTTTTTTTTTTTTTTTTTTTTTTTTTTTTTTTTTTTTTTTTTTTTTTTTGTGTTTTTTGTTTTTTTTTGTTTTGAATGCTGTCCAACCACGTCAGACTGAGTATCTCCAGTACCTGAGCTGAGAAGGGGCAGCGGCAGAGAAGAGTAAGAGTGGGAGAGAGAAAGAATTCACACACAGATCTCGGGAGGGCCGCACGGCACAGATCACTGCGCCCCGAGGGGAGGGGGGAAGGAGGACGAGAGCATGCAGCACGGAACCGGCCTCCTGTACAGACCGGCCCTGGGAGCCGAGCGGTGGAGCGGACGGGGGTGAGACCTGCCGTCGCTCGGACGTCCATTGCCCGTGCAGTTTCCCGCGTCGTGCGTTTTTTTGTTTTTGTTTTGTTTGGTTGCTTCTCGCACGATGACCCAGGTTGCTCCTCGATGAAGGAGGAGCAGGAGGAAGACGAAGGGGAGGAGGAGGAGGACGAGGAGGAGGAGGAGGAGAAGGAGGCGGAGGTGGAGGAGGAGGAGGATGGGATGGGACGGCGCCTCAAGACAGTCGAGACGGGAGGGAACAGCCCGAAAAGAGAGACAGAACAATGCTCGAGCACGCACTGCTGGCGAAAGGCTCGAGACAGGTATGCGGCGTCACCTGGGGTTGCGCTGCTCGCGCTACCCTCCAGGCCGTGCCTCCCTCCAGACGAGGGAAGTCCACCGTGGCCACTCCCTGAGAGGTATGCAGCAACACCTGGGACCGCGCACAGCGCTATCCTCCAGGCTGTGCCTCCTGCCACACGCAAGAAGACCACCGAAACCACTCCCTCAACAGTGCGCCCGACGCACAGCAAAGAGGCTCACGCACCGCCACGGCCGCCTAGGCAGCGGCGGCGAGAGCACATCTGTACTTCTCTAGGAGACCCTGTTGCGACTCCAGGCTCAAGCACGCAAGCGCGTCGAGCGCCCCATCGCTCGCATCAGGGTTGATCTCACGCATTACGGCGAGCAGCTCATGGCGCACACTCGCACAGGGGAGAACGCCTTTCTCCACCTTGGTGCCGTCCGCGTCCTCGAGAGGGCTATCGTCGTCTGCCTCCTCCTCGTCCGCGTCCAGGCCGCACGAGTCCGAGCCGTCCTCGACCGCCTCGCACTCTACCTTCTGCTGCTGCTTGGGCATGGCATCCTGCTCCAGGGAGTGCGACGCCTCGCCGATCTTCTCATTCTGTTTCAATATCTGCCCGTCCTGCACTTCCACAGTTGTCTGCAGCAGCTTCTCGCACTTGACGGTCTTACGAATGCCGTCATCCTCCAGGACCTTCTCCACGCAGTGCAACTCCGGCACTGGGTCCTCAGGCACCTCCTCGCCCCTCTCCTGGAGGGCCTGGGGCACCTTCTGGATCTTCTCCACGTAGTGCGCCTACTGCGCGTGGACCATGGGCACGGCCACGGACTCATCCATGTGCGGCTCCATGTGGCTGCCGTCTACGAGCGGCGCCACAACGCCAACGATGCCCAGGACGTCCGCCCGCAAAGTCATGGTGATGTCCTTGATGTCAGCGATGGCCTCCAGGACCTTGTCGAAATATCCATCCCCGACCACGGCGCTTTCCTCCGACTGGGACTCCCCCGTGCCCGCCCCGCTGTCGACCAGCAGCGGGAAAGCCGAATTGCTCCTCCTTGAGCTCCAGCTCCTCCTCCCCCGACTTTATGTTGGAGGATCTGTCGTAGCTCTCCGCGCCGTGCGACCAGGAGCTGTTCGCGTCAACCTTGACGGACCCCACGAACGCCTTGTGGATGTCCTGGCACAGCGACACGTCGAGGTGCCCCGCCGTGTTGTGCAGCTTCGTGACCTTCCCGAGCCGCGAGGCGAGCGCGGTCGCGCCACGCCCACGAAGAATAGCCTTCGCCTCCGACACGCTGGGTTTTGCCGCGAAGCCCGCACATGCCTGGACCTCGCGCTCTAGGACCTCCATGGAGACGAGAGCCGTCTCAACCGGCGACGCGGTGGGGGGCGGCGCGCCTCCCTCGCCAGCGTCTTGCGGAACTTGGCCGCCAGCCACAGCTCCTTGTACTGCACCGCGCGCGGTCGCCGCCTGCAGCGCCTTCCCGGAAAGCCCAGCCTGCGAGCAGCCGAGCACCGCGCCGAGGACCGCCTGCGCAGCAGGCGGTAAGCTGCCGGACATGGCAGCCAAAGCCCTTCCGCACGGGGGGCGCCGCCGCGGCCGACTCATGCCCAATGGCTTGAGCCAAAATGGCTACGGGAAGGAGGAGGAGGAGGAGGAGGAGGAGGAGGAGGAGGAGGAGGAGGAGGAGGAGGAGGAGGAGGAGGAGGAGGAGGACGAAGACGAGGAGCAGGAGCACGTCCGAGCGATGCCAAGTGAAGGGCCGACGGGATGCGGGGGTCGGAGGTCGTGGGGCGTCGTGGGGCGGAGTCGGCGGTCGTGCGAGGTCGCACTCGGGCAGCGCTGCCCGCGGCGGTCACGACGGGAACGGCGGCGACGCTCGCGGCTCAGTCGGAAGCACGCGCGTGGCGTAGGCGGCCTCCTCATTCTCAGCCTCCACCTGCTCCTCCTCCCCCTCTGCTGCCGCTACATGTTTATCCTTGCGTGGTGTAGCCGATTACGATTGTTGCATTTTCAGACATGGCCTTTTAGCAGATGCTTCACGTACCTTTGGACTGCGGCGTTCTCTGTAGACTTGGCCCAGTTGACATTCACCTCGGTGCGCTCTGGCCAGGGGTTGGCCTCCGCATCTGCCTCCTCCTCAGCCCCTGCTGGCTGTCCTCGCCTTCTGCCTCCTCTTCCTCCTTTTCCCTTTCTTCTTCCTTCTCCTCCTCCTCCTCCTCCTCCTCCTTCTCCTCCTCCTCCTCCTCCTCTTCCCCCTACGTCCCCCTCCCTCTCCCCCTCCTCCTCCTCCTCCTCCTCCTCCTCCTGCTCCCCCTCGTCTTCATACTCCTCCTCCTCCTTCTCCTTCTCCTCCTCCTTCCTCCTCCTCCTCCTCCTCCTCCTCCTCCTCCTCCTCCTCCTCCTCCTCCTCCTCCTCCTCCTCCTCTCCTCCTCCTCCCTCCTCCTCCTCTTCCCCCCCTCGTCCTTCCTCCTCCTCTTCCTTGTCCCCCTCCCCTTGTCCTCGTTTCTCTCCCCCTCGTCCCCCTCCTCCTCCTCCTCCCCTCCTCCTCCTCCTCCTCCTCCTCCTCCTCGTCCTCCTCCTCCTCGCCCTCCTCGTTCTCCGCCTCCCCTTCCTCCACGTCCCGCCTTGCCGGCGTTCAGAAGCGGGTCGTCGTCCAGGCGGTTCTGGTAGTCCGCATTGGGGTCCCGCTGCGGAGTCGACTGGCGGGCGACGGAGATGTCGGCATTTTGCTTTTGCTCCTCTTCCCTCGTCGTCTCTCTTCGTCCTCCTCTCTCCTTCTCCTCCCCTCCTCCTCCTCCTCCTACTCCTCCTCCTTCTCCTCCTCCTCCTCCGTAGCCATTTTGACTCAAGCTAGCCTCAAGCCCCCTGGTGCGCCATTTTCCCGTTCGGCATGTGGCGTCTGGAGCTGGCGGTTTGAGGAGATGGATCTACGGGACGGCATGGGAGATGCATGCCAAAGGTCCCGTCGTACCGCGGCCGACCGTCGGGTGCGGCGCGAGTGGGCCAAAGAGAGCGCGGACAGGGCTATCAGGAAGCTGTCGGACGAGCTGCAGCGCTCGCGTCTCCAGCTCAAGGAGATGCAGGCCTCGCTTGCGGAGCTCTTCGGCAACGGCGAGATCTGGGACAGGATCATCGCGGTCGTCCTGGCCTTGTCCGCCTTGCTGGCCGAGCAAGCCCCAGAGCATCTGGATGTGCTCAGGCGGAAAGTGGCCCTACATTCGCGCGGGAGCCGTGGCTTCCGCTTCTCCGCGGCTTCGGCGGAGCAATTGCGAGGGGCTCAGCGGGGACCGCGACTGGGCCGAGCGGCTCCGACGTTTTCAGCTCCCGATGCGGCAGTGTCTGCTGGTGGCGATGTCGAGGGCCTCATCGGCTGCGTGGCGCCGCCCTTCGAAGAGGGAGAGGACGACCACGTCGACATCACGAGCAAGGTGGTGCAGATCGACAGCGGCGGCGGGCTGGCGCAGCAAAGCGGCGAGTCGAGGACCTTCGACGACTCGGAGGTGCCGATCGTCGACGTCGGCGGTGGCGTCCTGGAGGCCCTCCTCCGCGGCGCCCAGGAGCGGCTGGATTCGGCGGCGCTCGCGATCGCTGGATCAAGGGGCCGTGGATTGGACGACGGCTCCGAGGCGCAGCGCTCCGAGCTCGCGGCGGCCGCCGACCGCCTCGTCGAGCTCGAAGCGCAGCTCGCCGCGTTCGCCGCGGTGCAGGCGCAGACGGCTGTCGGGCGGTTTCCCGCCGAGCACGACCTCGCCGACGGCGACGGCGGCGACGTGCATGGCCGTGCAGGCGCAGCTGACCGCCGCCCTCCTGGCCCATGGGCGGACAAGTTCGTGGGCTGCGAGTTCGGCCCCGCGGGCGCGGGCTGGAGGCCGCCGACGGCGGGGCCGCAGCCTGGCGGTCCCCAGGCCGCTGCGGCCGCCCGCGCCCGCGACTGCGCCCAGCTCTTCGCCTCCTTCGCGATGGAGCCCGGGCGGCCGTTGCAGGAGGCCGAGGGCGGCGTGGCGCACGCCGTGTACGAGGTCGGCGCGGGCAGAGCCTGGGGTTAAACCCAGGCTCGGCCTGCGCTCAGGGCGGTGAGGCCTCGGCAGGGGTCCCTGGGGCTCCCGGAGGTCTCGCGGGGCTCGTGGGGCCTCCGTGGGAATTCGGTTGCATGACCCTCCTGGGTCGAGTCTTGCCTCCTCCTCCTCCTCCTCCTCCTTTCTCCTCCTCCTCCTCCTCCTCCTCTTCCGAGGAGGAGGAGGAGGAGGAGGAGGAGGAGGAGGAGGAGGAGGAGGAGGAGGAGGAGGAGGAGAAGGAGGCCTCCTGCACCAAAGCCGACCTGTCTGGACCTCTCCCCGAGTCCTGGCCACCAGGACCTCGAGACGGGCCCGGCCGCGGCGTGGAGGACCCCCGCCCCGAAGGGCCCTTCCTGGGCCTGGAGACACTCCTGCTACAGTGGGGTCCCGACCACAAGAAACCTTCCACAAGAAACCCAACCCTGAGACCCCGGGGCGTCCATTGATTGCTGGTGTGGGAACGTAGCGCTGTTTATCGCAAAACCATCGGAACCCAAGTCGCCCAGGGCACACTGGGGGCAAGCAGGGTGTTTCTTGGCATGGGTTTCCGCTGTACTCCTCCCCCTCCCCCTCCCGCTCCAGGGCAGAGGGGGAACTTTCGGGGGGGACTGGCTCAGGGGAGGGGGGACTATCGGGGTAGGATCGGCG
Organism: Prorocentrum cordatum; assembly: GCA_963575745.1. Lineage (NCBI taxonomy): Eukaryota > Dinophyceae > Prorocentrales > Prorocentraceae > Prorocentrum > Prorocentrum cordatum. Next base: position 12,124 of record CAUYUJ010003151.1, on the reverse strand, counting down.
ATATAACATCGCCGATCGATCGGCAAGGCCGCCCGATGGCGAATACGCATGCTTCTGGACGGGTTGGGCTACCAGTCCCCAATCGGCGATCCATGGGCGACTGGGGGTCGATGCATCCCCACCTGAGTTCACCCCCTCTAGCTCTGCCCCCCGTGCATTTATTGATTTGTTGCGTGCATTTTCGCAAGATTACCCAGGACGCTCCTCGATGGCCCTCGCCGAACAGTGCACACGTCCAAGCGATGCCAAGCTGAACGGCGTGGCCTGCTGGCCATCCCCTTGCGTGGTCCCCGAACAAAATTATAGCCGGAGTGCAGTATCCCCAAACAGGGTTTTTAGACCCACTGCGGTTTCCAAGGTAGATTGCGTGCCCGTCCAGTGCGGGCTGGCATGGCATGTTAAAACATGCCTCCTCCTGCTCCTCCTGCTCCTCCTGCTCCTCCTGCTCCTCCTCCTGCTCCTCCTCCTCCTGCTCCTCCTCCTCCTCCTCCTCCTCCTCCTCCTCTTCATCATCATCCCGAACAGCATCTCGGAGCCCAGAGTTGCGAGGATGTCTCCAGCGTGACGAGCTGGACCACCTCGCGCGCGGCATTTCGGACCCCAAAGTTGCGACGATGTCTCGGGCGAAACGTGCTGCGAGGAAGTCTCAGGCGAAACGGGCCGGACCACCTCGAGCGTGGCGTCTCAGAGCTCCGAGTTGCGGGGGCCTCCTGGGGCCTCCTGGGACCTCCTGGTGACCTCCTGGGGCTTCCTCCTGGGCCTCCTGTGGCCTCCTGGACCCCACCTGGGGCTTCCTGAAGCCTCTTGGGGCTCCCAGGGGGGGATATCTAACATGTGGCCGTCGGGGCTCCCCAAAATGGGGGAGGGGGGCCATAAGAGCAGGAACAATCAACGAATCGACACCGGATGTGTATTAACACTTGACACGTTCTGATAGGGGGCCGCCTGGGGCCTCCTGGGAGCCTCCTGGGAATCTCCTGGAGACCCTTGGGGCCTGTCCTGGGCGTCCTGCGGCCTCCTGGAGCTCTGTGGGGCCTCCTGGAAGCCACATGTGGTCTTCTGGGCGCCCAGGCTGGACCACCTCTTGCGCAGCATCTGAGAGCTCAGATTTGCGAGAATGTCTTGTGCGAAACGGGCCGGACCACCTTGCGCACGGCATCTCAGAGCTCAGAGTTGCGAGGATGTCTCAGGCGAGATGGGCCGGACCACCTCGCGCAGGGCATCTCGGAGCCCAGAGTTGCGAGGATGTCTCCAGCGTGACGGGCTGGACCACCTCGCGCGCGGCATCTCGGACCCCAGAGTTGCGACGATGTCTCGGGCGAAACGTGCTGCGAGGAAGTCTCAGGCGAAACGGGCCCGACCACCTCGAGCGTGGCGTCTCAGAGCTCCGAGTTGCGGGGGCCTCCTGGGGCCTCCTGGGACCTCCTGGTGACCTCCTGGGGCTTCCTCCTTGGCTTCCTGTGGCCTCCTGGACCCCACCTGGGGCTTCCTGAAGCCTCTTGGGGTTCCCAGGGGGGGATATCTAACATGTGGCCGTCGGGGCTCCCCAAAATGGGGGAGGGGGGCCATAAGAGCAGGAAAAATCAACGAATCGACACCGGATGTGTATTACCTGGACACGTTCTGATAGGGGGCCGCCTGGGGCCTCCTGGGAGCCTCCTGGGAATCTCCTGCGGACCCCTGGGGCCTGTGCTGGGCGTCCTGCGGCTTCCTGAAGCTCTCTGGGGCCTCCTGGGGCTCGCAGGGTCCCAGGGGGGATATGTAACATGTGGTCTTCTGGGCCCCCAGGCTGGACCACCTCTTGCGCAGCATCTGAGAGCTCAGACTTGCGAGGATGTCTCAGGCGAGATGGGCCGGACCACCTCGCGCAGGGCATCTCGGAGCCCAGAGTTGCGAGGATGTCTCCAGCGTGACGGGCTGGACCACCTCGCGCGCGGCATCTCGGACCCCAGAGTTGCGACGATGTCTCGGGCGAAACGTGCTGCGAGGAAGTCTCAGGCGAAACGGGCCGGACCACCTCGAGCGCGGCATCTCAGAGCCTAGAACTTCGAGGATGTCTGATGCGAAACGGGCCAGACCACCTCTCGCGCCGCATCTGGGAGCTCAGACTTGCGAGGACGTCTCAGGCGAAACGGGCCGGACCACTCCTCGCGCGGCATCTGGGAGCTCAGAGTTGCGAGGATGTCGCAGGCGTAACGGGCCGGAATACCTCGCGCACGGCAACTCAGAGCCCAGAGTTTGGAGGATGTCTCAGGCGAGACGGGCCCGACCACCTCGCGCGCGGCCTGTCAGCCCAGAATTTCGAGGAGGTCTCAGGCGAAAAGGGCCAGAAGACCTCGCGCGCGGCATCTCGGGGCTCAGAGTTTAGAGGATGTCTCAAGCGAAACGGGCCAGACCACCTCTCGCGCGGCATCAAAGAGCGCAGAGTTGCGAGGATGTCTCATGCGAAACGGGCCAGACCACCTCGCGCACGGCATCTCGGAGCCCAGAGTTGCGAGGAAGTCTCTAGCGAAATGGGCTGGACCACCTCTTGCGCGGCATCTCAGAACTCAGAGTTGCGAGGATGTCTCAGGCGAAACGGGCTGGACCACCTCTTGCGCGGCATCTCAGAGCTCAGAGTTTCGAGGATGTCTCAGGCGAAATGGGCTGGACCACCTCTTGCGCGGCATCTCAGAGCTCAGAGTTTCGAGGATGTCTCAAGCGAAACGGGCCGGACCTCCATTCGCACGGCATCGGGGAGATCAGAGTTTCGAGGATGTCTCAGGCGAAACGGGCCGGACCACCTCTCGCGCGGCATCTTGGAGCTCAGAGTTTCGAGGATGTCTCAGGCGAAATGGGCTGGACCACCTCTCGCGCGGCATCTCAGAGCTCAGAGTTTCGAGGATGTCTCAAGCGAAACGGGCCGGACCACCTCGCGCACGGCATCGGGGAGATCAGAGTTTCGAGGATGTCTCAGGCGAAACGGGCCGGAGCACCTCGCGCGCGGCATCTTGGAGCTCAGAGTTGCGAGGATGTCTCAGGCGAAACGGCCCGGACCACCTCTCGCGCGGCATCTGGGAGCTCAGAGTTTGGAGGATGTCTCAAGCGAAACGGGCCGGACCACCTCTCGCGCGGCCTCTCAGAGCTCAGATTTAGGAGGATGTCTCAGGCGAAACGCTCAATCCCGGACAACTCAGAAACGAGAGTTGTGAGGATGTCTCAGGCGAAACGGGCCGGACCACCACATTTGTTTGAGGATGTCTCTGCTTAGCTTTCCCTCGGCCGGAGTTAGCTTCTATCACAACAGCACCCCGTTCAGCAAGCTGTTTGGGGAACAACTTCCCCCTGGCGCTCAGATCGCGAAACGGCCTCCCGCATTGAGTCTCTCGCGACGCCGAGGAGGCTTGCGACGACCGACGACGACGGCGACGGCAACCGCGACGTTGACGGCGACGGCTACGACTGTCGACGACAAGTCCGACGACGGTGATGGCGGCGGCGTCGACGACTTCGACGACGATGCCGACGACGACGACGACGACGTTGACGGCGCGACGACTTCGACGACGGCGACGGCCAAGAGGTCGACGACGTCGTCGCTGCCGTCGTCGGCGACTCGGGTGTTGCCAAAGGTGTCCCTTGCTCAAAGCGTCCCTAAGATTTCCACGGACGCCCCCACGGCCTCCAGAGCACCCCTCACGAGGCCCAGATGGCCCCACCGCCACTGAGCCGAGCATTCAGAAGGACGCGTGGGCAGGAGAGTGCGCAATTGGCAACTCTTTGGGGAAAACCAGAAAAGCGTCGAAAAGTGGTTGCATGTGCCTTAGGAACTCGACTGCGAAGCAGGAGCGGAAAGGAGGGGAGGGAGGGACAGGAGGACGACCGCAAAAGACAGCGAGACAGAGAGAGAGATAGAGAGGAATAGAGGAATATATATATATATATATATAAAGAAATATATATATAGAGAGAGATAGAGAGAGAGAGAGAGAGAAAGAAAGAGAGCGAGAGAGAGAGAGAGAGAGAGAGAGGGAGAGAGCGAGATCAAGAGAAAGAGAGCGAGATAAAGAGAAAGAGAGAGATAGGGAGAGAGAGAAAGTCCTCAGAGGTGCTGCGCCATCCTCGGAGGAACAACAAGGCACGCGCGGATTTCTTGGACCAGCGCTGGTGGGCCCCCTTCTCTGGCGCGCGGAGCGGACCAGGGGCGGCCCGGGCGCCGACCCAGAAAACCCCGCGCGCCTGGAGCCTCGCTCCCTTGGGAAGCGAACCGCTGCGCCACGATCAAACACGGGTCCTGCGCGAGATGGCACAGCGACCTGCCGCCGCAGCCTGCGCGGGCCGCCAGCCGGGCACGCCACGCTGGAGACGAGGGCGCCTACGCGCGAGCTTACGCGGGCAGCCTGCGCGCGAGTGCCGGCGAAGAGGACCCCGTTTTTTTTGTTGCAACGCCCAGCTGGGGCCACCCCGGGACCAGGCACACCCCCGACAAGGCCTGCCGCCCTCGCACCTCGGACTCGAGCTCGAACCTTGGAGCCCCCAGCCCCTGCTCGGAACACCGGCGGTGCCCCCCCCCCCCCCTCCGACCCGCAGACCCGCCGCCGCGCCCGTCCTCGGACACTTTCTCGGGGGTTGCCAGGAGCGGCCCCCTGACCCAAGGGTGCCCCCCCGAGCTTTCCGCTGAACTCTGGAGCCCCTGGGGCCCCCTGGGCCTCGTGAGGGGCGCTCTGGAAGGCCGTGGGGGCCTCCATGAAAGCCCGGGGGGGGGGGCACCTCGGGCCAGGGGCACTTCTAGCAACACCCGAAACTTGGTTCTTGGATTGCGTTGTTCAACGTACTTACGGACCACATCCAAGACAACAAACATCGAGCACCCAGGAAAAGTGTCGAAACTGTGTCTGCCCGACGCGCTAGTCAAGTGTCGAAGGAGTATCGCCTCCCAGGGCCCGACACGTGGTATCCCTCCGTTTGGGTAGTTCCCTGGTGCTCGATCTTCTTTGTGGTGATCAAGGCTAAAGCAGGTTGTAGCATCATACAGTAGGAGCTCCAACACAAGGCACTTTCCATAAGAAACCCAACCCTGGAACCAACCACAGGACGTCCATTGATTTTTGGTGTGGGAACGTCACGCTTCCCATGGCAAAACCATCGAAACCCAAGACACTCAGGGCACCTTGGAGGCAAGCAGGGTCTTTCTTGGCATGGGCCTCCACTCTATCTCCGAATCCTGACCACCAGGACCTTGAGACGGGCCCAGCCGCGGCGAAGAGGGCCCCCGCCCCGAAGGCGCCCCTCCTGGGCCCAGAGACGCTCCTGCTACTCCTTCACCTCCCCCTTCCTCCTCCTCTTCCTCCTCCTCCTCCCTCTCTCTCCTCCTTCTCTCCTTCTCCTCCTTCTCCTCCTCTTCCCTCCTCCCTCCTCCCTCCCCCCTCCCCCCCTCCTCCCTCCTCCCTTCCCCCTCCTCCCTCCTCCTCCCTCCTCCCTCCCTCCTCCTCCCTTCTCGTCCTCCCTCCTCCCTCCTCCCTCCTCCGGTCCCCCCGCCAAGCGGCGGCTGTGGCGGCGGGACGGGCCGCCGCCTCGCCGCTGGCGTCGCCCGCGAGGCCGCCGCCACCCAGCAGGGGGCCTGCGCCGCGGCACCGGGCCGTCGCGGCGGTCTGAGGAGATCCCGACGACGACGACGACGACGACGACGACGACGACGACGACGACGACGACGACGACGACGACAACGGCGGCGCTGGTGGCGACGACGACGACAACGACGACGACGACGACGACGACGACAACGGCGGCGCTGGCGGCGACGGTGACGACGACGACGACGATGACGACTGTGGCGGCGGCGGCGACGACGACGACGACGGCGACGGCGGCGGCGCGTCAGGCCGACCCCTGAGGATCCTTGCGACTCGGCGCGACCGAGGCGAGCCTCTGAGGAGAGGCAGGCCTGAACTGGATCGCATGGCGAAGCCGGTCGGATCCGAAACGGCCAGGACTCGCCGGCGAAGCGTCCCGTGAGCCCCAGCAGTTGGTCTCCTAGAATTAGGTCGGGCATGTCCCCCTAGAGGCGGATTTGGACGAAAAATAAAACATAGTCGAACAATGCCCCAACATAGTCAAACACAGCTGAAACAACCGTCCTCAGACTGGTCTCTGACTACTTTTGAGCATTCCTCTTGTAGAGGGGCACGCCCGACTGAAATGTAGCCTGTGCCATCCAAGACAGAGAACCAGCGGGTCTGGCAGATGCATCGAGCGCCCCGGCAGTTCCGGAGCGTTCTGGAGCGCCTCGAGAGCAGCCAGCGTTCGGGAGAGCTCTGGAGTGATTGCTTGTCGTCCCGATCGTGTGTCATTCGGGCATGTCTCCCTACAGGCGGATTTTGGGCGAAAAATCAACAGTAGGCAACAAATGCTCAAAAATAGCTACAAAAAGGCTCCAACAATAATCCCCCGACTATTTTTGAATTTCCCCCGTAGAGGGACAGGCCCGACTTCAGCCTAGGTCCTGGACCTCTTCTCCAGTTTCGGGGCTCCAGGGGCCCTCCACGGGCCCTGGGACCGTGCAACACTGCTCGGAGCGAAGGCCTTGTCCTGGGGAGGGCCCTGGGATCCAGGACCCGTTTCCCGCGGGGCCTCTCCCCTCGTGGCGAGAGGCGCGAGGATGCAGGCGAGCACGAAGTACAGCAGGGTGCGAATGCGCAGGCGGCCAGAAGTGCAGGCAGCGGCGGGGAAGAGGGCGTTCAGCTCAGGGCACCCCAGACCAGGACGCTGCCAACGAGGACTTGGAAGCTCAGACCTGGAGAGACCGAAGAGTGGAGACTGCTCCGACCCGCGGCTGCAACTTTCTTGGGCGCGCCACCGGAGGCCTCCTGGCCGGGGTCCGAGCAGGTGGGGTCGGAGGCTCGTGCATCATCGCTGATGCATCGGCGACGCGGCTCGATCTGGAACCCGACTTTCTCCACGCCGAGATGTCGCCGATGCATCGCCGATGCATCGGCGATGCATCGGCGATGCATCTGCAACGCATCGGCGATGCATCGGCGATGCGGCGCGATCCTCCGACTTCACCTGCTCGGACCCCATCTGGGAGGCCTGGAGCCGCTGGAGGCCTGGAGCCGCTGCCCTAGTGTATCCGAAAATCCCCGCTT
>CAUYUJ010003151.1:0-2500 GCA_963575745.1 Prorocentrum cordatum | reverse complement strand
TTTTGGCACACCCCTCACACGGTTCGTGGCCCCATAGGGAGCTCCACCGAAGGCCTCAGTGGCAAAATTCGCATGCGGTTCCACCCCCATGTTGGCACACCCCTCACACGGTTCGCGGCCCCAGCCCCATAGGGAGCTCCACCGAAGGCCCCATTGGCAAAGTTCGCATGCGGTTCCACCACCATTTTGGCACACCCCTCACATGGTTCGTGGTCCCATAGGGAGCTCCAACGAAGGCCCCAATGGCAAAGTTCGCATGCGGTTCCACCCCCATGTTGGCACACCCCTCACACGGTTCGTGGCCGCATAGGGAGCTCCACCGAAGAAGGCAAAGTTCGCATGCGGTTCGACCCCCATTTTGGCACACCTCTCACACGTTTCGTGGCCCCATGGGGATCTCCACCGAAGGCGCCAGTGGCAAAGTTCTCATGCGGTTCCATCCCAATTTGGACAAACCCTCACACGGTTCGTGGCCCCACAGGGAGCTCCACTGAAGGTCCAAGTGGCAAAATTCGCATGCGGTTCCACGCCCATTTTGGCACACCCCTCACACGGTTCGTGTCCCCATAGGGAGCTCCACCGAAGGCCCCAGTGGCAAAGTTTGCATGCGGTTCCACCCCCATGTTGGCACACCCCTCACACGAACAGCGGGTCACCAAGTACGAAAGACTGCTGGTGATCTCATCCCTCTCCCCTTCATGATTCAATTTTCCAATGTTTTCCCGCATGTGCATGCTCGCAATATTTGTGTCGATGCGCCGTCCAGGCACAGCTTCTTGTGTGTGTCTCAAACCTTTCCCCGGGCCCGGTCTTTCGTCCCGAATCGTTTCTTTTGACATTGATGGGGCCCTTCGAGGGCCCGCAAGGACTGAGAACGGCGAAACGCCTGCCGCATCTTGGGCATCTTCCGGAATGTCTTTTTCAATGCGCGGCCCCCGAAATCCCGACTTCTTTTCCAACCGCAATTTTCGTGTTGGATCCGCTCTTGATCATCCCAAGGCCCGATAACGGGCCCTGGAGGCCGAACTCGAGGATATTCGCCCGGATTGAAAAATCAGATCGTCGGCGATGTTTTTCTTGTTTTTCGTTTTTTTGTTGTTCGTCTTTTTTCTACGCGCTGGAGGTCTTGGGGTGAGCTCCCTCAACCGCGAGAGAGATCCTCCGCGCTCGCGTGCTCTGGCTCAGTCCGAGCGACCCGGGCCGACCCACCAGGACGCAGCCAGGTGAAGCTCGCGGGGTGTGAGCCTATCCTTAGAGAGCAGAACATCCATCCTTATAATAATCACCTCGACGCGCGACGCCGTTTGGACGCCGTTGAGCAAGCGCACCCAACGAAGGAATCGAACGGGGCAGGGCTGCTTAATAAACGCCCAAGGCCGTCTTGTAAACGCCAATTATAGGGTCCGGGTGCTTTTTCCTCCCTTGAATCCTGGTGGAGGGATTTCACCTGGGATCGCCCCACAAAACGGCGACAGGAGGGGGGGAGAGAGGCAGGAGAGAGCAATACGGAACCAGGAGGTGGAGGAGACGGGAGCGCGGCCGTAGGGTGTGAGCCATCAAGCCCCACCGTTTGGCGCGCGCGCGCGCCTCCACCTCAGGCAAAGAATGGGGAATGAGTGGGAAGCGGCCCTGCGGGGAATCTTGGCCATACACACACGCACACACACACACACACACATCCGACGTGGTGTTTTTTTCGCAGCGTGGACCCCCCGAGGCCTCGACCCATTCCCTGGGACCCGTTCTTCATCCCAAGTCGTTTTTGACGGTCCCAGGGCCCAGCAAGTGCCCTCAGAAGCCAAATGTTGCCCAAACCCTTCCGTCGTGATTTTTTCCCTGCTCTAGAGGGTCAGGGTATCCACGCCCCCCTTTTCCAGGACTGGTCAACATCGAATCGATGCATCGGGTCGACTCGTAACGGGCATCGGATCGGGCTGCATCGGCCTGCTCGAAAATCAGAATCGAATCGAATCGGGCTGGCCAGAGACGATAACGAATCGGATCGATCTGACCGAAATGGACCCTGCCAAATCATCACCGCCTCTCTTTGGCTGCCCCCGATGGCCCCTTCAACGCCCCTCTAAGGGGGACTCCACTGACGGGTGCTTTGGCCAGTGACCCGGCGAACCCAATCCGCCCCGATGCGGGCAACGCTGCAATGCCAGAAAGAGGCCCTAAAGTGGCGACTTTCGTCAACTTTCCAAAGTACCCGCTAGTGGATACCCATGGCGGTGCCGCTGACCCCTGCGCGCGCCAGCGGGGCCGGCTGGTGGGGCGGGGCGGGTCCTGTACAGGCCGCCGCCGTTCGGCGGTGCCGCGGGCTGGAACGGGGCGCCGCCGCCTGCTCGCCGCGCCCCCGGGGCGCGAATCGACGTGGGGGCGGTGTAGGGGTGGGCAGCGAGAGCTGCAGAAAAGGGGCCCTTCAGGACCCCTGATGTGGCCCTTTGGGGCCACAGAGGGGGCCTGTAGGGCCCGAGAAGGGCACCTTTCTCCCTCCCCC
>CAUYUJ010003150.1:25752-76022 GCA_963575745.1 Prorocentrum cordatum | reverse complement strand
TAATACAACTAAGAATATTAAGAATACGAATCATACGAATCATAATAAGGAGAATCATCATACTACTAAGAAGAATAATGCGATTAATAATAAGAGGCAAACTAGGAAGAAGGAGAAGACGACGACGAAGACGACGAAGAAGAAGAAGAAGACGACAAATACGAAGAAGAAACGGAGGAGGAGGAGGCGGAGGCGGAGGCGGAGGCTGAGGCGGAGGCGGAGGCAGAGGCGGAGGAGGAGGAGGAGGAGGAGGAGGAGAAGGAGGAGGGGAGGGGGATGCGGGGGATGCATGATGATGATCGATGATGATGCTGATGATGATGATGATGTGCTGATGTGATGATGCGATGATGGTGATGATGATGCTGATGATGATGTTGATGCATGATGCTGGAGTTGATGATCATGTTGATGATGATGTGATGCTGATGATGATGATGATGATGATGATTTGATGATGATGATGTATGATGATGATTATGATGATGGTGATGCTGATGTATGATTATGATGATTATGATTGACGATGATGATGATGATGATGAAGCTGATGATGATGATGATGATGATGATGATGATGATGATTGGTGATGGTGATGGTGATGGTGATGTGGTGGTGATGATGATGATGAGTGATGATGATGATGAGATGATTGGTGAGGGATGATGATGCTGATGATGATGATGATGTGATGCTGATGATGATGATGATGATGATGATGATGATGATGATGATGATGATGATGATGATGAGGATGGTGGTGGTGATGATGATGATGATGATGATGATGATGATGATGATGATGATGATGGTGGTGATGGTGGTGATGATGATGATGATGACGATGAGGAGGAGGATGATGAGGAGGAGGAGGAACACTATTCATTCTGCCACTAATCTATGTAATGCGACTAAGACGACTCATACAAACAATCATTTTACCACCACTAGTATGCATACTTCTAGTACTAATGCGAGGACTTTGCTAATCATAATATTCCAAATGCCATTAACAATGCTAATGCGACGGAGACGAATCATACGAGTACTAGTACTACTAAGAATGATAACACGAATGCTACTCATACTCATGCACAAACGAAGAACGGGAGGAGGAGGAGGAGGAGGAGGAGGAGGAGGAGGTGGAGGAGGAGGAGGAGGATGGAGGAGGGAGAACTCATGAGGGAAGCATACGAGGGAGGAGGAGGAGGAGGAGGAGGAGGAGGAGGAGGAGGAGGAGGAGGAGGAGGCCGTAGCCATTTTGGCTCAAGTCCGTAGCGTGGCCCAGGCGTCAGCAGCGGACGGAGACTTTCTGGCATTGGGGGGCGCCCAAGAGGCGCGCACGGCCCCAGCAGCTTTCCCCCTGACATCACCAGTCAGGGCACATTCGGTACCCAACTGCCCAGCTCGTCTTCTTTGCCAGCCACAGCGTGTTTGATGGCACCGTGGAAGGATGCGTCGCTTCAGTTTCTTTCTTCGCTCCAGGGGGCCGAGCCCTGGACGTGTGGACACTGTGGCACAGGAGGCAACTTCGCGACCAAGATGCAGTGCCGCCAGTGCTTCGCCCCCGCGCCGAAGCACATCCAGGCGGCCATCACACGTGCGTCCCGCTCCTCACCGGTGCGGCGACCGTGGCAGAGGGCCGACCCCCCAGCTGGGGGCAAGGCCAAGGGCAAGGGCAAGGAGAAGGGAGACAAGGGCAAGGACAAGGGCGTGGCTGGCCCCGCTCCTCGCGGCACTGCTGGCGCTGCTTGGGGCTACTTCGGGGCTGGCACTGACCTGCTCAAGTCAAAGGCAGCCGAGCAGCCCGACCCCATCGCGGTGCTCGACAAGTCGATCGGCACGCTTGAGTCCCTCGCCGACCCCAGTCTCGGTTCCATCATCGAGGCCAAGCGGGCGGAGAGGGCGACCTTTGTCGCCCAGAAGCGGGCAGGCAAGCCTCTGCACCTGCAGCTGCAGGCACTGGAGGGCAAGATGGCCGCCGCGCAGCGCAAGCTCGCACGCCAGCGGGTTTGAGGTCGTGCCCGAGCTGCAGCAGCGCCTGGCGGAGGCACAGCGGATGCAGGAGGCGGCCAGCAAGGAGCTGGAGCAGCTGCAGGAGGAGAAGGCTCAACTGGCCAGGCGAGTCGTGGCGGAGGAGCAGGCCCCAGTGGGGGCAGTGGGTCCTCTCGGCGGTGGCCCACGTTGCGGGCAGGCGGTCATCAGCCAGCTCGTGGCAAACCTGGAGAAGCTGGTGGGGGACACCGAGGGCGACGGCGACTCGGTGCCCAAGCCACTCGTGGAGTCCCTCCAGAGCTTGCTCAAGCTGGTCAAGGAGCTCCCTCAGGCCTCAGGGGCTCCCGCTGCTGCGGCCGCCGCGCCTCCTGGGGGGCCTGGTGCAGCGGCGGCGGCCGCGCCCCCAGGGGGGCCTGCTGCTGAGGCCTCGACCGATGGCGGCGGCGACGCAGTGGAGGAGCAGAAGCGCAAGCGAGACGAGCTGGTGGACCAGTACCTCAGCGGGCTGCCCGAGGAGGAGCGAGCCGCCAAGCGGGCGGTGCTGGGTTCCTTCTACGACCACCACGGCGAGGAGGCGCTCCCCCAGGCGTCGCTTTGATGGGCCCGCGGGCCCGCCCTTGATCGACTGGACCACCTACGGGGACGGCCAGTTCTGGACGGGCGAGGGCCTCTACGACGAGGAGCTGCACGGGGTTGACTTCTCTGAGGGCGGCGGGGGCGCGTACTCTGGCCAGGGCGACGGCTACTGCGCGCCCGCGGCCGTGGGCAGGCAGCCGCCGCCCGTCGTGCCCAACACTTCTCAGTCCACCTACCTCGAGGGCAGGTCGCAGCACGTTGGGGATGACCCGGCGGGGCAGCCTCAGAGGCGCCGACGCACGCGGCGAGGAGACCGACACGTCATCGCCGCCACCTTCAATGCCAATCTCTCCTGGGCTCGCGTCGAAGAGTTCATGGAAGAGGAGATCGACCAGCTCATCAAGAGCGGCGGCGTCCCCGTCATAGCGGTGCAGGAGCACGCGAAGCCCGCCGAGTGGTTCCACGTCACTGCAGCGGCGCAAGAGCGACGGGGCTGGCGAGTTGTGGGCGCGCCTGCCGCGCGCACGGCAGAGGGCGGCTACTCCGCGGGCGCGGCGCTGATCACACCGCGCTGCCTGAGCCTCAGCCTGGCGCCGGGCCAGGCGTCGTGGGACATCTCCCCCGCGGGCGCCGCAGGCAGGCTGTGCTTGGGCATGACCGAGGTCAAGGGCATTGGATGGGTGGCCCTTTTCTCGGTGTACTTGTTCACGGGCAAGCCCGTCACCTGGGCCCTGAACGCGGCCCTGCTGGACACCATCGTGCATTGGGTCTGCCAGATGAGGATCCCCTGGATGGCCATGGGTGACTTCAACAATGAGCCGCACGCCATCCTCGACAGCCCCTGGAATCAGGAGGCCAAGGGCCAAGTGCTGGCCTGGCAAGGGGAAGGGGGCACATGCAGGTCCAAGGTGGTAAAGCAGGGCGTGGAGGAGTTTAAGGATCGGGTCATCGACTTCTTCTGGGTGGATGCGAGGCTGGCAGTGATGTTTTGCCCAGTGAAGTCCTTCGAGAACATGCCCTACAGGCCGCACAGGCCGACTTGGATCCGCGCCGACAAGCCCTGGCACGCGTACCAGATCCAGGTTCTCAGGGGCCCCAAGCAGTACCCCGTCTCCAGGCCGCCACCTGTCAGGCAGCCCGAGATCCCGCAGGGCTACCCCAAGCTCGACCTGCTCCACGGCCCCCAGCAGCACCTGGACCAGTGCTGGAGGGGGTTTTGCTCTGCAGCTGAGGCCGAGCTTCGATCTCTTTTCGGCTGGACGGAGTTGGAGGCACGCAGGTATGAAGGCCGAGGCTTGACTCCCGAGGTGGTGCAGAGACAGCTTCTTCCGAAGCAGGACAGCCCCGTGGCTGATCGAGGTCCTGCCAGGGCCTGGCGTTGGGCCGCGGGGGAACTGGCCTGGATAGGCCAACTCGTCTGTTGCGTCTTGCGGGGCCAGTCGGTGCCCAAGGCCAAGTCGGAGGCCCCAGCAGGCCAGGCTACCACCTCGGGAGAAGGGCCTCCTCGATCCTACAACGAGGAGGTCACAGGCCAGCTCAGACGGGCCTGAAGGAAGCTGCTCCAGGCGAGGCACCACTGGGGCCAGCTGGAGCCCTGGAGCGCGGGGTTCCTACCAGCGCTGCGCACCCTCGCCGACGTGGAGCCCCACTTCATCGGCGCGCAGGCCATCTTCGCGCTGCAGCAGTTCGCCAAGGTGCGGGCCCAGACCTGGGAGCAACACCTCATGCGGCAGCGCTCCAAGCGGTTCTACGAGTGCCTGAGCGCGAAGTTCCCAGGCTCAGGGGGCTACTTGCACCGCATCTGCCACTGGAAGCAGGCGTGGAAGGAGCCCATCTCGTCGGCCAAGAAGCTGAAGCTGCCAGCGGACCCGCAGCTCGCGGTCAATCAGGAGGCGCAGGAGTGGGCTAGCATTTGGCGCGCTGGGTCAGGTGACTACACCAAGTTGTGGCAGGGCGCTCAGGTCCATGCCCAACGGTTGGCCCACGCGCAGGAGCTGCCCATCATCGACGCGATGCAGGTGCGCACAATATGCCGCAGTTACAAGTGGAAGACGGGGCTCGGGCTTGACGGCTGGCGCTTCGGGCACCTGGCCTGGCTCAGTGACGAGGCTTTGACCAGCCTCGGGGACATCCTCATGCTGTGCGAGCGGCTCTGCTCGTGGCCCACGGCCATGCGCATGCTCATACTTTTCCTGGTCGCCAAGGAAGACGGCGGCGGCAGGCCCATCGCCCTTTTTCCCACGCCAGTACGCATCTGGGAGGCTGTTCGTGATCCCTTGATTCGGCGGTGGGGGCGGGCTCACGTGAGGCCCTACGACTGGGCATCACCAGGGCGCAGCAGTGAGCATGCTGTTTGGAGAGCGATGCTGGACGACGAGGCCCTGGAAGGTACCTGTTTCGCGTCCCTCACCGCCTTGATGGATTTGGAGACGGCGTATGAATATGTAGCGCTCAATTTGATTTGGATTCTCGGCATGGTGCAGCAAGCACCCATGAGTGTCTTGGCCCTTTCTCTGGAGTCGTACGCTTTCCCTCGGGCGGTCCGAAAGGGCCAGGCCGTCGCCGACGCCATTTGTACCTACGTGGGGTTGCCCGCTGGGTCGAAGTATGCCAATCGCTTCCTGAAGATTGTGCTGTATCCGATCCTGGACGTCGTGGCCCGATGGCCAGGGGCCAAGCTGGAGATCACGAAGTTTGTGGACGACTTAGCCCTGCGGATGGTGGGCAGGAGCGCACAGCTGAAGGTGATCTTCCCCGACCTGGCCCGCACCCTCATCCGCCTCTTGGAGTCGCTGCTGCAGCTCAAGGTCTCGAAGGGTGAGGGAGGCAAGTCAAAGTTCGTCTCCAGCGACGGCTCCTTGGCACAGGAGCTGGCACAGCCCATGGCGGACATCGGCCTGCAGCACGGCGAGAGCGAACGCTGGTTGGGCGTGGACTACCAACCCCAGGGTCATCGGAGGAAGGCCACCAGAGCCAGACGGGTCAAGACTGCTCGAGGCCGCTGGCACAAGGCGGCGGCCCTCAATCGACGAGGGGTGAGGGTGCGCCCTGTGGTGCAGCAAGGCCTCAAAGCGTCAGTTGCGTATGGGGCGACCTGCGCTGGCACCCCTCCTGCCGCCCTCAAGTTCGTCATGGCCAAGACAGCTGCTGTGCGTGCGGGGGCTGGGACCTTTCGTTCGGGCACGTTGGGCTGGGCGATCGCGCCGAGGACGGACGGCGCCGAGCAGCTCAGGATCGCCCCTCTTCGGGCATGGCTACGCGAGGCCTGGGGCCAGCCCGAGAGACGGAAGGAGATGGCCCACGCGTGGGGCCGTCAGTGGCCCATGGTGCAGCGTGCCCTCACCTATGGCCCCGCCAAGTTCGACGCCTGGAAGATGGCGCGGGGGCCAGCGGCTGCCACCATTCTGACGGTGCACGAGCTGGGATGGCACATGGAGGACGCCTGGACCATCCTCGACGGCGTCCACGGCAAGTGGGACATCCGCGAGGTCGCCCCCCTTCGAGATCCTGCGGTCGGCAGAGAGGGCGGTCGCAAAGAAGAAGCTCATGGACTGGGCGCTCGCTGATGAGGAGCGCCAGCCGCTCCGACCCACTCCCTTCCTGTTGCCAGTCAAGCAGCTCATGCGCTTCAAGCCCACGGAGACCTGGACGAGACACCACATCAACAGTGCCAGGACGGTCGCGCTAGGAGGTTACCCTGTACATACGGTGTGCTACGAGCGCGGCCAGGTCACGAGTCCTCTGTGCCCTTTGTGCGGCAAGAAGAAGGGCACTTTGTTGCATGTGTATTTTCTTTGTGATGCAGATGTGTGCGTCACGATTCGTGATGGGCTCACGGAGCCGACTCTCAAGCACAGTTTTCGGGGCGTGGTGCGTTTGGGCGAGACGGCCGCCACGAAGGAGGAGCAGGGCTGCAGAGGCGGTGACACGCTCTTCTGGAAATGGGCTCGCGGCTTGATCGCGGACCCCGTGGCCGCCTACCAGGTGCCCACGCCGCCCGACGAGTGCCAGTGGGGCGACCCTGACGGTGAGATGGTCCTGTCGGGCAGGGTGGCCACGGACGGATGCGTCCTGTCCCCCGACGTGGAGGAGGTTTCCACGGGAGGTTTCGCCGCCATCACCTGGGGCGCTGAAAAGAAACGTGAGACTCAGTCATTGTTCGGTGCTGTGCCAGTTGCGAGGCCCACGTCGGCCCACTGTGAGATCTGGGCTGTGTACCAGGCTGTAAAGCACTCGGTAGGGCTCGTAGGGCTCCTGATAGATAGCAAGCAGGTCGTTCAGGGGCTCTTGGCGGGCAAAGAATTTTGTGTGAATAGCGAGCAGATGACCGCGCACCTTTGGAAGCTTGTTTGGGATGCCCTGGAGGACCAGTGTCTCATCCCAGGAGAGTCCCTTCAAGTAGTCAACATAAAGTCTCACATGACCAAGGCCCAAAGGGCCTGTCTTTCTGGTGAGAGTCTTGTGCACTTTGATATGAATAGGTGTGCGGACGCTCGTGCAAGACAGGGAGCTGACCCCTATGCCGCCCCAAAGTGGAAGGTGGAACAGGTCCAGCAGTGTCTTAAATTTCAGAAGAGGCTGCTACAGTATGCAGCATCTTTCCGTGTGGATCTTAGTGAAGCCAAAGCTACCACCACGAGCCTGCCGTCCCCTGCTGGTCGGACTCGGAGGAGCGAACGTATTGCCCGCCCTTTGGCAGTCGCGCCTGAGCGGGCCCACCGTTTTAGGCTCCTAGAGGGTGGTAAGTGGCAGTGTCTGGAGTGCTCTCGCCTCGTCCGTGTGGCCGCTCGTCTCAGCATGGCCAAGCGGGAGTTGTGCCCTGGAGGGGGGGGGCCATTTCAAAAGGCAGGGCCCGTTTGAAAGTCAAGGCCCTGGTCCACGGCGAGTGTGTGACGGACCAGATCCGTGCCGCTGCGGCTGAGAGGGCTGCGGAGGCGAGGGGGTCTGGATCCCAGGTTTCACCCCCGCCCCCACCTCGGGAACACGAAGTGGTTGAGAAGGTGGGTTATGCTGTGTGCCGAATTTGTGGGGCTTTCGCCCGTTCCCGAACCCAGAAGTTGTTGCGGGAATGCGAGGGCCCTTTGACGAAGGGTATTGCCGCCCATCGGTGGCGGAAGCTCTATCGTGATCGAATCCTGGACGGTAAGAATCCGTACACGGGAAAGCCCGTGAGAGAGCAGGATTGACCTGTTTGGCCAAGGTGATGTGTGGTCCTGAGGCCCATCCCCAAGAGCCCCCCAGTCAAAAAAGAGGAGGAGGAGGAGGAGGAGGAGGAGCAAGTGAAGGGCTGAGGAGGTGGTGGAGGAGGAGGAGGAGGAGGAGGAGGAGGAGGAGGAGGAGGAGGAGGAGGAGGAGGAGGAGGAGGAGGAGGAGGATTGTCCCGGTTGTAGCCTTAGATTGCGGGCCAGCCACTCACACCTCACCCCGTCGGTGGCAGGGGGATGGCCGATGCGGGCGGCCGCCTCGCACCTGAAGGTTTGGGGGATGGCGGATAGCCACGATGCTGAGGGGCTTAGCGAGGAACACCGGTCGATGTTCCACCCTGTATCGACATCGCTGGCCGCCACCCCCTCCTCACCCCATGCCCCAGGTGATCCTGTCGAATCGGGGCCCCTACGGGGTGGCATCCCGAATGGGGGCAGCGAACTTGCCGCAGCAGTGGTCCGCAAAATCTTGCTGGCGTGCTCAGGCCACTAAGTCTCCACGGCAGTCGAGACAGTTGGCCAAATCCTTCCATCGCGTGCCAATGCTCGCCGTATCGTGCCTGTGCCCTTGATAGAAAATTTATCTAGCAATGTGTGCCGTGTGACCGCAACCAGGCACCGGCTTTGCGTGCTGGTCCGTCCGATTGTGCGGTACACGCCCATGCCACGGGAGTTCGTGACTTTTTCGTTGCTGTCATGCGGTGCGGCATAGATCAAAGCCTTCCTTCGCGCACCAACTGACGACATCGATGTCTGAAGGCCTTTTTCCCCTCCGGCGGCTGAGTGCATCGAAGCGCATCCCTTTGGCGGCGGCCGGCTAAAGGTCCAACCCATTTTTATTTGGTTCTGTTGAGGGTTGCGCTGCGTACGACTTCAAAAATCCCATCGGGAGGACTTAGCGTGAAGCTGCTTCCCCTACCTGCCTTTTCCCGCCCTCCTGCCTGCCTCCGTCCATTCGTGCCCTCAGTCCTGTGGAGAAGACTCCCTAGTAGCGCGGGAGAAACTCTAGAGGAAATCTTCTACAGGAGCGAGCTCTTCCAGCACCTTTGCCCTTCCCCTCGCGTGGGAAGGGTGCCGCCCTTCCCTGATCCTCTTTAAATTGGCCCTGGTATGGTCGCTGGCGGGGCGGCCATTACAAGGCAGGCTGAGGTTGCTTATGCGGCCGCCCTCCGACACGCAGCCACACTTCATGCATACAACTGGTATGCCGTCTGGCGTCGATGTGACGAACAGCTTGTGCCCTCGCCTTTCGGATATTAGAGCGCTGAGACCTGGTTGTGCCCCGCGCGCTGGAAGGCTAAAAAAGGCGGGTCTCCAACGGCGGAACCATTAAAACTGGTGCCCGTTGGGGGGCGGGCGGAAAGCACGGCATGGGCCCCGTGCGACTTCACCTGGCAGTGCTGGCCGCGGAGGTGCATGGGGGCGAGGGAGATCCGCAGGATTTGGCTGTGCCCTGCTCGCTCCTGGGCGCACAGCAGTATTTCCTGCTTGGCCAGCGCTCAGGCTCGAGCTCCCGCGCTCACTTCGCCCTCGCATTCCCGACGGACTTCCTGTAGCGAGGTGCGGCGGCGGCTCAGGCAACGTGTCCCTTGCCGCCTCCGCCCCCATCCTGAAATGCGGTTCCCTCAACGCCTTGTCAAATGCCGATATCTGCTGCTTGGTCGGCGCCAGCCTTGGGTACAGCAGAAGACACTTGGACACATATCTGAGGTACCTCTGGAGAGTTGCCTTTTTCTTCGGCATGTGCCTCCCTCTCAGCTTGGGAGGGCTCTGCCAACGAGGCTGCCCCTAGTTTTGCATAGCGGTCTGCAAAATCGTTGCCGGTAGCTAAATACCATTCTCTGGATTGCGGCTCCAGCTGCTCCAGATTTCAATGCGCGGCAACTATTGATATCGTGAAGTTTGCATGCCACGTCGGCGAAGCACGTATCTTGATTCGCATGCCCGCATAGACGTGCTGCTTCGAAATCACCTTCGGCCATAGGGCCGTGGTCAGGCGGACCAAATCGAGGAAATCAGAGTGTATGCCCGTTGCTTCCGGGCAGTGCTCCATTACGGCCAGGGCGGCCACGTGCTCGGCCGCGGTGGGCGTCTGTGGATATTGGTCGCCTACCGCCCCCGGAGGGCCGCAAAGAGGTCGCCGCCAGCCGTGAGGTTGACAACTGCCCAACCAGCAGCATGAAATTCCTCTGGCCCTTCCTTGAGGCAGGATCCATCTGTGAAAACCTCCCGGCGGAAGGCAGATAGCACCGTGCTTTCAGGCACAGCACACCTGAACTCGAAAGGCGTCGTACCTGACCCGCTCGGAGCCTGCACTGAAAACTCTGGCAGTAGAAGAAAACCTCCTACCAGCGGAAAGTTTCTCTGGCGGTCTGTGAGGATGATCTCATCGACTGGCTCCAGCATCTCACCGCGGAGAGGAGCCGATAGCGGGCAATGGTGCAATCTGTGCGAAAGATGATCGCTGTGGTGACCGCGTGCGCACTGCGTCGAGGCTGCATGCCCCGCCTGCCTGAGCTTGTGGCCAGTCCAAACGGATTGGCAAACAAAGGACATCAGGACACCGGCCTCCTGCCTGTTCATACCTCCTTTCAAGATCAAGCTCCGAGCCGCGCTCAAGTCCAGCGACGCCCCGGGTTTCAATCCGAATTTACTGGCCACCGTGGCTAGATGCATGTTCTGCCAAGCTGCGCACAATTTTTTTTGTTGAAAAACTTGGGCGAGAAAGCCGTGATCGGCCACAGTTTACCAGATTCGTCCTTGAAAGCTAGCGCTGAGTGAAACTGCCAGTTTATGCGGCGCAGCGAGAACACAGCAGCCCCTGAGAGCCCCCTCACCTCTCGCCACGCACGCGGGGGCTTGTCATCGATATGAGCGGCCAGCTCGAGTAGGCGCGGTAGCTGGAAATGATTACTTTCCGATCTGTCCGTGCCAGCTCTCCAAACCAGCTTGGTCCACAAGAGCGCAGGTGCCATCCCTGCCGCCAGGTGGGGTCCTGGTGCAAGGCTAAGGAAATCGATCTTGACCGTGCGTTCCCCCTTGCTCCTTCAATGGGGAGAAAGAAACTTTGGAGTCGATGGAACTCGGCCTCATCCACTCCTGTGACTTCCGCCCCGTATGCGCCGTGCGCGCTGAGTCCGCTGACAAAAAGCTTTCTCACGTTGGTGCCAGCTCTGCGAAGGGCTGCCAGTCTGCGTTTCCTGGATTGGAGCTTTGTCAAGCGCCCTTTCAAAACTAGGCGGCTGCTGCGGCGGTTGCGAAGGTTAACTACGGCAAATTCGGTTCCTAAGTTTTTCCAGACATCGCAATCTGACCTGCGTTTGGCCCTCGCGCTTTGGCTAGCATCTTGCGAAGGCCTTCTGAATTGGCTAAGGTGATTGACTTTCGGTGTGCTACAGAGCACCCCAAATCTTGCTCAATGACCTGTATCAAGGAGTCCGCGCCCGCCTTCAGCTCCTTGGTAACCACCTCGGGGCTCTCGTCTGTGGTCCCCAGGTGGAATTCAGCTATGAACAAAGACTGGGTGCCTGGGGTGCGCGATTTGCCATGTGTCCAATGGTTCGAGTGTGGAAGCTTGCGCCAAATACGTATCAAACAGGTCACCTGCCGCTAACCCTTGGCTTGGGTATCCGGTGGGCACTGTCGACCCTTCGTGCGTTGCGTATCTCATTGCCTGGTGCTGGTTGAGAACCGCGCTCAGAACCGATGGCGGGAAGTTGCTATCAGCCGTTCTTCTCCAAAGGATCGGGCGCTGAACATGCTCGTAATAATCTGACATGTCCCACAAACGTGCCCCGGAGTGCGCTGGTCGATGCCTGCCGCGGTAGCTTCGGGAACCAGTGCCTGTTGGAACACCAGTTCGGTGATGCTGCGGCCTTTCTGGTGGCACAAATATAAAGCCTGGGGTGTGCAACTTCCCAAGCTTTGGCAAGCGGCAGTCTGCGCTTCGCCCATGCCCTGTAAATCGCTGGCAGGAGTCCTATGCTACGGAACGCTGGAACACCTGGCTGCTTTGCGACCGCCTTCCGAAGAAGAGTTGCAATCGTTGCTAGTAAGGCCGAGGGGAAGCGCCCGTGCAGCTCCACCGCGTGGATCAGCTGCGCTACAACCTCCAGTTGTTCAAGTGAAAGGAGCGCAACATGCCTAGGGTGAAAACCATCATATATTTGCGCTGTTTCTTTAGAACAAGTTTTCGACGCGTCCTTAATTTCTTCTGGCTGCAAAGGCGGCAAGTTTCCCTCTCGGGGCGGCTTAGAAGGAGGGCGGGCTCGCTGCTCGGTGCACCGCAGCTCTGCCAACCTGGTGGCTTCTGCACCCAGGAGGTTGGATGGCCGTCCAGACCACACTTCGTGCCATCGCACTTGCTTTGGCGTCCACATTGATTGGTGCTTGGGCCATCTGTGCGCCCATCCGACAGACTTCGCGTTGGCCTTCGTTGCCCAGTCGCGCCGCGCTTTGGTGCGGTCTCGGGCTTCCAGAGACAGCTCGTGTTTGAGCTGCTCTGCGATGTCCTGAGCTGGCCTTTCTAGGAGCTCTAAAGCTTGTTTTACTGGCAGGGCAACTGTCTACCCATCAGGCGCTATTTGCCGAGTCAGAGCTGTAACGTCTTGGAGAGTCAGCTGCGTCTCATCGCCCAGATTCGGCCCATCTGCGGGCACATCTTGGGCTCTAGCCGCGGCCTCCTCGATCGGAGCGCCAGCGGCAAAACTCCTGGCGAGATCTTGCAGATTGTTGGCGATCCCGCGTACGGTCGGTGCCTTGGGAACCCAAGACCCGTGGTGTTTCCCGTCCGTCTTAAAATCGACGGCCGAACGCCACTCGACGCTAGGTCTCAACCCTCGCGGCCTGCGATCTCAGCCGCAAGTTCTTCAGCGAACGCATTGTAAAGTATGTCCAACAAGCGTTGCTTTAAGTCGTCGCTCTGAGCAGATTGCAATTGCGAGATCAGCTTGGCTGAGGCCTCCTTGAGGTGGCTCCACTCTGCATGGCGTAGTTGCGGGTCGATCATGGCCACCACAGGAAATCTGCTGGGCCTCCTGAGCACGGGGAGCAAGACTGCCCTATTCGACTGAATCGAAAGGCTGACGGGGCGATGCGGCGAGGATCCGAAACTAGCGTGCGAGTTCATGTCCTTCACCAGGGGGTAAAGCGTGACCGAAACCAAAAAGTAATCTAGCTTCGAGGCCACCTTTTCCGCGTAGTGGGTGGCTTTCGCAGGCGCTATTACATTGAAGCGGCCTCGCTCTCCAAAGTCAGTCTTTAAAATGTGCGAAGGGTCCATGTTCAGGACCCCCCCCTGCCGGGACTGGGAGCCCTGTCTCGTGCTGGAGTATGCCTTGCCTGCGTGGGCCAGTAGTGCACGGTTTGCTTCGCTTAGCTGCACCATTGGGAGGAAGTAAAGTGAAGCTACAAGGAGTGGCGTGAAACCTGGCGTCTCATATCTGACGGCCACCAGGCGCGATGGCTCCACGCAGGTTGCCAGGCCTTTCGGGGGTGGGGATATCCCTACGTCTTTGCCCGATCGCACCAAGATCGCCGCCCTTCCCGTCGCCCTGTTCTCGGCTGAACGGACGGCGGGGTTAAGCGCAGGGGGCCGGCATTTGCTGCGACAGTGCTCGGCAGCTAGCTGCATGTCATGCGGGTCGTCCAAGAGCGTTTCTGGGAGAAGGAAAACTGCGAATGGGTCCAACGGGCCGTCTTCGAGTCGGTCCCGCACGGTGGGCCAAGAATTCCCGTTGAAAGTGGCAGGCAATCTGGGCTTGACTGCATTTGGGACCATAAGGGAAGTCACCGCGCTGGGCCGCTCTTCGCCGCGAGCTAGTCCGCTCCCGTGCTCGTTGCCCCAGCGACGGGGCCTCCCTTGCCGCCGCGGCTGGCGTCGTGGCCGTGTCTGCGGCGGCTCCGCCGCCTATCGGAGCCTCCGACGCGGGTGTAGCTGCTGCGGCTCCCTCAGAGCCGTCAGCACGGGCTGCTGCGGTGGGGTCTCCTCGCTCTCTTTCTCTCTCTCTCTCGAGTCTCTTCGAGCTTGGTCACGTGGCCTCCCTCTTCATTGTCGTTCTCCTTCTCTAGCCCCGCGGCTTTCATCTGCGCACCGAGCCCCTCAGATACCCGATTTATGTTCAACACTTTCTCCTTGCATGGCGCTGCCTTCAGGCTTGGCGCAGGGGCGAGCTCTGGTAGCTGCGTCTGCGCTTGCGGGCCAGCCATATCCTTCCTCACTTTGTCCATGAGCTCTGTCTCGGGCAGCTCCATGTCTTCTGGGTGCGTCCTGCAATGCGCGAGCAACTGCTCCCGGATAGGCTCTGCAGGCCCGGCCGCGGGCTTCATCGATGCCTCGATGAGATTGAGCTGCTCCTTCTTGTCTATGAGACCTTGGGACTTCAAATTAATGTTATCCCCAAGCTTGTTGTAATCGGCGCATTTCTGATCTATCAAATATTCTAGCTGTCTAAGTTCGTCCTTCATGCGGTGTACGGCCTCTGTGTCATCTTTGATGGACTGCTTCAGGCGGTCGGCCTGTGTCGACGAAGGGAGCGCTAGGAACGATTTCCTCTTGAGGTCCTCAATTTCCTGGACCGCCTGTCGTATCTTGTGGTGGTCATCTGGGACCTTGTGCTTCCAGAAGTCCACTTCCGCCTTTGCCGAGTCAATTGGCGAAAGACGGGCCTTTTGAGGAGGTCTGGTTGCGGCGGGGTGTCCTGTGGAGGTAGCTTCGCTCCTCTGGCCCTCAGGAGTCCACCCGTCTTCATTTCCTGCACCGATGTATCTCTCTTTGCCCTTTCCTTTGCCCTTACCTTTCTTGCCCTTGCCACCGCCTCTGACCAGCGCGCTGGTGACGCTCATCCTGTGGCCGTGCTGTTGTTGTGGTCCGCCTAGCTTGCCGTAGTGCAAGTTCTCGCTGGGCGCGGCCATGGGGTACGGCATGTACCCTGCATGATACTGCGCCTGCTGTGGGCCGTAAAACGCTGGCAAATGCCGCAGCATGGGGCCGAGGGTGCGCTTACTGGCGGTGCCAGCCAGAGCGGCGGCGGCGGCGTTGCCCCCGCTCCCGCCACCAGTTGCCGCGCTGCTCCTGTGCGGGGCTGCGCTGCTCTCTGCGAGTCGCAGAGCCCGCGGTCACTCCCTCCAGCGCTCGCTTGTCTTCTGGCTGCGGCTGGGGTCCAGAGAGCCGCCTCTTGCCTCCCGTGACTGAAGTTGCGCGGGCCCCGGCCGCGGCGTACGCTGGGGCCTTGGTGGGCCGAGGTGCGCATGATCTCTGGGCGGCGGGTTGGGGTGCCTCGGAGCGAACTTGCCTGGCAATCGAAGCTGCGACAACTTGATCCCACGTGCTGCGGCGGGCGCTCTACGTCTACCCCTAGGTTGCGGAGTTGCCCTCCCTGTGCCAGCGCGCGAAAGCACGCGTGGCGACGAGGGGCGCCGGCAGCCCGCAGAGTGCATCCTGCCACCTGCACCCGCCCAGCGACGCAGAGACGACCAGGGGCCGCCGTCGAGAGCACGCGGCGCACGTGACACGGCGCTGAAGGCGAGCGCCGTTCCGGGAAAGACAGAAGACCCCTTCCGCTCCCAATCCCCCTCTGCGACCTGGATGCACCACCCAGGCCAGCAGAAGGCGTCATAGGGGCGCGGGGTACAGACATGGGAGAAAGCAGCGCGCCTCCCCGGCGCCTCCCTGCCATCGTGCAGCACGCTCCTGGGAGGGGCACCGCCCGGACAGCGGTGCACCGGTCCAGCCCGGTGCCCATCCAGCGCCGCCAATCCAATCGACCAGCTGGCAGACAGCAGCGCGCCAGGGGAGCCCCCGCGGAACGCCCGCGCGCCAATCAACCAACCAACCAGCAGCAGGGAGGAAGGAAGAGCCGCCTGCTGAATTGCAGCGCTCGGCCGAAGCAGAGGAGGAGGAAGAAGAGAAGGAAGACCAGCAACAAGAGGAAGTTCATCAAATCATAAACCCCCTTTTGTAACGGCGGCGGCCGCGCCGACCGGCCGGTGGCCGCATCTTCCGGCCGGTCGGCCGCTGGCTCTCAATTCCAAAAAGCCCTCCACAGGACACCCCCCCTCCCGAACATTGCATGCTGCTCTGCCCCGCACGCTGTCCACTGTTATCCACTGCTGCCCACGGACCCCCCCCCGTCCTGGGGGTGTGCCTTGACGCCCAAAGCGGGCGGACAAATCGTGCCCCCCCTTCCGGAGCACGAGGGCGGAAACCGTGACACCATTGGTCCTCGATGATACGAAATGGGTGTTGCACGTATCCCTCCCTTGCTGTTGCGCGCTGCCACAGTGTTTCGCGCTGACATACAATGCTTGTGCCGCGGTTCGTGCACGACATGCACGCGCATACACCACCATATGCAGGAACAAGACTAGAGGCCCACCCCGAAGGGGGTGAGCCCTCACGACGACACGACACAACCTACCCACAGATCCCCTCCTTGGCCGGCTGCGCGCGGGGCTATAGCGAGTTGATCCAGTCGAATCAGCGGGCCGGGGGCTAACTGCGTACTTGCTGTGCAGTGACAAACAAATTGCAGCGAGCACGGCTTTGAGAAGCTGATCCAGTCGAATCAGCGGGCCGGGGGCTACTACGAACTTGCTGTGCAGTGGTCCGTAGCCCCCGACCCTGTTGCCCCCCCCCGTGGCCACACACAAATGACCACGTTTGCTGGTGTCGCCCCAGCTGCCTAACCCCTGGGGCGTTGAAAAGGTGCTCTTCGGGCGTGCGCCGTGCGGCGCGCTCCCTTACCTGCGCCCCGTGCGTCCTTTCCAACACCCGCCCCAGGGGCTGCGGCAGCCTTCGGCATGGGGCAGGAGGAGGAGGAGGAGGAGGAGGAGAAGGAGGAGGAGGAGGAGGAGAAGGAGGAAGAGGAGGAGGAGGAGGAGGAGGAGGAGGACGGATGATGACTGTTGGTCAACGTTTGTGCTGCCGGGGTGATTTCTCACGCGTCAGGAGCATCTACGAGACAAATTCCGTTTCAACGAAGGTTTTTTTCTTGCCGGATTTTTTCGTGCGATCGATCCAAGGTATTTCGAGTCGGCTGCCTGCGATTCTCTCCGAGGAGTGTCGACAGTCCTATTGTGTGTACGCTTTGCACGGGCGCGTACAAGAAAGAGTCGAGCTATCCCAGCACTGAGGCGAAAGGAGGCGGTGGTCCGCAACCTTCTTGGTACTCTCGGGGGCCTTCCGCGTGCATGGGCCCAGAACTCAGACCTGGGGCCCTCTTGGGCCGTTTTGGGTTCCTCTTGCGGCTTGGGGGCCTTTTGGGCCATCATGGGGCGATCTTGGGGGCCTCAAGGCCTGTCTAGGAACCCTGGGAAGCCGAAGAGGCGAGAACGCCAACATCCTGTCAAAAACCTCCAGACGATCAATGATTTTGGTCTCCTGGAGCCCTCTTGGGAAGCGTCTTGGAGGCTTCCTGGGGCGTCTTGGAAGCTTCTTGGGCCGTCTTGGGGCCATCTTGGTTGTCTTGGGCTATCAGGGGGCGTCTCGGGGCCATTTGGTGCCCTCGTGAGGCCCTCTTGCTACCCTCTTGGTCCGTCTTCGGCCCCTCTTCGGCCCGAACAAGTCACGCGAGACGATTCGATAAACTCCCGACACGACGCGTCAAGCCTCGTCAAATTTGGCAATGTGGGCTCCAGGCACCTGAGAGATCCACCGGGAGTAAGGATTGAGACTTACACGATTAGACAACGGAACTGAGGTCGCCCATCTCCATGCCCAGAGGCACAGTGGCGGATTCTCGTAGGCACGAAGGAAACATCGAACGAGTACACCGACTCCGTCAGACGCCGTGATGCTTTCACCAACATCCGCGGGAATGAATATAGACTTCCATCCGTTGGCCCAATTCTAGACATGCACGATGCGCAGCCGTCTTCACAAGCCATGGTATCGCTGAGCCCCACGTGATGATGTTGGCCGTCTCGATGACCAGCCCAACGTTCAGTTCTCAGGCCCAGGGCAAGGTGGGGATTTAAGAACGCCTCCTACAGGCTCGGTGCAAGGCTCGGGGGACAGCATGCTACAGTGAGTGGAAGGGTGCCCTCCCCCTTCCCCCTCCCCGCCAGCTCGGTGCTGGCCTGCTGCGCCGGCTGCGGGGTGGTCTGCTTGCCGAGGAGCCTCGCCGGCCCCCTCCTTCGAGGGAGCGCAAAGATCGATCAAGACACGTGGACCTGCGATGGGTCCCGCGCGCCGGCGGGGGCGCAGCGGCGGCTGGCTGGGCAGATCCATTGTCAGATGCCGCTCCTGCGTATGGGCCTCGAGCCGCGCCCTGACCCAGGACAAAAGGCCCTCAATGCCGTTCGTATCCCGGCCTTGGCCCTTGCTCTCCAGCTTGGCAGCGCCCGCTGGAGCTGTCTCGTCCTCTGTCTCGTGCTTCTTCTTCGCAAGTGCCTGGATCGCTAATCCATGCTTGCGCGCCCCCGAAACAGGCTCGTCGCGCAGAGGTCAGGGGCCGTCGTGCCCTCGGGAGCCGCATTTTGGGGGGGCACCTCCCCCGATCCATGGATTCGGCGACCGCGCGCCAAATCCATGGATCGCTAATCCATGCTTGCGCGCCCCCGAAACAGGCTCGTCGCGCAGAGGTCAGGGGCCGTCGTGCCCACGGGAGCAACCTTTGCGGTGCTCCGGTGCCAGGCGTTCTCTCCGCTTTCTGCTGCAAGTGCGAACAGGGTTCCGTTCAGCACTCTGACGATGTACGTCTTGCCCTATTCGGCGGCGAGCGAGGGGGGGAAGTGAGAAGGAGCAGGCCTTCTCAGAAGGCGGCGGGACCTCTCAGAAGCCCTCGCGCCTTCTGAGAAGTTTCTTCTGTCTTCGGGGCAAGCTTACGAAACTTCTCAGAAGGCCGAGGGAATTCCGAGCCTTCTGAGAAGGCCCGCCCTTTCTCTTCTCCCCCCCGGGCGCGCCTCCGACCCATCCTCAGCCGCTGGACGACTGGGTCACCCCCAGGGGCGCGAAGACCATCGCGCTGTGGCGCCTCGCGGCTCGGGTTGGAGATGCGCCCTTCGCCAGGGCGGCGGCGGCGCGAGAGCGCGTGGGCCGTCGCGCGTCACGCATCGCGGGGCGCGATGCACGAAGTCAAATCCAAGCCCCCAAAGCCAAAACCACAAGTTTTTTGACGTGATGCCCCCCTGGACCCAAGAATCTTCGGGCTCCCTGAGGCCAAACCCCCAGATTTTTGGCGTGGTGTCCCCCCGAGCCCACGGGGGCGCCGCGTCAGAAATCGTGGGGGTCCCAACGCCAGATGCACAATATTTTGGACGTGGCGGCCCCCCGAGCCCACGGGCCCAGGCGCCGTGTCAGAAATCTTGGGGTGCCCGAAGCCAGAACCCCAGGATTTTGACGTGGCGGCCCCCCGGGCCCACGGTGGCACCGTGTCAGAAATCCGGGGGTTCCCAACGCCAGAACCGAACGATTTCTGACGTGGCGCCCTCCCATCGCTGGAGCCCCAGGATTTTGGACAGCGGCGGCCCCACGAGCCCACGGGGGCGCCATGCCTTATGGTGCTCCAACCTACTTTAGCCTTGACCACCAGGAATAATTTCGAGCGGCCAAACAAAGTACCGAAACTCAAGGGTTTTCACGTGTCGGGCCCTGGGAGGCACTCGCCCGACACAGTTTCGACACTGTTTTGACACTCCTTTGACACTCTTCTGGGTGCTCATTATTTCTGGGATGTGCTCCTTAAGTGGGATGGGAACAGCGTAAGCCGTGCCAGGAGTCCGAGGGTGCTCAAAGCCAGACCCCCAGGATGTTTGACGCGGTGGCCCCCCGAGCCCACGGGGGCGCCAGGTCAACCAGATCTCGGGGCGCCCAGAGCCCGGATGCCACGGCTTTTTTGACGCGGCGGCCCCCTCGGCCCACGAGGGCGCCGTGCCCCGCGTCGACAGTCTTGGGCTCCCCGGCGCCAGAGCCCTGTGATTTTTGTTGAGTGTTATGTTGTTTCCCTCCTACTTAAGGAGCACATCCCAGAAATAGTTTCGAGCACCCAGAAGAGTGTCAAAAGAGTGTCGAAACAGTGTCGAAACTGTGTCGGGCGAGTGCCTCCCAGGGCCCGACACGTGAAAACCCTTGAGTTTCGGTACTTTTTTTGGCCGCTCGGAATTCTTCCTGGTGGTCAAGGCTAAAGTAGGTTGGAGCATCATAAGTTGAGTATGTTCCTGGGCCAGGTCACCTGCCTTTCTATGGAGCTGCGCGCAGGAGCCTGACAACTTTCTCTTCTCGTCGTCGGTGCAACTTTGGAGGTGTCGGTGCGTCGGCCATGGCGGCCGGCTGGTCCAAAACAGACATGGCAGGTTGAAAAAGAAAGTAGCACGCCTCCCAAGCGCCATGCGCCCTGACCCTCTAGACCTGGCCCCCCAGGCATGTTCAAGATTTTGGTCCCCTTGCCGTGTCAAGCATCGGGTTCCCGAAGAGTCAAATCCAGGAGGCCTCTACTCATCGTCATCCGAAGACTCCCCTCCTCGCCCTGTTGTCGTCGTCGTCGTCGTCGTCGTCGTCGTCGTCGTCGTCGTCGTCGTCGTCGTCAGGGGCTTGTCATTGGCGTCGTCGTCTTCGTCGTCGTCGGCGTTGGCGGCGGCGTCGTTGTCGTCAGGGGCTCGTCGTTGGCGTCGTCGTCTTCGTCGACGTCGGCGTCGGCGGCGGCGGCGGCCGAGGAGTCGTCGTCAGGGGCACGTC
This sequence comes from Prorocentrum cordatum, assembly GCA_963575745.1. Classification (NCBI taxonomy): domain Eukaryota; class Dinophyceae; order Prorocentrales; family Prorocentraceae; genus Prorocentrum; species Prorocentrum cordatum. The sequence continues at coordinate 55,573 of CAUYUJ010003150.1, read as the reverse complement.
GTTGGCGTCGCCGTCTTCGTCTCCGTCGGCGTCGGCGGCGGCGGCGGCGGAGTCGTCGTCGTCGTCGTCGTCGTCGTCGTCGTCGTCGTCGTCGTCGTCGTCGTGAGCGTCGTCGTCGTCGGCGTCGTCGACGCACGCCGCGGCCGCGGGCAGCGGCCGGGCGTCGAGGGCCGCGCCGCGCGCGGCGGCCCGCCATGGCTCTGGACCGGGGCCGGCGCGCCGGGGCTGGCGAGGTCACGTCGACGCCAACGACGAGCGACGTCGACGACGATGACGTCGACCACGCCGACGACGTCGACGACGCCGACGCAGACGCCCACAGCGACGACGACGCCGACGCCGTCGACGACGACGACGACGCCGACGCCGACGCCGACGACGACGACGCCGACGGACCGGGGCCAGCGCGCCATGGCCGGCGAGGTCGCAGGGCGAGGGTCCGAGGCTCTAGGCCTCCTCCTCCTCCTCCGCCTCCTTGCTCCTCCTTGCTCCTCCTCCTCCTCCTCCTTCTCCTCCTCCTCCTCCTCCTCCTCCTTCCCTCTCCCCCCCCTCCTCTCCTCCCTCTCCCCCCCTCCTCTCCTCCTCGCTTCTCCCTTCACCCCCGCTCCTCCTCCTCCGCCTCCCTCCTCCTCCTCCTCCTCGCTCCTCGCTCCTCGCTCCTCTCGCTCCTCGCTCCTCCTCCTCCTCCTCCTCCTCCTCCTCCTCCTCCTCCTCCTCCTCCTCCCCCTGAGCTCCCCCTAGCTCCCCTCTTCGCGCCGCCAATCGCCAGGGCGGGGAGCGGTCAGGGGCGGCTCCCCAGGCGTGCCGCGGGGCCCCAGGCCCGAGCAGCCCCGGACCAGACTTGTCCCAGAGAGCTGCGGGCGTCCAGCCTGTCCCAATCCTCGGGGCTGGGTCGGCCACGCACAGAGGGGGGGCAGGGGGAGGGGCAGGGCTCATTTCGATTCCTCCGATTCGATTCGATTCGATTTCGGTGGCTTCCGATTCCGATTCGATTCGACTCCGCATTCCGATTTGGGTCCGATTTCTTAATGTAGGCCTACTAGCCTACCGATTTCCGTCGATTCGATGTTTCCCGACTTGGCTTCCGATTTTCGCCGATCCGACTCATTTCGATCGCCGATCCGACTTATCGATTCGACTCTGGGTTCTCCTGGAGGGGGGAAGGCTTCTCAGAAGCACCCCTGCTTCTTAAAAGGCGCGGGCCTCGTCTGCAGATGTAGGGCCGACGCCTTCTGAGAAGCGGCCTCCTTCTGAGAGGCCTCCCCCGCTACCCCCTGCCCCCTTGTGCGCGCCGCCAATCCTTGATGGGGTCGGAGGATCGTGCCGCATCGCCGATGCATCGCCGATGCATCGGCGATGCGGCTCGATATGTGGTGCGATTTTCTCCACGCCGACGACGCTGGTGCATCGCCGATGCATCGGCGATGCATCGCCGATGTATCGGCGATGCGGCGAGGTCCTCCGACCCCATCTGCTCGGACCCCATCTAGGAGGCCCCGAGGGGCGGGGATTTATCCATGACCACCGCGTGGGGGATCGACCTTCGCGGGCCTCCACGGGCGGTGGATGTGGGTATGTGCTGGCCCCAGGGGTGGATAAATTCCCGCCTCGCAGAGGGGATCGAGGAGGACAAGTCGAAGACCCTCGGGGCGCGTGGTAATCGGCGGCGAGCGGGGGGGGGAAGTGAGAAGGAGCAGGCCTTCTCAGAAGGCGGCGGGACGTCCCAGAAGCCCTCACGCCTTCTGAGATGTTTTTTGTGTTTTCCAGGAAGTTTCCAGGAAGGTTTAGAACATTTCTCAGGCTTTTTTGTGCTTTCCAGGAGTTGTTTTGTGCTTTCCAGGAAGGCTTAGAACATTTCTCAGAAGGCCAGGGGACGTCCGCGCCCTCTGAGGATCATCGACGGGAAGACGCTCTGGAACGCTCTGAGAAGGCCGCGGCGTTCGATACATCTTCCGGAGCCGCTGGATTTCAAATATTTTGAGTTTTACCCCGCCCGATTCTGCTCTCGTCCTGGCTCCGTTTGACGGCATGGGCATGAGGTTTCGGAGCTCCGAGCGGATCTCCTGGGTCGGCGCTGGGACCCCCTCGCGGCGCCCCCCTTCGCCGATGCAAGGAATTCGCGCGGACCGTCGAGAGTATGCCAGGTTTTTTTGACCCTCCGAGGCTCTGGCGGCGCCCGCAAAGGGGGGTGTTGCGTGAGGCGGCGGGCTTCTGAGGAGGCAGGGGGCCAGGGCCCTGAATCATCTCGGCCACGCGCAGGGGGGGGGGTAGGGTTAAGTCGGGCCTGACCCTCTACAGGAGGAGTATCCAGAAATAGTTAAATTTGCCCAACATCTCCCTGCAGGGGGACGGGCCCGACCTAAGGGTAGGGTGAGGGGGCTGGCGCCTCAGAAGCGCCCCTGCCTCTTGAAGGCGCGGGCCTTGTCTGTAGATGGAAGGCCGGCGTCTTTCAGAAGCAGCCTCCTCCGCCTCCTCCTCCGCCTTCTCCTCCTTCTCCTCCTCCTCCTCCTCCTCCTCCTCCTCCTCCTCCTCCTCCTCCTCCTCCTCCCCCTCTTCTCACCCCAGCGGGCCGCCGAAGTCGGTCCGAGCTGCTGCCATCGCCGATCTGCAGCAGTAATCGAGAGGAGCTTCGACATTCGCTGTCGTTTACCCCAACGTTCCTCCTCCTCCCTCCTCCTCCTCCTCCTCCTCCTCCTCCTCCTCCTCCTCCTCCTCCTCCTCCTCCCTCCCCCTCCCCCTCCTCCCTCCTCCTCCTCCTCCTCCTCCTACCTCCTCCTCCTCCTCCTCCTCCTCCTCCTCCTCCTCCTCCTCCTCCTCCTCCTCCTCCTCCTCCTCCTCCTCCTCCTCCTCCTCCTCCTCCTCCTCCTCCTCCTCTTCCTCCTCTCCTCCTCCTCCTCCTCCTTCTCCTCCTCCTCCTCCTCCTCCTCCTCCTCCTCCTCCTCCTCCTCCTCCTCCTCCTCAAGCAATTTGGGCTCGAGCACCAAGTCCTTGCGCCCCCGTGCGCGAGGCAGGTACTCAGTCCAGCACTGTACTTTCTCGGAGTGCTTGAGGAGCACCGTCTTTCTGCGAACCACCAGAGTTCACAGACAGCGGTTGGCCAGACAGTGCAAATACTGGCTACATGATGGCCCGAGGACAGCAAGCGAAGCAGTGGTCCAAATGTGGCTCCTGTGGCGCTTGGGATTGGAACAAGAGTCTTCGAGGTCGACAATGTCGCTGTGCCAAGTGCGGAGGTAGCGTCAAGCTCTACGAGGGCGACGGCAACACGCTGCACAAGCCAGGTCGCGGAGCACGCGATCAGGAGGCGCAACAGCATCAGACGCAGGCGATCGTGGAGGGGCTCATCAAGGGCTTGGCCACATCCGTTGCAGCGCCCCAGCTCGCCCAGGTGACCAAGGCGCTGCAGGCTCAGCTCAACCCCTCCACGGTGACCAGCAGGGCGTCCACGGCCGAAGACGCATTGCGACGCGTCTCAGGTCAGTGGAGGGACGCCAATGCCAAACATGACCAAGCAGTGGCTGCCGTCGTTCGTTGTCAGGCCAACCTCGACAGGGCCAAGCAGCGGGAGGCCGAGGCAGCGCTGACACTGGCACAGGCAGATCTGGAGCGGAAGCAAGTCACTGCGGATTTCGCACGCGAGGTCAGGGGCTCGGCAGACCAACCTGAGCAGTCCACCTCGCAGGCTGCTTTTGACATCGTTTGGGACGAAGATCTATTCAAAGATCTGGACCAGCTCGAGGGCATCGAGACGGCGGAGAAGGACGACCTTATGAAGATCCATGCCGAACTCCAGCAGTACAAGTCCCAGTTGGCGTCCAAATCTGAAGACGTGAAATCCAGGATCGCGAGGGCCAAGGAGCTCCATGAGACGATCCACGTGCGCGTCGGCAAGAAGCGCAAGACCGACACCGACGAGGACAAGCAGCCGACGGAGGGGACGGACGAGGCTCAGGCAGGCGGGGGCGGCGGCGCAGGCCAGGCGACCACGCCAGGCAGCGACGCTGCGACGGCATCGGGCGGCTCGTCAGCCACAGCCGGTGCCGCAGCCACCGCCGTCACCGCCGCCCCCGAGTCCAGCGGCACAGCCGTCGCCGCGGCAGCTGCGGCCATCTCGGCCCGCAAGCTTTCGGAGGCGCAGGCAGCGGCCACGGCTGAAGCCCAGGCGCTTCTGTCGGTGGGCGGCGGCACGGACTCCAAGTTCGGCAGCACCAAGAGCGGCAAGGGCACCAGAGCCTCCCGTGGCAAGGGCGGCGGAGCTGGTGGCAAGTGAGGAGTGCAGCCGAGGCCTCCCACGACCGTGGAGAGGGACGCCTCGGCGCACACAGGCGCCGTCTCCAGCGCCAAGGTTTTGTACCTCTTCGACGCGATCTTCCAGAAGATCAGCATCGCGGAGGCCCTCCAGGCGGACAACGCTACTGTGCCACTCCAGTCACAGTGCGGTTTGGCCGCCAGTTTCACGAGCTCTACTACGGCGAGTGGCTCCAGTTTGCAGGTATCGGGTACCTCGACAGGGAGCCAGACTTCGCCGACTCCTACTTCAGGTGCTGTAGGGCCCCAGGCTGCGGTGACGGAGGTCGACAGCACGACCGATAGTCAGGCGCAGGAGGGGGCCAACAACACTGGCACAGCTGATGCTCCACTAGGGAGCGACTTTGCAGCTGGTGAAGAGTGCAGTCTTTTTTTCGCGAATATCACTAGTATGGGGACGTCTGCCAAGACGTCGCAAGCCTGGACATACCTCTCAGAGAACGCCGACAAGCACCAGTTCTGGGCCTTCGTGGAAACGCACGTGGCAGCAGGTGCTCTACGGCAATGGCACAAGGAGGCCCAGGCGATCGGCATGAAGCTGATTGCGAACGGTGCCAGGCCCTCAGGCCACGCCCAGTCCCTGGACATGGAGGGCAGGGCCAACGAGGGTGGCGAATGGTTCCTTACTTCTGGTCACAGGCAAGTTCATGCGTTGAGTGCAGCTGAACACCAAGGTTTTCGAGCACGACGGGGTAGTGCACGAGGCGGCTTCTGCGCGACGGTGGTGCACCTCAAGGGGTTCAGCCTGGTGGTCATAGTGTTTTATGGCCTGTCCTCAGTGGGGCTCACAGGCGACAATTTGGTGCGCTATCACAAGCTAGGAGGGCTCGTTCGATCTCTGCAGCTGCCCTGGCTCATAGTCGGGGACTTCAACGTTCCAGCAGCCACACTCGCACGGACAGATTTCTTTTCGTCACTTGGAGGGAGGCTCTACACAGGAGACCTCGTCACGACGTGCACGGCAGGAGCATCGGGATCCCTGATCGATTATGCCGTGGCGAGTCACCATTGTCTCCCTCACCTCATCTCTATCACCCCTGTCGTGCAGGTTCCCTGGAAGACGCACGTAGGCCTTCATATTCGTATCAGAGGCTCTGGGGCTCAGCTTTTGGTCAGGACTCTGGAGCTTCCCGCCAGGTTACCTCAAGTTGGAAGACCCAAGTGTGAGGCAACGCCAGGGTCCAAATCGTCTGAGTCACGTAAGAAGCTTGCTGTGAAGAAACGTGAGGCTCACGAGCGTAGGGTTTCACTTTATACGTCGCTTTTTGGGGAGGAGCCTGAGACCACTGAGCCTCACGAAGAGCCCCCCGAAGACCTGGACTGGCTGCTGCTGGGTGAGACGGCCGAGGGATGGGACTCCGACCCTGAGGAGGATCCTTGGGCGCAAGAGTCGGAGTTTAGGCCTGCGACGAACCCCGCGTCAGGGCAACCTTTGCATACTAACGTGCGGGTACCCTCTCCGCCTCCCTCCGCTGCTCCTCCTGCTGCGGCTGCTGGGCTCTCCTCGCCCCAACCTGGGCCGCCCCCAGCAGCCAGCGCACAGGTCCCATTTAACAATTCGGACAGTGTCGCAGGAATGCAGTTTAAAGCCACACCCGACCCCCCCTTGGAGCGCCCCCCCGAGGTCTCGGTAGGCAATAGTCTCCAAGAGGAGTCTGGAGGGCCCACCTTCGATATTCCTGAGAGTACTTGGATGTCCGAGCGAACCGCGGTGGGCATAGTCAGACAATACGAGCATCACATTTGGCCTCCCATTGCGCAATCCGTAGCCGTTTTGGCTGGGAGGATCGAGCCAGTGCTCGCTGTCAGCACCACCTACGCGACGTGGGTATCAGCAGTGGAGAGGACGATTTTAGTGCACCACAGACCAGGCGACAACGAGCCGCCGCGAGGGGTGGCGGCATCCTGTGGTCGCGCCAAGGGCCCCACCTTGCGTGTCACGGAGTTGCACGTTCCCGCCAAAGTTCGAGCGGTCCCTATTCGTGACTCCATAGCAGGGTGGTGGCTGCAAACGCATACAGTCGTTCAACAGTTACTGAAACATCGGCAGAAGGATAACGGCCAGGTGCAACAGCAACACCTGCAACACGCGTGCTGGAGGCTGGCCACTACCTTCCCCGAAGGAGTAGCACGCGTTCTGAGAGAAGCAGATCCGTCCTGGGACACTTGGGTGGGAGCTCTCTCAAACATCAGTAAGGCATCAGTCAACATTTTATCATATTTCGAGCAGGCGGCCTTCAGGCTTGCCAAGAGGGCTCAGAGGCGAGCACTGAGCGAATCGCTTTCTGAATTTCGGGCGTGGGTCACGACTGCAGAGGCGAAAGGAGTTCTCTTTCGGAGCTTACGGGAGTCGCCGCTGACGGTGGACCAGCTCATCACCAAGAGCGGCGACACTTTGTATCATCCTGTTGATGTTGTGGACCACAAGGTCCAACACTGGCATAGGCTATGGGCTCCTGAGCAGGTAGATGTCCAAGGCACGATTCAACTGTTTCAGAGGATACGTTACGAGTCGGAGTCGACCGAGCTCCCGCTGATCGAGGTGGGCCAACTGGACAGGGCTGTGAGGCGAATGAAGCCTCGCGCAGGGCTCGGGGTGGACAGACTCACTCCCATGGATGTCCAGAGGCTCCCGCTGTCGGCGAGGGCAGAGCTGGTGGATTTTTATAATCAGGTGGAGGATCAGTTGACGTGGCCGTGGCAGCTGCTCATCGTCGAGGGCCGCCTCCTGCCTAAAAAGGCCCAAGGCGATCGTGTAATAGGTATCATATGTATGGTGTGCAGGATTTGGTCCATGATCCGCGAAGACATCATGAAACCATGGACGGTTGAGTCTAGTGAGAGTTGGGATGCAGCGCTGGCAGGGAATTCGGCGCTACGTGAGGCCTTCCTCAAGACTGTATACGAGGAGATCTACGGGGTGCTGGGGGTTTCATACGCACACGCCATCCTGGACATCCAGTCCTTCTATGATGCAGTCACCTGGGCATGCCTGGTTTATGCAGCACTTAAGCTGAATTTCCCCCCAGTCATCCTGTTTTTAGAGCTCCAGCTCTGCACGGCACCACGAATGATGACACAACTCGGATCTACGTGTCGTCCGTTCCAGGTAGCAAGATCGATCATCCAGGGCCTCAGGAATGGGACACGCTTCGGTAAGTGCGCGACACATTTCGTGATGAAAAAGCTTACCGAAGGGAACCCAGGGCTGCACGTACGGCTCTGGATCGACGATTTGAGCGAATCAGCAGTGGGATCAGAGAAGTTTGTTTTTTCGGAAGTTGGTCAAAGGTGTGGCAGATACATTCAATTTTCTTGCAGAGGAGCAGTTATCAGTTGCCTCCAAGAGCGTTCTGATCGCAGCGAAGCATCAACAGGCAAAGACGATCGCAGCAGCTCTTCGACGGCGAGGATACTCGCTACGACCAGTCCTGCAAGCAGCATACCTCGGAGTGGACCTTGCAGCAGGGCGCAGAGCGGCACGCATGACACGTCGAGGTCGTGCGGTCAAAGCAGCAGGGCGACATCGTAGAATTTCACGATGGGCAAGAGCAAGCAGACAATATGCGGTCACAGCTACTTTGGAGAAGGTTGCAGGTCAGACGGTAGCACACTACGGACACCAGATTCACGGGATGTTCGGCACAGAGCTCAGTAACCTACGACGCAGGCTGGGATCAGTATGCGGGTCGAATCGTCGGGGTCGCTGTCTGACCACGACGCTCGATCTGCGCGCCCCCGAGCAGGACCCAGCCATCCGCTTGAGCAAGGAGTGCCTGAGCGAATGGTTGCGACTCTGGACCACGAACAGTGCTATCCGCAGCTCCATCGATAAAGTTTGGCCAGACATCGTCAGCAAGATGAGGGCACTCACCAGCGCCGAGAGGACACGACATGTACGTGGACCAGTCAGCGCAGTGATTGCTACTCTTCTGCAGTACCATTGGGAGCCGATATCACCATCGCATTGGCGACTCACACGTGGGGGTGGTCGTGAGCAGGCCGAATGGCATTTCAAGGATGACGAGCTGACGGGCAATGAAGATTGCAGCGATATTCTAGCAGATCTTTCCAGTTCAGTCGGGGAAGTTCTTTGGCAGCAGGCAGCGACACATTATCTTGGTGAGGGCATGGCCGAGGGCATCGACAATGACTCCCTCCGAGGTCTACTCAGCCGTCTTGGACAGGTGCCTAAGGGGGCACAATGGGCCGAGACCATGTTGGCAGTGGCGACGGGAGGTACTTGGCCTCGGACACGCTTCGAGGTTGACGACCAGGAGTTCAAGTTGTGCCCCAGGTGCCTGCTGCACGGGGATAGGTACCCTGAGACACCTCTGCATCGATGCTGGTTGTGCCCTCAGAACGTAGGGCATCAGGCGTACCGCGACTCCGACCAGTATACACCGCAGGCGACCAGCCAGCATGAGCAGTACGAATGTTTCTGGCTACGAGGACTGTTGCCAAGTTCGTGGGCGGCAGTAAGTCCACCAGCTGCAGCTGAGAGCTGGATACTTGACTCCGTAGGCACGCATTGCTCACTTCCCTTCATGCCCCAGGCAAACGAAGGAGGTGTGCAGTACCGACCTTCGGAGTCCACGCATGTGATGAACCCCACGTTCGGTCAACCTTTGCATACAGACTCAGGGCCCTGGAGCAGTGGCCGCATCTTCGCAGAGGGCACCGACGACAACCCAGTGTACATATGTGGGGATGCTGGCGGTGGCGCAGACACTCATTCACCCAAGATGAGGCGAGTGGGATTGGGCTTTGTCATCGTTGAGCGGCGCAATCCCGTCAGGCTTGGGCTCGAAGCATGGGGCCCCCTGCCTGGGCGGAGACAGACAGTTTACAGAGGCGAGTTGGCGGTGCTGGAGTATGTCTTACGATGCACTCGGGGCGCTGTCGTGTATCTCACCGACAACGAAGGGGTGGGGAAAGGGTGGACAAGCCGCACTTATCTCCGCCCACGTGAGGCCAATTCAGACGTTGACCTGTGGTGTGCCATCGGTCAGCACTTGCACGCCGACGGAGATCGACACGGCCGTGTTTCTGTCGTTTTCATGAATTCACACTTGTCGGAGGTCGAAGCAGCAGAGAAAGGATATGCGCCGTGGATGTGGCACGGCAATAATCGAGCTGATCAGTTGGCAGGACGTGCGGCGGAGGCACATCGCGTTCCACAAGCCGAACGCACTCGGGTCGCACTGCAGGAGAAAAAAGCGGAGTTGGTCAGGCGGCGGCTCTTGAGGGCCACGATGGACGCCATGTCCGTTGACCCCAGGCCCCGTCGGGAGTCGGAGCAACTTCGTACCGTTCCGCCTGCCCCCATCGTCGTTGCTCGTTTCTGTACCACACATATCTTGGACGATTCTGGGCGCCAGTGCGTGAGATGCAAAGGGTCCGCGTCAAAAAAATGTCTCGCGAATTGGCTGAAGTCTCCCTGTTTTGAGCTGCAGTATGTAGACGGTGTTGTTTCAAGTATACCCTCGGGGTGTAAAGTCCATAGGGCGGGGGGGTGGCTGCATTCCACTCACAATCTCAGGTTTCACGTCAACCTGAAACTCTGGTTTTGCGGAGTGTGCGGATACTATTCCTCTGACCAAATCATAGGGCTTGCATCCGAGTGTACTCATAGGACCAACAAGTCCCGACAAGATTATTTAAACAGGATTGAGGATGGGCTCTGGCCAAAGCTTCTGTCGTTGTCGGAGCAACGAGCCAGAGGCCTCATCCCTCCTTAATTAATCCCTTTTCGCTTCGCGATTTGACCATTCCCATTCCCATTCCCTCCTCCTCCTCCTCCTCCTCCTCCCCCTCCCCCTCCTTCTTCTCCTCGTCCTCCTCCCCCTCCCCCCCCTCCTTCTTCTCCTTGTCCTTCTCCTCCTCCTCCTCCTCCTCCTCCTGGCCCCCCTTCTGCGCGCCGCCAAGCGCCAGTGCTGGGGGCTGTCAGGCGCAGCTCCCCGGGCGTGCCACGGGGCCCCCCGCCGCATCGCGCTGTCAAGTCCCGGGATTCCCAGATACCGTCCCAAACGACGTTTGGCACCGTGTCAGGAGAAGTTGGCACCATGCTGGGAGCACTTGTATTCAAGGGCATAAAAAGAAACGCCCCTACCCTGGTTTACGAGGCGCTGTGCGCTGAAACTCCTGTGGGCTGACAGGGTAAACCCTGCGTGATGTGCCGCGTCCTGGCGGCTCTAGGCTTTCGGGGTTCCCAGGAGGTTTACAGACCACGCACTTGTAACCCAGGGTAGGGCCCTTTTTTCATCCCTCAATGTGTTGGAATGCGCTGGGATCGTGCTGGAACAGTTTGGTATGGGGCCGGTAGCATCTGGCACCGTACCGAACGCGATCGGCATGCTGCCGGACTCGCGCGCGCATCGCCTTTTTTTCTCTCGTGCGGGTCGGGCCGCAAGGCGCTTGGCAGCACACCAGAAGCAGCCTGGGTTTTTGTACCAAGGTTTTCGGCATCACACCCTAGGCGATGCTTAAGAAAACGTGAGTGTTCGGCCAGAGTCTCGATTATTCTTACTGTTTCAATGTATTCCCTAACATTTTAATAGATTTTTTTTATATTCAAATCCTGAGACTGAAATTCTGAACCCATGATTTCTTAAGCATTTCGCAGAATGTACGCAAACATGTCGTTTGGCTCGGTATCCTGGTGTCGTTCGGGACAGCGCTGTCCTTGGGAGTCCGGGGGTCCGGCAGTGCGATGGGGGCGGGAGGCGCGCCGGAGTCCGAGGCAGAGCTGTGCAGCTTGGTTTCTGCTTGAGTGAAGTGCACAAAACCATTTTCAGCTTGAAAAATGCATCCCGACGGCCGACGGTTCCTCCACGTCTTTGGGCAGTAATCTTGCGGCTGCGAGCCCGAGACTCACGGGCAGACGCGGCATGACCTACCACATCAAAAAGAAGGTTCACATCTCTCACACTGTTCCGAAAGCCGACCCCGGGTCGCCACGTTGTCTGCCCGGGCCGGGTCGGCCGTCTGTGCAAAAGGGGCGGGGCGCTTTCTGCCCGCCGTGCTCCCGGCCCCCTGGCCTGCGCCGCCCGCCCGCGCGGCGCGGAGAGCGCGCGCGGCTCGGCCCGCCGCCCGTGGTGGGCTGCGCGCTCCGTGGCCGGAGGCGTGCCGCCCGCGTGCCGCGCCCCGGCCCTGCCCGCGGGCGCGGCGTCGGAGGAGAACTCTTCTGTCGGGCGCGTCCCCCTCCACAGGGGGATGTTCGACGAAAAGTAGAACATACCCGAAACACACCCCAAAAAGGTCAAACCAATATGCAAAAAATAGTCCCCAGACTGTTTTTTGGTTATTTTTGGATTATTTTGAGGTGCTGTTTATTTTTCGTTGGAAATCCCCCTGTAGGGGGACAGGCCCGACTTAAGAGAAATCGTGTTCAGCGCGGTCACTGTGTCGGGGGTGGATAAGACCTCCTACCCTGACACGTCGATTCGCGAATTGGCCGTCCTCGGCTCGCGAGAGGGCGTCAAGGCCGTCACTTCTGCGGGTCCAGGTCCGTCTGTTTCGGTCCCAGGCCGCTCTCACTAGAGGGAGGCTTGCTAAAAAAGGGAGGTTTGTCCACCGCCGACTGTGATGTTGCTCTCGCCCTCCATCGGAGGCCTAGAGGTTGACACCAACACCAATATTGGCGGCGTGCTTCCACCGAGGGAAGATGATCCCGATCCAGGTGATGGAGGTCATATTCGGGCTTTCTAGGTGGCCGACAGATTACCACCAACACCAAAATCCAGGATCATCTTCCTCCCGTGGAGGCAACCCCTGATGTTGGTGTTGGTGCCAATTTCCGAGCTTCCCTGCTCCTCCTCCTCCTCCTCCTCCTCATCCTCCTCCTCCTCCTCCTCTCCTCCTCCTCCTCCTCCTCCTCCTCCTCCTCCTCCTCCTCCTCCCATCTCCCTCGTCCCTCGCTTCTCGGGTCGAGGGAGGGGGGGGTCGGGGAACGGGGGGGACCTGCGGCATGCAGCCGGCCTCGGCCCCTCCGCGCTCGCCTCGGAGCGCTGGCGCCGGGAGGGGCTGCTTCGCGCCCCCCCTTTGTATCTGGGGCGGAAAACCCTGAGCTTCCAGAGAGCTATTTTTTAGCACTGGAGACCTAAAAATCTAAAAAACTAAACGAAACAGCCTAAAACCAAGACGTAGAATAGCTCTGGGATAGGTTTTTAAGTCGCGTGCTGTTTTTTTGCCCTCCTGGAAGGTCAGGGAAGAGGGGGGCGATGACTAGGGGGGGTGGATCTCATGGCGGGGGCCATGATATTTCCCCAGATTTCATGGCGCCTCTTCTTATCTCATTGCGTCCCTGGCCCCCCCGCTGGGCCGCGCACGTGTCGCCGGTCATGATTTGCACCCCCCCCTCTTGGACGCCCCCATCTTGGCCGCTCCCGACTTTTACTCCCCCCTTTCCCCCTTCGTTTGCTGCTCCCCGCCTCTCGTCCGGCCGAAGTCCCTCCCGCGCCGCCTCCTGCATCCTTCGCTGCCGATTGCCCTGCGCACGGACCTCCGAGAAGCCCTTCTGCGTTCGGGCTCGGCCGCCTCCACGTCTTGATTCGATCGGTGAGTGGGGGATCCCGACGGGATCATGGGCCATGGTGAAGGGGCCCTGGGACACACAAGTAAATAGACACAAATGACCGTATTCCCCATATGTTCCTGTATTTTCTAGGTTATTGTATTCCCCCCCACTTCCCATACTTTCCCATATGTTCTGGGGAATCGACGATTCATTGTTTCTGTTTGTTTTTTCCCTCCTGACATGGGGGGGGCACAGAAGCCTGCCATAATTCGACGGCGAGCGAGGGGGGGAAGCGAGAAGGAGAACACATTCTAAAAAGGCGGGGGGACTGCTCAGAAGCTTTCTGGCCTTCTGAGAAGTTTTCTGTGTCTCCGGGGAGGGCTTCGAAAACTTCTCAGAAGGCCGGGGTATTTCCGAGCCTTCTGAGATGGTCCGCCCCTTCTCACTTCCCCCCGGGCTCGCCGCCGAGTAATATCGCAGGTCTAGAGGTTGACACCAACACCAATATCGGCGGTGTTCCTCCATCGAGGGAAGAGGATCCCGATCTCGGTGATGGTGGTAATATTCTGGCTTCCAAAGTGATCGAAATATTACCACCAACACCGAAATCAAGGATCATCTTCCCCCTGTGGAGGCAACCCCCTGTGTTGGTGTTGGTGCCGATTTCCGGGCCTCCCATAATAGTCGGGGGGTCTGCCAGCAGCGGCCGCCAGGGCTTCGACGGCGGCGGCGGCGGCGCCGCAGGGCCCATCTCGGTCCGATCGGCCCGGCTCGATTTCCCGACCCGGTGCTCTCTCTTCCTGCGCTGGCCTGCCTGGCGAGAGCGGCTCCGAAGGCGAAGGCGTCGACGCCGGCGACGTCTCCACCGACGGCGCCGCCGCCGTCGCCGCCGCCGTTGTCGCTGCTAGCGCCGCCGCCGTGGCCGCTCGGCAGGCTCTTCGGGAGGCGCGGCAGGTCGGCGTCGTCGTCGCCGCCGCCGCCGCCGTCGCCGTCGCCGTCGCCGTCGTCGTCGTCGTCGTCGTCGTCGTCTTCGTCGTCGCCGCCGCCGCCGCCGCCGCCGCCGCCGCCGCCGCCGCCGCCGCCAGAGGTCGCCCGGCCAGACGGCGCGGACCGCGGGCTGCTCGCCCGGGGCTCCCACGCGGCAGCGCCGCCGCTGCCGCGGGCCCGGGGGCACCACAGCGCCCCCGCGCTGCCGCGCCCCGCGCCCGCGAGGCCGCGGCTGGTGCGAAGTCGGGCGTGGGTCCCTGTGCAGGAGGAATCTTCCAACATAGTCAAACCTTGGCATCGCTCGGACGTGTGCATTTTTCCTTCGGCGAGGGCCATCGAGAAGCATCCTTGATCATTTGGCGAAAAAACCACGCACGAAACCGAAAAAAGCGCAGGAAATGGAAGTCCCAGCGACGGCCAGAAACAACACGCATTGCGACGATGTTCTAGTTCTTTTAGGCTATGGCGGCGAGCGCGGGGGGGAAGTGAGAAGGAGGAGGTCTTCTCAGAAGGCGGCGGGACTTCTAAGAAGTCTTCCGGCCTTCTGGGAAGTGTTCTGTGTCTCCGGGAAAGGCTTGGAAACCTTCTCAGGAGGCCAGGGGACTTTCGAGCTTCGTGAGAAGGCCCTTCCCCTTCCGATTTCTCCCCAGGATTGCCGCCGATCCCTCCCCCCCGAGACGGTCTCCGAGACGCTGGAAGAAGAAACTCTTTGGGGGGGCTCAGGAGGGGCCCAGAGTTTGGAGCCGTTCCTAAGATGCAGGTCTCGGAGCCCACTCGTGACCGAGGAAGGCCCCTCCTCCTCTTGCCCAGCCTTCCCTCTGGCAGCTCGACTACCGCTTAGTTCGGAGGTGGATAGACCTCCTACCTTGACACGTCGATTGAGGGATTGGTCGTTCTCGGCTCGCGAGAGGGCGGCGCGGCCGTCGGTTTTGCGGGTCCAGGTCCGTCGGTTTCGGTCCCAGGCCGTTGTCACTAAAGGGAGGTTTACTAAAGGGAGGTATGTCCACCGCCGATTCGTATTCACTGCGTCGAGTCGTGCCCCGGAACCTCGAGGACCCAGGGCCGCGAGCTGAACGGTGCTTTTGGCGACTTCGTGGGCCGTTTCCGTTTCGGCCTCGCTCGCTGCAGAGGGCAGAGGGGAAACGCTAAGGGGGAAGTTTTTGGGCCGCAACGCGTGTGATGCCCCCCACCCTCCATGACGTAACGCTCCCCTCCCCCCTCCACTGCTCCCCCCGCGCTGCCGCAGTGCGTCCGCCACCACAGTCTGGGAGGGGGGGGGGGGTCGCTGCGTTATCGGACCCCCCCCGTCAGGGGCAACGATGGGGGGGGATAGGCATACAGTCAAAAACCCTAACAAGGACGCGTCCTTATTACGGTTCTTGACTGTAGGGGGGGGGGGGGGGTCGCTGCGGTATCGGACCCCCCCCCGTCAGGGGCAACGATGGGGGGGGATGGGCAGAGGGGTTACCAGCCTGGAACATGTCCCTATCCCTATGTTGGGCACCTCCTCCTCACGTTGCCAATCTTAGGTGCAGGGATAAGGTCGAGGCTGGTAAGGCATACAGTCAAAACCTTAGCAAGGACGCGCGACTTTGCTCAGGGTGCCCTTGCGTCCCTGCTCTTCCTTGCTCTCGGGGTTTTCGTCGTCCGCCGCCCCAGAAATCCCAGCTTCGGCCTCCAAGGGTCTTGCGTCCTTGCCGCGCGTCCTTATCAGGGTTTTTGACTGTGGGGGGATGCACCGGCCCCTAGTCTCTATGTTGGGCATCTCCTCATCATGTTGCCAATCTTAGGGATAAGGATGAGGTCGAGGCTGGTAAAGGGGGCAGGCATCGGCCCCGAGTCTCCCATTTTGCTTTCCGCTGCGGTTCTGACGGCCCCGCGCCGCCCAGGAGGGCGAGGCTTCGCCCTCGGGGACCTCTTCGCCGATCCCTCGGCGATGCCTCGCCGATCCCAGGCCGGTGCGTCCCCCCTCTTGCCGAGGAGGAGGAGGAGGAGGAGGAGGAGGAGGAGGAGGAGGAGGAGGAGGAGGAGGAGGAGGAGGAGGAGGAGCCCCTCCATGGCGCCCGTCGTGGCCGCGAATTGACGCGTGCGCTCAAGCACGCGGGGGCATCGAGCTTCTGGCAGCGCCGACACGCCGCCGCCCCCCCCGGGCGTCGGCGCGTGTCTGCGTGTGTCGGGCGTCGGCGCGCGGAGGGCCAGGCCGCGGTGGGCCCCCCTCGGGGTAGGTGGGGCCCGTCCCTCTACAGGGGGGATGCTCAAGAATAGTTTCGAAAGAGTCTGGGGCTTATTTTTTTTTACTTTACCATTTTTGAATATTTGGGGGTACGGGGACGATTTTTTTCAATAGTAACAAAAATGCGTACAAAAAACGTTACAAGTAGTACGGGGACGATTTTTTGAATGTTTTTGAATATTTTGGGGTATTTTTTTGAGAATTTTTTTTCGGCCAGAATCCCCCTGTATGGGGGACATGCCCGACTGAAGCCTTTTCTCTGGGCTCCGGAGGGGGAGGCAAGTCGGCACGGGCACACCGTTTCTGGTCGGCGGCGAGGCAGAGTGGCTGCACCAGCGGCAGAGCCGAGCGGGGGCACCGAGGAGCGAATCGGCCAGCGTGCAGGAGGAGGGGGAGGGCGGACGGGGCGGCCGCGGAGGGGGGGAAGAGGCGGGGCCACTCGGAGGCGGAAGGCACAGGCACGCCAGAGGACGTCGATTTCTGGGAGACGATGGGGACCTAGTGTCGAGGAAGGAAGAGCGCCGTAAACATCAACTTTCAGCGCTCCGTGCGGATTTGCTGCCGAGGAAGGAAAACCGCCACACGCAAACTTTTAGCACTCCGCGCGGATTTCCTGGATCCGCGCTGGGCCCCGCCCTGGCGGCGCCGGAGGCGCCGCCCCGCGCTCGGCGAGCCAGGGAGGGAGGTCCGCGCAGATCCAAGAGATCCGCGCGGAGCGCCAAAAGTTTATGTTTATTTCGTTTTTATTTCCACTATATAGGGAAATTCTTTACGCTTCGCATATCCCCACCAGCCCATCTCTCAGCAGCAACTCTCGCGAAGCATGCCGACAGTCGTGTTTTTCAGGCGTGTGTCCGCTGGGCCCCGCATATCTCCCCTGCTCCTCCTTCCTCCCGCCTCCTTGTACATCCTCCTTGTGGGGGGAGCGGGAGAAGGACGAGGCGAAGGAGGAGGGAGAGAAAGCGCTCCTCGTGGTTTGAGTCGTTTGGGGTTTCTCGTCCTGGTCTGAGTCGTTCGGGCCCTTCTTCCTGGTGTGAGTCGTTCGGGCTCTTCGTGGTGTGAGTCGTTCGGGCTCTTCGTCCTGGTGTGAGTCGTTCGGGCTTCTCGCGGTGTGAGTTGTTCGGGCCCCTCGTCCTGGTGTGAGTCGTTCGGGCTCCTCCTCCTGGTGTGACTCGTTCGGGCTCCCCGTGGTGTGAGTCGTTGGAGGCCCGCGTCGTGGTGTGAGTCGTTCGGGCTCCTCGTGGTGTGAGTCGGTCGGGCGCCTCGTCCTGGTATGAGTCGTTCGGGCCCCTCCTTGTGGTGTGAGTCGTTCGGGCTCTTCGTGGTGTGAGTCGTTCGGGCCCCTCGTCCTGGTGTGAGTCGTTCGGGCTCCTCGTGGGGCCTCTTGGGGGCCTCTTGGGGGCCTCTTGGGGCCTCTTCGGGGCCTCTTGGGGAGCTCTTGGCGGCCTCTTGGGAGCCTCTTGGGGGCTCTGGGGGCCTCGTGGGGGCCTCTTGGGGGCTCTGGGGGCCTCGTGGGGGCCTCTTGGGGGCCTCTTGGGGGCCTCTTGGAGGCCTCTTGGGAGCCTCCTGGGGGCATCTTGGGGCCTCTTGGGGGCCTCTTGCGCCCTCCTCAGAAGCGCAAAGGAGCGCTACCCCCTGAGAAAGACACAATGAGCCCAAAACCTTCGTAAAATCAATGATTTTGAGAACAAGGAAGAGGAGCGCTGCCCCCTGAGAAGGCCAAAATGGGGCCAAAACCGTAGTACAATCAATGATTTTGGCTTCACAGAAGAGGAGAGGGTTTTTTCTCTATCCCCCCCTGTCGGGGCCAGAATCCTCGTGAGGGTCGTCGTTTTTTGGCCCTCCCAGGAGTCGAAAAAGACCCCCCTGACCACCCGCGGAACTCCCTCTCCAGGCCCAGGGGGAGGGGGTAGGGGGAGGGGTAAACCCCTCCCCGAAGGGGAAGAAGGGGGGTTGGGGGGTTGAGGACAGAGGGAGCTCTCTAAACCACTCACGCCCAAAGGGCTGGTGGGATTTAGAGGCATAGGGCATGTGGGAATCTATGGGAAAGAAACTGTGGGAAACGTGCGAACAGGAAAGACCTGGCCAACGTAGGCATACGTGGGAAGTCTGAGGACGCATGGGAGACTTGGGGGGTTCTGGGATGGGTGCCGACCTGTCTGTGCCTCGCTGGGTCTTCCGGGCATCCCGTGCGGGGTCCTCGACGGCGCTGGTCGGTTTCGAGGGGGACGCTCGTCGCCGCGGCTGGGCGCGTCTCGGGGAGCGGGCCAGGACGGGCCCAGGGAGGAGGAGGAGGAGGAGTATGAGGAGGAGGAGGAGGAGGAGGAGGAGCAGGTTGAGGAGGAAGAAGAGGAGGCCGAAGAGGAGGAGGAGGAGGCGGAAGAGGAGGGGGAGGAAACGGAGGAGGAAGAGGACAGGGAAGAGGAGGAGGAGGAGGAGGAGGAGGAGGAGGAGGAGGAGGAGGAGGAGGAGGAGGAGGAGGAGAGGAGCAGGAGGAGGAGGAGGAGGAGGAGGAGGAGGAGGAGGAAAAGGAGGAGGAGGACGCGCATTGGTTTCAAAGGCGTGTAGTAGAGGAGGGAAGGACGCGAAGGCCTCCGTCGGCGGGGCCGCCCTCGTCGCCTCTGGGCCCCACCCTGCCGGCGGGCGGCGGCGCCGCCGCGGGCCCCGCGGTTCCAAGGAGACGCCCCCAGCCGAGCCCCTTGCCGCTTGCTTGCCGCTCTCCTCGCCTGCCGGCCTCCTCCCGCCTCCTCCTCCTCCTCCTCCTCCTCCCTCCTCCTCCTCCCTCTCCTCCTCCTCCTCCCTCTCTGTCCCTCCTCTGTCCTCCTTCTTCTCTGTCCCTCCTCTGTTCCTCCCCCTCCTGCCTCCCTCCTACCCGCCTGCCGGCCTCCCGTCCCTCCTCTGTCCCTCCTCCGTCCCTCCGTCCTGCCCTTCCTCGCCTCGAAGAAGAAACAGAAGCCATAAGCAAGGCGCTCCGCGCGGAGTTCTTGGATCCCCGCTGGCTGCCCCCCCGGCGGCGCCTCTGGCGCCGCCCCAGGCGCGATCCCGCGCCAGGGAGGGGGGTCCAGCGCAGATCCAAGAAACCCGCGCGGAGCTCCAATAGTTTATGTTTATGCCGCTCTTTTTCTTCTATCCCCCTCCCCTCCTCCTCGGCCTCCGCCTCCTCCCCTTGTTCCTCGCCTCCCCCTTCCGTCCTTCCACCTCAGGCTCCTCCATCCCGCCCCCTCCTCATCCCCCCCCTGCGCGCGCTCCCTCGTGCGCCACGCGAGGGCAGGCTCAGCGTACTTACCGACGGTGGCAAACGTGAGGGGCTGTCAGAATCGCAGATGCTCCTTCTGGTGGCTGTTGCCTTCCTTGCCGGCGGAGGCGAGCCATCGCGGCTCTGCTGGTGGGCAGCCCTGCACCTGTCCTCAGCTCGGCGGCCACGGCGCCCTCTCCCCGTGGCGGAGCTGCCCTTGCCGCGCGTGGGAGGGGCGAGGAGCAGGGAACAGGAGCAGGACGACGTGGGCAGGCGGGGGGAGAGAGCCCTCGCCCTCCCCCCTCGAGCCCCCCCCCCCTGGAGCCCCCCCCTCGAGCCCTCGCCCCCTCGAGCCCTCGCCCTCTCCCCTCGAGCCCCCCCCCCCCTCGCGCGGCCCGCTGCCCCCGCCCTCGGCTCCCGGCTGCCGGCACCTCCGGAGCAGCCGGCCCCAGCGCGCACGCCCCCCCCCCCGCAGCAGCGCACGCCTCGCCCCCGCGCGGGGAAGGCGCGGCGCTCTCCCGCCCGACGGCGGCGGCGGCGTCGGCGACGGCGGGGGCGGCGGCCGAGGCGACGGCGGGGACCACGGCGAGCGACGTCGAGCGGCGTCGGCGGCGCGGACGGCGGCGGCGGCTCCTCCCACCCTTCCTCTTCGCTCCCGCTCCCGCCGCACGGGCTCGGGGGGGCCCCTCGTCCGCCGCTCGACCTGTTCCCGTGGCCTTGCGGCGGTGTCGGGTTTCGGGAAGGGGGGAGGCGAGATGTGGCGCGGTGTTTCCAGGAGGGAAGAAGCACACAGACACAATTAATCGTCCGCCCCCCAGGAAAATCTGGGAAAATATGGGAAGTGGGGGGGGGAAGACGAAGACCCCCAAAATATGGGAAAATATGGGGCATCTTTTGATTTGTGTGTATTTATTTGTGCGCCTTGCCATGCCGCCTGGTGGCGACCAGGGCCCGCTTCGGCGGGCTGCCCGCTTCGCGGGGCGGCCGCCCGTGCCTTCGGGGCCGAGCCACGCCACGCCACGCCGCGCCTCCTGTTACTCACTAGGGGAATCAGAAGTGGCATAAACACCGCCACGCCACGCCACGCCTCCTGTTACTCACTAGGGGAACAAGAAGTGGCATAAACATAAGAAAACGCGGAGGTCTGCGCGGATTTCTCGGATCGGCGCTGGGGCCCCCCGGCGGCGCCTCCGGCGCCGCCCCTGGCGCGCTCCGCGTGCCAGGGAGGGGGCCCCAGCGCCGATTCGAGAAATCCGCGCGGACCTCCGAGTTTTTATGTTTGAGTCACTTTTTGTTCCCCTGCTCATTGACTCTGTCTGTCATATCG
The DNA here is from genome assembly GCA_963575745.1 of Prorocentrum cordatum. Classification (NCBI taxonomy): domain Eukaryota; class Dinophyceae; order Prorocentrales; family Prorocentraceae; genus Prorocentrum; species Prorocentrum cordatum. The sequence goes on along the minus strand of CAUYUJ010003150.1, from coordinate 34,965 downwards.
TCACACTCATAGTCGTACCTCCTCCTCCATCTTTGCAGCGATAGGGGGAGGGGGGCGGGTTGCCCCCTGGTGGGGTGGGCTCGGTGGCGAGGGCGACCCCGCCTCGTTTGCTGCTTGCCAGCGGAACGGGGGGGCCTCGACAGCCGCGTCGATTCCGACAGGCTGCGTTGCGTCCGTTTTTTTCCGAGGTTCTACGCAGTGAACTGAGGACGAATTGATACGGTCGGACCAACGTATAACATCGAGGTCGGTTTGGGGAGGGTACCCTGATGTTCTTTGTGATTGCTTGATGTTGTTGTGCATCCTGCATCCTGGCAGGAGGGTGCCCTCGAAGGTTCTTCAGTTTGCCCGCCGTTCATGCACGCGATGATCGGGATACTGTAGCAGATGATGGTTTCGCTGAGCTGCGCCAGGGCCAGCTGCCGCTGCCCCTGCCCATTCGTCTCGCACGCGATGATCGGGGTGCTGTAGCAGATGATGGTGGTCTTCAGCTTCACACCCAGCATCTCGCAGAGCCGCGCCCGGATCAGCTGCCGCTGCCTTCGCCCGTTCGTCTCGCCCGCTGATCGGGCTGCTGTAGCAGATGAGGGTGGGCTTTACCTACGCTCCCAGCATCTCGCAGAGCAGCCCCAGGGCCGGCTGCCGCTGCCCCTGCTCGTTCGTCTCGCGCGTGCTGATCGGGGTGATGTAGCAGATGATGGTGGGTTCCAGCTTCGCTCCCAGCATCTCGCTGAGCCGCGCGGGGCCGCGCCCAGATCAGCTGCCGCTGCCTTCGCCTGTTCGTCTCGCACGTGCAACTCGGGATGCTGTGGCAGATTATGGCCTCCATCTGCACTCCCAGCATCTCTCTGGGCAGCGCCAGGGTCAGCTGCCGCTGCCCCTGCCCGTTCGTCTCGGGCGTGCTGATCGGGGTGCTGTAGCAAATGATGGTGGGCTCTAGCTACGCGCCCAGCATCTTGTAGAGCAGCGCCAGGACTATCTGCCACTGCTGTGCCCGTCATTCTCGCGCCCGCTGATCAGGGTGCTGTAGCAGATGATGGGGGGCTCCAGCTTCGCTTCCAGCATCTCGCTGAGCCGCGCCTGGATCGGCTGCCGCTGCCCCTGCCCGTTCGTCTCGCGCGTGCTGATCGGGGTGCCGTGGCGCATGGCGGTGGGCTCCAGCTGCGATCCCAGCATCTCGCAGATCAGCGCCAAGGCCGGCTGCCGCTGCCCCTTCCCGTCCTCCTCGCCCGCGCGGATCGGGGCGCTGTAGCGGATGGTGGTGGGCCCCAGCTCCGCGCCCGGCACCTCGTGAAGCAGCGCCGGGGCCGGCCGCCGCCGCCCCTGCCCTGTCCGAGTGCGCGCGGGTCGCAATGCAACCGGGGCGGCCACTTTAGAACCAGATGGGGCATTTCATAGCCGGCAGGGATTTTCCCACGGGGGCATTTTACCATCAGAAAAGGCCACTTTACCACCAGGCAAGTACAAGCACATGAGCGACACGTGTTATTCAATTTCGGAAATCTCCGTGGGCCCACGAACGGGAGACACTTCGCTCTCTGAAGCGCTTTGGTTCTAAAGTGATTCGAATCTGTGAAGTGGCGGATTCCGAACGGGATCCAACGGGCATTTCATTGGCATCCTCTCGGTACCTGTCCCATTGGGATCCTGTTGGCGCCGTGTAAATCATATTGGAATCCAACAAGATTCCTCGCTATGGGGGCTACGGGTGTCCTATCGGAATCCGATAGGGATGCTTCCTATTGGAACCCGTCGGGGCCCTTCCGAATGGATGCCGATTGGAAACCCCAGTAAGAGCCGTTTCTCTTGGATTCCCATCGGAACCATATTGGCGAATGCGAAGCATATCGCGATGGAATCCAAGCGGCATCCTTCATTTTCGATTCATGCGGGCATGCGGCTGGGATCCCATCGTGGACCATTTGTAGCCGAACAAGAACTTGTCCTCTGTGGATCAAACTGTGCCCCGATTGGCGCCGCATTGTAATATTTGTGGTGCCCGTAAGCAGCTTGTGGAACCCAATTGAGATGCAATCAAGATCCCCCCGCTACAGGCTGGTGACAGGCCTGGGCGGTTTAAGCTTTGATTCAATATGGATGGTTTGTGGGGCCTCATAACCTCTTCATGAACATCGTATTCATTCTGGCAATGGACGCGCGGTTAGCGTTCGCCGCGAACGACGCACGGGGGCGCGCGCGCCCCCGGGAGAGCGGGAACGTGGCCAGGAAGTCGTTGGCCAAATTCTAAACTCTACATGCGGATGTGATCTCTCTCTTTTTTTTTCGCCATGGGCATCTAGTGCCCTCGCACCTCATCGCCGGGTAACGGCGCAACCGTGTGTTTTCGCAATCGCGGAAGCATGCGCGCCTAGGAAAGCGGAGTTTTGGCTAAGAATTTGTTTTGGGAAGTTCCAGCCAATGCATGTGGAGTTCAACATGTTGATTTCCCTGTATGATGAACCGCGTTTGTCCTTGCGCCTCTTCGTTTGGCGATCGCAAAAAAAATAGCGCGCGCTCGCAATTCCGGGCGCGTGCGTACCCGGGGGGGCGGGGCTGTTGCTCAGGAACCGGTGGATTTCAAGCCGACGCATGTGGAATTTTACGGTGTGTTTTGGCCTCGCAGACAGTTTGTGTCCTCGTGCCCCGCCGTCCGGCAATTTCAAACGCGCGTTTTCGCATGCGCGGTTGCATGCGCGCCCGGGAGAGCGGACATGTGGAAAAGAAACCGATGGTTACATTCCAGCCAATGCATGTAGATACCAAAATGTGTTTGTTGCATCATGCATCATGCTTGTCCTCGCGCCTCATCGTCTGGCTATAGGAAACATGCATGCATCTGCAACTGCGGAAGCATGCGCGCCCAGGAGGGCGGGCGCGCGGCCGAGCAATCGATGGTGACGTTCGAACCGCCGCGCGTGGATTCAGATTTGTTGTTTTTGGGCCTCGCAGACAATTTGTGCCCTCGCGCGTCATCGCCCGGCAATGTCGAAACCGCGTATGCTCGCATTCGCGGAAGCATGCGCACCCAGGGCGGCAGTATTGTGGCCGAGAAATCGTTTGTACAACTCTCGCCACTGCATGTGGATATCAAATCGTTGATTTTTCCGCGTCACAGGCCGCGCTTGTTCTCGCGCACCATCGCCGGGCCATGGCAAAACGTATATTTGCGCAATTGCGGAATCATGCGTGCTTATGAGGGCAGATGTGTGCCCGAGAAATCGCTGGTTGAGTTCCAGCCGATGCGTGCGGGCTGTGATTTGTACGTTTGGCCTCGCAAGCAGTTTTTGTTCTCGCGCCTCGTCGCGCGGCAATGGGAATGCCAATGTTTTCGCATGCGCGGGGGCATCCGTAACCGGGGGGGTGCCGCCAATTTCAGCAAGAGGCTCTCAGGCGCTCAGCGGCCGCCGCTTGAGCGCCCAGGCGCTCGGAGGCCTCTGAAAATCGTTCGGGCGCTCAGAATCCGAGCGCAGTATCTGACTACCACCGCCAAGATCGAGAATAACATAATATGCGATTTGGTGCAGTGATGCTCTGGTGAAAACCCCGCAGCCCCCCCCTAGCCCCCCCCCCCCCCTTAAGGACCGAAACAGAATTCATCAAAGCACGCGCGGTGGTGGTGTATATAATTTTGGTTACCAAGGGGAACGATTTTTATACACCACCACCAAGAAGTGCTGTCTCTGCTTCAGGAACTCCCCACGCCACGGCGCCTGCGAGCTGCGCCGCGCTCCTTTTCGCCGTGGCGTCGCAGCGTCGTCTGGCGTGACCCTGCCCCAACCCTTTTTGCGGACAATTATTGATGCGGGCGGTGGTGGTGTATGCAAATTGGTCTCGCACAGAAGCCTCTGCAGGGCGCTCAAGCGCTCGGAAGCCTCTGCAGAGCGCTCAAGCGCTCAGATGATTCCGGTGAGGGCTCAGGCGCTCAGAAGCTTCTACTCAACGCCCGGGCGCTCAGAAGCTTCCGGGCGCTCCGGCGCTCAGAAGCCTCTGCAGAGCGCCTGGGCGCTCAAACGCCTCGAGGGCGCTCAGGCGGTCGCAATCCTCTGCGGGGCGCCCGGGCGCTTGCGAGCTCTTGCAGAGCGCTCGGGCGTTCAGTTGCCTTTGCAAAACGCCCGGGCGCTCGCGATCCTCTTCGGCGCACAGAAGCCTCTGTAGAGCGCTCGGGCGCTCAGGCGCCTTCGCAAAGCGCCCGGGCGATCGGGGGCCATTGCTGGGCGCTCAGGCGGTCAGAAGGCTTTGCAGAAGCCCTTGGCGTTCAGAAGCTTTTGCAGAGCGCCCGGGCTCTCAGGCGTGTCTGCGCAGCGCTCAGGCAATCAGATGCCCCTGCTGAGCGCTCGGGCGCTCAGAAGATTCTGCTCGGCGCCCAGGCGCTCAGGCGCGTCTGCGCAGCGCTCGGGCAATCGGATGCTTCTGCCGATCGCTCAGGCGCTCAGACGCCACCGCGCGAACCTCTGAAACTCTGAAGCTCCTGGCGCTGTCGGAAGTTCTGAAGCTCCTGAAGCTCCTGAAGCTTCTTAAGCTTCTGAAGCTCCTGAAGCTCCTGAAGCTTTCGAAGCTCCTGAAGCTCCTGAAGCTTCTGAAGCTCCTGAAGTTCCAGAGCGTCAGAAGCGTCAGTCAGACGCGTCGCGAAGCTCCTGGGGTCCAGAGCGTGTGGAGCGTCGGAAGCGTCGGCAGCGTCGCGAAGCTCCCGGGCCCGGATCGTCAGGAGTGTCAGAAGCGTCCGAAGCGTCAAAAGCGTCAAAAACGTCGGAGGGTTGGCGGCACCGCTTGCCCCATCAATCATTGATCTGTTTATTTATATGGTTTAGTTATCTCACGATTGCGTGGGTGTAGTTTAGAAGTGTACATCCGTATTCATGAACATCTGGGCAGGCAAGGATGGGGCCACTTGAGTTTTACCGCCTTGCCTTCTGCTTCTCCTTGAACTGACGGGCGGCGCCGCGGACAGTCAGAAAGCTGACAGGCCGCATGCAAATTGCAGCGGGCTCGAGAGATTCAGCATGGCTTGTGGTGTGCTGGTGGAGTGCTTGCGTTGGGAAAGATTCTTCTTCTCCGCCAACTTCCTCCAGATCTTCGGGAAACCAGGGACCCATCACCGCTGCAGCCAATTCAGGCGTGACGCCTCGCAAACAGGCGGGGAAGTACAGGCCACGTGCATGACAGCTGGCACGCGATGGCCAAGCTAGGGCCTCGGTGCGGTGCCAGAGAGCGGCCCCGCTTGCCCCGCCCCCAACTCTTCCCGGCTTCGGACTTTTCGGTGTTAAGGTTAACCGACGGGCGACGTACTTTTTGATTTTACATATTCCTCACAATCACGACGTCGGGGGTCTGGCTTCTTCCCATTCTCCGCCTTGTCCTCGCATGTTTCTCTTCCGTTTCCTCCTCGCATTCCCCTCTGGTTCTCCCCCCCCGCTCTCCATCTCGCCCCCTTCTGCCACACAATCCTCGTTTCCTCTCCTCGCGCTCGTCCGCTCCTCCTCTTACATCAAATCCTTCTCTGATTATCTTCCTGCACATCATCGTCCCGTTGTTACACTTTGGCACCTCCTGCGCATTCTCCTCATATACCAGCTCGTGCTCCTACACAGTGTTTCGTCGTGTTCTCCCCCTCCTCCCTCTCCTCTGTGTCTCCGATCCGGTCCCCCGCGCTCCGCTCCCTTTCCCTTCCCCCGTCCCCCTCGTCAGAGAGGGCGGGGGTTTACGGGAGCTCATGACGACGCAGGGCCCGCTTATAGATCCATTTCCTTTGCCTGCCGAGGCCCCCGCGGCGGTTATATGGATAATTCCCCGCCTCGGAAAATCAAGGGGGGCGAAGAGAGAGAGACAGCCATCTCCCACTCCTCATCTTCCTCCTCCTCCTTTCCTCCTCTGCCATACTCATCCCGCTGCCCCCCCTTCTCCCCAAATCCGCCCTCCCCCCTCCCCGCTCGCTCACTCGCTCGGGTCGCTTGTCTCATCGAGCCTTCTCAGACCGATCTCTGTACAAGTCTCCGTGACCGTCAGAGCGGATGTCCCGAATCACACCGCAGGAGCAAGAGGAGGAAGAGAGGTGTCGAGGACGACGAGGAGGACGACGACGTTTCCCGACGGTCCCCAGAGGTCTCAGGGTGTCTCCCGAGTTTTGGCACGGGAGGCCACGGAAAGCCCATCCACGTTCGAATCCGCACAACAACGTGCAAAGTCGACGACGCTGGCGACGACGCCGGCCGTGGATGTAGCGGCGGCGGCGGCCAGAGCTCGCACGCTGGACGAGCGCTGGCGGGGGCCCAAGGCTCTGGGCGCCCGCGGCGACGAAAGCGACCCCGCGAGGCCCAAGAAGGCCAAACATAACTTACAAACCTCGATCCTCGACCTGGATCCCTCGTTCTCCCCCCTGGCTCGTAGACCACTGCGACGACGTTGGCGGCGACAACGATGACCACAACCACAACCAGGACGACCACGGCGACGACAGTGACGCCGAGGAAACCTGGCGGCCTCCAGAACTCTGACGACGACCACAATCGACGACGGCCGACGGCCTCGACAGGTTTTCAGAGTCAGGAGGCCTCCGGAGGCCCGAGAACAGCACAACGCGGCCCAGAGCGTGCACTCGTCCGATCACGTCCGCAGACGGCGATCGCCACCGCCACGACCACTTCGACGATCGCCGCACGATCATCATGACGGCGGCTGCGGCGGCGGCGGCTGCGTGGACGGCCTGGCGGGGCGGCGGCCTGGCGGCCCCGAGCTCCTGGCGCCCTCGTCAGCCACCGTGGCAGCCGCCTCACTTGCGTACTATGGGAAGCATTCGGAGCCTTCCGACACGTCGCACGTGAATCTCGCACGGCTCCGCGACCGACCGAGCCCGAAGCTATGCCCCAGGAGGCCCGGAGCCTCCACGCGCCGGGCGGGCCTTTGCCTGGGGAGCCCCTCCTTTGGTATACGATGGTTCGCGGACTCGCGCAGGGTCTACCGAGAACGACAACGCAGTCGGCTAGAACCTGAACGCGCGCGAAGCGAGCGCGCGGTTCTAGAAAATAGCTGCAATTGCTGGTATAGTTCGAGTTATATTTCTAGTTAAAGTTTCTAGTTGCAGTTGTATGATTACAACTACATCTGTAGATCAGTTGATATTCATTTTCATGCTATATGTATTTGGATCGTGCTGGTGATCGAAAGCCGCTGGTCTTTCAAGAGTTGGACGATTCACGTGGTTGCGGGAACCAACGCCCCATTTGCCACGACACGAACCTACCGTGCAGAATTCTTGTGGGCGGGTTCGGGGCCGAGGCCACGATGGGTTCGAGTGTCGCGGCAGTCCAGTGGGGCTCGACGGCGTCGGTGGCGGTGGCTGTGGCCGCAGCGGTGGCGGCGCCTGCGCTGCTTAGGGGCCGCAGCACCTGAGCGATGGGGTCCAACTCCATGCCCGTGCGCATCGCACATGGTGGGTGCCTTGGAATCTGAAGCGGACGAGGAGGAGGAGGAGGAGCAGGAGGAGGAGGAGGAGGGGGAGGAGGAGGAGGAGGAGGAGGAGGAGGAGGAGGGGGAGGGGGAGGAGGAGGAGGGGGAGGAGGAGGAGGAGGAGGAGCAGGAGGAGGAGGTGAGGAGGAGGAGGAGGAAGACAAGGAGGAGGAGGAGGAGGAGGAGGATAAGAAAGAGGAGGCGGAGGATGAGGACGAGGAGGAGGAGGAGGAGGAAACGGATGAATAAGAAGACTAGCCAACAATTTAATAGTACGAAATTGAAGAAGAAACGTAAGACTAATACTACACAATTGCAATCCTAGTAACAATACGGGAACGACAATGATCAAATCTACTAACCGTAAGACGTTTACTAATCATACAACGAAAAGAGAAGACGATTAACACTGATCATACTATTAATACTGTGGCAGAACATGATCACATGAGTAATACTAGTCAGATGGTCCACACTATCAAGAGTATTAGTCATGACACTCAGGGACATCATAATACGACGGACAGTCAGCTCACAGTCGCAAACCTAAAACTAAGACGGAGACGACGCATAGTACTATACAGAACATTAACACTACCAATACTAATAATCATGGGGCGACTGCGAGGAGCAGTAATACGAATAATAAGACGGACACGGCTAATCCGAAGTTTATTGCCACGACCAACAATACTACAAACCACCCATACTACCATGCGCACGAATACGGTGATGATGAGGGAGGAGGAGGAGGTGGATGCAGACGAGGAGGATGAGGGGGAGGAGAGGGAGGAGGAAGAGGAAAATGAGGCAGAGGAGGAGCATGAGGAGCAGGCGGAGGAGGATTATGAGGACAATACTGAGGAGGAGCAGGATGAGGAGGAGGAGGATGAGGAGCACGCGGAGAACTAGGAGGAGGAGGAGAAGGAGGAGGAGAGAACAGGATGTGTAGGATGATGATGCTGATGCTGATGCTCATGATGATGCTGCTGATGATGCTGATGATGCTGATGATGCTGATGATGATGACGATGATGCTGATGATGATCATGAGGAGGAGGAGGAGGAGGAGGAGGAGGAGGAGGAGGAGGAGGAGGAGGAGGAGGAGGAGGAGGAGGAGGAGGAGGAGAGGAGGAGGAGGAGGAGGAGGAGGATGAGGAGGAGGAGGAGGAGGCGGAGGAGGAGGAGAAGCGGAGAAGGAGGAGGCGGAGAGAGGAGGATGAGGAGGAGGAGGAGGCGGAGGAGGATGAGGAGGAGACAGGATCAGGAGGATGAGAAAGGAGGGGGAGGCGGAGAAAGCGAGGAGGAAGAGGACGAGGAGGCGGAGGAGGAGGCGGGGGAGGAGCAGGAGGAGGAGGATGAGGATGAGGAGGGGGAGGAGGATGAGGATGAGGCGGAAGAGGAGGAGGAAGAGGAGGATGATGAAGGGGGAGACAGGAGGAGGAGGATGCGACAGGATGGGGACGGGTGCGGAGAAATGAGGAGGAGATGATGGATGAGGCGGAAGCGGAGGAAGAGGAGACATGAGGATGATGAGACGGATAATTGAGGAGGAGGCGGAGAAAGACGGCGGATGAGGATGAGGTGAATGAGCATGAGGAGACGGAGGATGAGGCGGAGGAGCAGCAGTAGGAGGAGGAGGACGCGGAGGCGAACTATGAGGGGGATGATGCTGAGAAGGAGGAGGAGGCGGAGGAGGAGGATGAGGAGGAGGAGGCAGAGGAGGATGAGGAAGAGGCTGAGGAGGAGGAGGAGGAAGCGAGGAGGTGG
>CAUYUJ010003150.1:22500-25652 GCA_963575745.1 Prorocentrum cordatum | reverse complement strand
GTCGTCGGTCGTCCGTCGTCCTCGTCGTCGGTCGTCGTCGTCGTCGTCGTCGTCGTCGTCGTCGACATCAACGTCGTCGTCGTCGTCGTCGTCGTCGTCGTCGTCGTCGTCGTCGTCGTAGTAGTAGTAGTAGTAGTAGTAGTAGTAGTAGTAGTAGCAGTCGTCGTAGTAGTATTAGTAGTAGTAGTAGTAGTAGTAGTAGTAGTAATAGTAGTAGTAGTAGTCGTAGTAGTAGTAGTAGTAGTAGTAGTAGTAGTCGTAGTAGTAGTAGTAGTAGTAGTAATGGTACTCGTAGTAGTAGTAGTAGTAGTGGTACTGGTTGTGGTAGTGGTCGTATTAGTCGTATTATTCGTTTTAGTATTGGTAGTTGTAGGATTGGTCTTATTATTCATTCGACCCCGAGCAGGCTTCCGACCACCGCGCTGAACACCTTCGAAAAGCAATGCGCCTTGTCAACAGAGAAATTTTATGTGACAGCTATTCCAGCATGGGGCACAGACTCTGAGCAACGCTGTATTATTAGATTTCCTATCATGCTCCCACACGAACCGTTTTACCACGAATTCTCAGGGCACCCAGGGGATTTCGACTTGACAGGTGTTGACCTCCAAGACCTGCCAGCCCTCTACCCCGCCCACGAAGTCACCCTCCAGAAGGGCCAGAAGAACGCGTTCCCAACAGGGTTCTATTCAGATGGAGTCCCGCACACAAAGCGGGACTCGTTTATATGTGCGTACTGGAACAATTTTATAAATGGAGCACGGCATACTTTTTTTTGCGGAAGTCTGACTGGCGTCAATGTGTTTGCATGGGGATGTGTACCATCAGTGCCGTGATGGCGGTGGTGATGTGGTCGTTCAACGTCTTAGCAACAGGTGTCTTCCCAGACTTTGCTCATGACGGAACGCCGTTCGAGAGCGAATGGCGCATGCACATGCGCCAATTCCCCCTGGCGGGTGGGCTCTCCGCGGCCCCCGTGGAAATGCGGGCCGACTTGCTGGCATTTATAAGTGCCCTCGGCTTCCGCAGGTGGGATAACGTTCGCAACCCGTGTTTCTGTTGCAATACTACAAAGGCAGGCGTGCATAACTTCCCATTTACAGTTGACGCGTGCCAGTGGGACGAGAACGACCAAACCACATCTGTAAATATGATGCGGTCGTGCATGAGGAGGACCTCGGTGAAGCCGAGCGCGCAGCTAAATAGAGTCCTTCGGTCTTGTCGCCACGACGAGGATCTTTGGGGCTTCGGGACATTCCGGGCCATGCCAGAACTAGGACTAGAAGCTGGGTGGCGCTTGATCCCGCGGGGTCGCGCCACCGACGCCCGCGCGATAGCTAGGACCCAGATCGAGAGAGACAGTCCCCTGGAGCTGACCTGGTTCAACACGAACAACGATGCAGGGCTAAGTTTCGTAGCGCCCATCTTCGGGGTGGTTGGCTTTCCGGTGGCTATGGTCGCTCTGAATGTGATGTATACATGTGACCTCGGAACCTCGCAGCGCCTCGCCGCTAGTGTGCTTTGGAGACTGATATTGGGAACTTTCGCACGTAGCCGAGCCCGCGCGCAGTTGATGAGAAACAATGATAACCTCGTGGCCTTGAGAAGGGTAATCCAATCTTTCTGCGTATCGCAGGGCATCGCGCAGCAGCGGGGCAGGTCCATGATCGGGCCAGCACACTGAGAGTAGCAAAATGGTCTTGCGCGCAAAAGCGGCAGAAACGAGGCATTTGATTCCTCTTCTGCCGACCCTGTGCGCAGGACACCCAGCCTGCTTTGACGACTGCCCATCAACGATGCTCTAGTTAGCCAGCCAGTCGTTCGCCGACATGCAGACAATTGTCATGGAATCTCCAGGGGGGCTGGCGGCAGATGTGCAGAGAGCCATGGAAAATCACACGCTTAATTTTCTAAGCTATTATAGATCATCAGGCGCACAGGTGGTCTTCAAGCACCACGTGTGTTTTCACATTGTGGCGGAGTCGCGGAGGTTAGGCAATCCGCGTTTCAGGTGGGCCTACAACGGCGAGGGCGCAAACCGCATCCTGGCAACTGTCGCTAAAAGCGTACACCAGGGGTCCACTTTTTTACTTCGCTCTCCTTGAGAAGCACATGGCGCCTTCTAGCTGGAAAAACTCGTGCGTGTACTTTGTGTGTGTGTGTGTGTGTGTGTGTGTGTGTGTGTGTGTGTGTGTGTGTGTGCGCGTGTGTGCGTGCCACTGCGCTTGCTCGATCGCAACTGGCGCCTCCATAGAGCCGCCATTCGCGCTTGAGGGCCCTCCTGCGCCGTGTGCATGTGTGTGTGTGTGTGTGTGCCTGTGTGTGTGCATGCCTTACGTGCGCGCGCATGCGTCTCCGTCGTCCCCCGTCGCCCCCATCGCCCCGCGCGGGCCCGTCGTCGCCCCCGTCGCCCCCCCTCCCCGTCGCCCCTTTCGCCCCGCGCGGGCCCGAGGGAAGGGCAATCATATCTGATTCAGGCTGGCGACTGGACCGCCGCATTTTTTTCGACCCGCAGTCCCTCTCAAGAAGGAAACCGTTTCATCCTCGATCCCCCTTCCTCCCGCTGCCCCATCGCCCCAGCTTTCACTTGCCCGTTGCCTTGCCCCCCCATCGCCCCTGACCCCTTCGACCTTTGGCGCCCGCGGAGAGGCGGGGGGCCTCGATATTGAGGGTTCCGCTGGTTAACCATGCCCCGTGGAGGATCGATCCTCGCGGGGGCCCTCGGATCCAGGGCCCAATCGCCGTTCGAACCGACCCCCCGCCCTCGAGCCCTTGGGCGGCCTCGATCCAGCTCGGATTTTCAAGCAGACGGCCTCGGCAGGGCGCGGGGGGGGGGGGGGCGCCCTTCCGGAATGGGTGGGGCTCTGAAGCTCCCGAAGCAGTCCCGCCCTGAGGGCCGAAAGGCATGGGATCGGTCGGCCGGTCGATCGACTGGTCTCGATCGCGCGATCGGTCGAGCGATCGAAGGGTCGATCGACCGATCAATCCATGCCTTTCGGCTTCACCCCGGTGCGCTGCCGAGGCTGGCCCTCGATGGTATCGAGTGCGGGTTGCGGTTGCGGCGCCGCCAATATTATCCGCCCCATCCCGTTGATCTGAGTGCGGGGTGCGGCATAATATTATATAGAGGGCCGACGCTGTAAAATCATGAT
>CAUYUJ010003150.1:0-17500 GCA_963575745.1 Prorocentrum cordatum | reverse complement strand
AGTTCAAGAGGAGCGTCGAGCAGGGAACGAAGGAGCTTGTCTCGCCAGAGGATCAAGGGATGCTCCTCGAGGGTCCTCGCCGAGAGGAAAAGTGCGGAGGAGGAGGAGGAGGAGGAGGAGGCGGAGGCGGAGGCGGAGGCGGAGGCGGAGGCGGCGGAGGAGGAGGCGGAGGAGGGGAGGAGGAGGAGGAGGAGGCCGGAGGCGGAGGCGGTGGAGGAGGAGGAGGAGAAGACGAGGTCGAGGAGACGAGGAGGAGGAGGAGGAGGAGGCCCAAGGTCGAGGGGAGCGTCGAGCAGGGAGCGACGAGGAGCTGCTGCTCCGGCCACGGCGGGCCTCGGCCACGGGCGGGGTCCCTGCCGCAGGGGCTCGCCCAAGGAGCGGGCCGAGAGCCAGAGAGCCCCCTCCTCCTCCTCCTCGTCTCCTCGACCTCGTTCTGACCTCGACCTCGTCTCCTCCTCTTCCTCCTCCTCCTCCTCCTCCGCCTCCTCCTCGTCTCCTCGACCTCGCTCTCCTCATCCTCTCCTCCTCCTCCTCCTCCTCCTCCTCCTCCTCCTCCTCCTCCTCCTCCTCCTCCTTCCCCGGAATCCGGTGGTCCTCATTTCAGCGCCTCGGCGGCAGGTGCATCGCCTGCAGGTGCTGCAGGCCGACCCGCCATGCAGCAAGGTCTCGGCCGCGTCTCGAGCGGCTCTCCTGCTGGTACGCGGCGGTGCGAGCCGCCGAGACGGCGGCCGTGCCGTGGAGCGTCGGGCGAGAGGTCGGCGTTGACGGGGCACGGGCGCGTACACCCTGCGAAATGCTTAAGAAATCATGGGTTCAGAAATTCATAGTCTCGGAACTTGAACAAAAACCCAAGATTTCTATCAAAATCTTAGGATTTACACTGAAACGTTAAGAATAATCGAGACTCTGGCCGAAAACTTAAGTTTTCTTAAGCATCGCCTAAGGTGTAGAGTCGTCGCAGAGGCTGCAGTGCGCTGCCACATCCTGAAGCCCCGCTGCACGCCGAGGCGTTGGCCCCAAAGTATATAGAGTGCTGAAAACGAATTGGCCGGAGTTGCAGCGAGAGCAGCGTTGCTGTCTCGTCTTGCGGTGACAGTGGGAGCACCGTCTTTGCACTCGCTTCCCAGTTGAATCAGGAGGAGGAGGAGGAGGACATGGGGGAGGAAGACGACGACGACGACGACGACGAGAACGACGACGACGATGATGACGATGACGGCGACGATGACGACGACGACAACGACGACGACGATGACGACGACGACGACGACGACGACGACGACCAGGACAAGGAGGACGAGCAGAACAAGGAGCGGCAGCAGTAGCAAAACAGGCAACTGCCACAGCAGAGTCAACGGCAGCAGGACCTGTTTGCTGGCGCGGCAGCAGTCGTAGGTGGACGGATGGGGAACGAGGGCGAGGACCGCAAGACTAGGTCCTGGGGCGTCGCAGGAACGCTGCTGCGTTCTTCATCGCACAGTGCCTCCCTGCACCTGCAGAGCCTCGCCGTCGAAAGGGCGCCACTGCGGGGCTGCAGCGCTCCTCACATCGGGCGCAGCGCCTCCGCTGCAGAGCGCCTCGCGCATCCGAGCGAGCGAAGAAACAGCCCCGGACATCCGAGGACTCGATTCCTTCAGTGCGGGACCCCGACCCCTTCCCCAGGTTGGCGGCGAGCGCGGGGGGGAAGCGAGAAGGGGCGGGCAGTCTCAGAAGGCTCGGAGGTCCCCCGGCCTTCCTGAAAAGTCTTCTGGGCCCTCCCCCGAAGGCACAGGACGCTTCCCGGAGGGCTCGAGGACTGGTCTAAGAAGCCCCGCGCCTTCTGAGAAGGCCTTCTCCTTCTCCCTTCCCCCCCTCGCTCGCCGCCGGCCAGGGCCCGTTGTTCATCCCGAGCCACTGTTTGGCTGACGGTCCCAGGGCCCAGCGAGGGCCGGGGAGGCCGAAACACGCGGCTCCGCCGCGGCTTTTGTGTCGCGAGGCCACGGCATGTCCGGGCTTATCCTCGACCCCAGAGCTCTGGACCGCTTCGCTGGAACCGATGTGCCTCAGCCCTGGTTGGCCACCTGTGAGCCCTGCCCGCACCCCCCACGATTTCTACGGGGGGGGGGTTCGTGTCGCTGCGGAGCTCCCGAGCGAAGTGAACCCCCACCGCCCCCCCCCTTGAATTCGTGGAGGGTGGGGGCAGCGTTCACGTGTGGCCCTGGACTCCCGGAGGGATCTTTTTCACAATCCAGGGTCCCCGCGAGGGCCACCAGCCGCCGAACACGGTGAAAGTTTTCTTATTCGGCGGCTCGTCGGGGGTGGACAGAACCCCTGTAGTAAAACGTGGTTTGGTGAAAACGACCTCGGGCCCAAACCTGGCGGGCGCAAGCCTGGAAAATGACGGCCACGGCGCCCTCTCGAGAACCGAAAGCGGACAATTCACTAATCGACGTGTCAGGGTGGGGGTTCTCTTCACCCCCGAGTTCGACATTGGGCGGAGAAGGAAGGGGGGAGGGGGGGGGGTCTGGCTCCGAACCTCTACTGCACGCGACGGCTTGCAGCCGTGCGTCCTGTGGGGGCGACCCCACTGGCTTGAAGCAGGGGCCAATGGCAGCCAGACTCTACTCCACATAAGGGGTGGAGGAGGGGGGGGGGGGGCGAGGGCCTGCGCGCGTCGGCAGAGCGAGGAACAAGAGAACGATCGCACGACGAAAAACCCTCGCCTTGCCGTCCGGCTGCATGCGGCCCTCCAGGAGGAGGAGGAGGAGGAAGAGGAGGAGGAGGAGGAGGAGGAGGAGGAAGAGGAGGACGAGGAGCAGGAGGAGGAGGAGGAGAAGAGGAGGACGGAGCGCCCGGGCGGGGCCTTCCCGTCCGGCTGCATGCGGCCCTCCAAGGCCACCAGCCGCGCCAGCTGCCGGAGGTGCTCCACGACGAGGGACCACTCCTGCGCAGGGGGGGGACGCCAGCGGAGGCGCGTTCCTCCTCCTCCTCCTCCTCACATACTCCTCCTCCTCCTCATCCTCCTCCCGGGCCTCCCCCCTCCTAGACTTCGAATGCAAAGCTCCTCCATAATCCTACTCCTCCTCCTCCTCCTCCTCCTCCTCCTCCTCCTCCTCCTCCTCCTCCTCCTCCTCTTCCTCCTCCTCCTGGACGGATGAGGGAGCAAAAGATAGGCCTGGGCTGGGGCGCGCAGAGCTATACTTGTGGATGCCACGACAATGGACACTCGAACAATCCGACCATTGCAGTAAGAATGCGCTTACAATGTGAAAAAACGGTGATAAGAATGTTGCAATCATGTTTTTCATAGCTAACACATGTTTGAAACATCTTTTAGACATCTGGAAACTGTTCGGCAGCATGCTTCCTCTCCATTAATCGGTTTCCACAAAGATATCCTATCTGGACGCCCGAGACGGGTACGGAGAAAAAGAGGCACAATGCCCAACAACCATTGTTGTCCGAAACCGACAGAGGCCGCCTGCTGGGAAGGCGTGATTTTGTTTTCGAAAAACAACGTCCACGGCGGCGCTGACAGCGAGTCCTGTTCAAAATGAACAAGAACTGCTGCTGGGCATCGTACCCATCCTTTCCGTAATTACCCATTTCGATCGTCCCGACGCGAATATTACATATATAGCAAGCACAGACGCTCTCCGGCGGCCAGACAGCGACAGCTTGATATATATATATATATATATATATATATATATATATATATGTATATATGTCTATTCCTGCGCACGTGCTCGAGAGGCACTCCAGAGGGCCGAGGTCCCCTCGACGCCCGAACCGGCGACGAGGGCAGAGACATTAGCCGAAGACTCGCACAGCACCGATCTGCATTGAGATAAGGAGGAAAATGGGCTGGGAGGGTGGGCGGAGCTTGAGCAGCACGGCGGCGAAGCCGTGCGGCCGTCTGCTCGCTCCTTCCTCGCTTCTCGATGTTAAATCTTCCAGCAAGTACAGACGCTCTTCGGCGGCCAGACAGCGACAGCTGATATATATATATATATATATATATTATATATATATATATATATATATCTATATATATATGTATATATACACATACATACATACATACATACATACATACATACATACATACATACATACATACATACATACATACATACATACATACATACATACATACATACATACATATATATGTGTGTGTGTCTTTCCTGCGCACGCGCTCGAGAGGCACTCCAGAGGGCCGAGGTCCCCTCGACGCCCGAACCGGCGACGAGGGCAGAGACATCAGCCGAAGACTCGCACAGCACCCATTCTCCCAAACGGGCAGTCTGGCCGTAGGCCGGAGCCCCCCAAGGCTCAGAAATCGAAAACACGATGACAGCACAATTATACACACATCATGTCCGCAAATTTGAGACCGTGAACTTGCTCGGACGAGTGGGCGAGGACGGCAGCAGCGGCAGCGGCGAAGGGAGGAGGATATTCGGCCGCCAGGCTGGTCCACTTCCGCCCGCCTGGCGCCGCGCCCGAGAGTTCGACGTGCTGCGCCCCTGTCCGGGAGCAGATTCCATTTTTACCTTTACACCTGCACGTGAGGGGGGAGAGTGAGCTAATATTCCAACCTTGCATTCTCATGGCTTCTCGCCACCTGGTACCGTATTGACACATGTGGCAGATTGCGAAAGAGGCTTCCGAGGTCAAAGCAAGCTTTTGGAGCCGGGGAGCGGCCCACATTAAAGAGGCCTGCGGATTCTCGAGCAGAACCGGCAATCCCATTGCTAAACTCAACGCAATGATTCGACATGAGAAATGGAAGGTGGCATTCCCTATCTTGAGACGAGCTAAGTCACTATCGTTTAAGCCTGAGCAGCCCATCGGGGCCTCCGAGCCGCGCAGTGGCTTTCGGAGGGCCCGGGTCCAGGTGGTGCACGGGGTTCCCAAGAACACGCCGAGGACAAGGCCGCTTTTGAACCACCCCGAAATGATTTCCTCAAAAGCACCATGCAGATGGTCCTCCAAGGGCCCATGCAAGACATCTAGGGACAGTGCGGCGAGGCCGGCGGCCCTCCAGGCCTTGGACACTCTCCCCGAACCGGCGAAGAGTTCCAAGAAGACTCCAAACCTCCTGTACCGAGCAGACTTCAACTGTAGCTTTAGCTCCCTCCTCAGATGACGACGGACCTGAGCGGCCGAGGCTACGGCAGCCCGGCAGCGATCAGCGCCTGGACGAGTGCCGGGAGCAGCTGCCACGCGCGCGGGTGGTGCCGGACGCCTGGTCCGAGCTCGACAATCTGCTGCAGGCTGGCGTGAACGACCCGCCCGAACGTGAAGACCCAGTCCGGCACGCGGGTCATGACCTCCTGCAGGTAAGCCTCCTCTGCGTACCTCTTCATGCTGGCGGCTGCTGCCCAGCGGCCGCGCCGCTGGACCTGCTCCAACGTGCGGCGCGTTTCCAGCAAGTCCCAGCTCGCCCCCCCGTGCCGCAGCGCGCGCAGCGTCGGGCCGAGGGCGTCCAGCTTCTTGAACTGGTCGCGCAGCGCCGGCAGGGTGAAGTCCCAGAGGCTCTGCTCGGGGCCCACGACGCCCTTCAGCGCGCCGAGCAGCGGCCAGAGGTGCAGGTCGAGGTCGATCACGACGCTCTCGTTGAATAGACCTGTCTTCCCCGGGCGCCCCTCGCTCGCAGGGTGGAGCAGCAGGGCCCAGCTCCCCGCCGAGGCAGCTGCCTCCGCGGCGGGCCGCACCAGCGAGACTCCGCGGAGCCCTTGCGCCTCGAAGGGTCTCAGGTAGCAGCTGAACGCGAGCAGGATCCAGATCGCCATGCGCCGCCGCCCGCTGATGGCCAGCAGGCCGGCCAGGGCCACAGCGGCGCACCACGGCAGCGGCGCCCTGGTCATCGCGGGCGCCCGACGCTGCCACGCCACAGAGCTCCTCGTGGCCCGAAGCAAATGGGCCTTCCACGAGCCCTGGAGGCCCGGCAAGAAGTGGGCAAGCGAGGCCAGGAGCAACGACCCTTGGCTCGCCGGCGCGCCCTGAGCGAACTGGTAGTTCAGGAATCTGGTGGTGGCCTCGTCCAGCTGGCCGAGGCTTTTCCAGTCCAGGTGGTTCGCGGAACAGAACGCCACGAACTCCTGCAGGATCCTGCGGCACTGCTCCTCGGTGCCGGGCCTCACCGCCAGCGTCTCCAGCGCGCTCAGCTGACCCGACGCAGGCCTCTCGACCATCAGCCTGGCCGCCAGCGCTGCCCTCCTCGCTCGGGCGTCCGTGGCCGCCTGCGCAGGCCGCCGCGCGGGTCGCCTCCGAACGAGCGGGCCGGCCTGGCCGGCAGGCCTCCGCCGCGCGGGCATGCTGCGAGGGCGGCCTGGCGGGCCGCGGCCGACTGCGGGAGTCTGAAAACCAAGACCGGCGCCCTCGAGACAGGGCGTCTGCGGGATTGCGTTCTGACGGTATCCATCGGCAATGCAATCTAGTCCCCGTAGCAAGTGACATCATACAAATCTTCAGCAATGGCAGTTGAAGGTAACTGGAAGCTGCTCGACCTTTTGCGACGGCCAAGCAGAGGGGCACATTTTCCACCAGCGCCAGCACACGTTTCCCAAGACAGGCTGAGGACCTCAAGAGGTGCTTGTACGCAACCACCAGGGCGTCGGCCTCCAGACCTAAGATGTCATGGCCCTCCTGGACCTGAGTAGCGATGACCCCCCTCCAAGCTTTGGCGTCCAAGAGCCCCGCGAGAACCTCGTCGAACCCCATCTGCTTCTTCGAGGAGCCCTCGATGCCCAGGCCCCCCTTGGCCACCTGGAAGCCTTTGAAGTCCTCGCACGCGCCCTCGAAGACCTCCGGCGAGCCACGGGCAGCGTCCTGGTAGGTGTCCTGGGACATGTCCGGCATGCATGGCGAAGCCGTCGTGGTAGCATCTGGGGACGATTCCGACGGCAGCCCAGGGGGCTGGGCAGTGGAGGTGGGCAGGAGGAGCGCTCTGTCTCTCGCACGCGCTCCGCCGGCGACTCGGTAGCGCCAGCGCTCGCACTGCCGCCCGCAACGGGCGACGAGGTCTACGGGCGCCTGACGCCGGCACACCCCGAGGCCCTCCTCACTGGCATCGCTGGCCACCAGCCTCGAAGCCCACGGAGCCGTCAAATCGGCCACCAGGAGCGGCAGCAGGCAACGCGCCCGCCAGAGCTCCGCGCGGACCGCCGGCCACAGCGTCTGCACCTCCGCGCCCGTAGAGGCGATGAAGGCGTAGGTGGAGTTGAGCAGCCCGAGCGCCTCGCGCCCGACCATGGGCGCCCAGGTCAGGTGGCCGACGAGGATGCGGACCAAATGCCCCGAGGCGCGACCGCGGCGCAGGAGCTCCTCGATGGCGTAGCGGAGCCTCCACGCCGTGCGCCCATTGATGGTCAGCCAGCGCCCACGCCGCAGCTCCATGCCCAAGAAGCTGCAGCTGTCCGCGGCCTGCTCGGGCGTGTGCACCCGCAGCCCGACGCCCTCCAGCTCCGCCGTGACGCTGGCGAGGGCCCGGCCCGCCTCGGCCTCGACCGAGCTGACCGCCACGTAGTTGTCGACATACCCGGCGACGGCCGCCTGCCCCTCGGGCCGGATCACCACGCCGGGCAGCCCATCCTCGATGACGAGCTGGCGGGGCACCCCCGCCCGCTCAATGCCTGCCCGGAGCGCTAGCTGGCACATGTGCAAGGCCCACGAGAAGCCCATGGGCAACACGACGAGGCAGGCCTGCACGCGCTCCGTCGGCGGGAGCCCAGCGACGCCCCGAGCCTCCAGATGCCGACGAGCGATAGGCGGCAGCCGGAAGTAGTCGCAGAGCCCGTCGGGCAGCTTCAGCCGATAGAACGCGTTGTCCACGTCCCCAGCTGCGACGACCACCCGACCACCAGGCGCCTCCAGGTTGGCGAAGGCGGCTGCGCTTGGCAGCGCGGTGGCGGGCGGATCGGCGAAGTAGGCATTCGCTGTACGAGTGTCGAAAATCAGTCTCAGACGGCCGCTCTTCTTTGCCAAGCAAAAGACT
The DNA here is from genome assembly GCA_963575745.1 of Prorocentrum cordatum. NCBI lineage: Eukaryota > Dinophyceae > Prorocentrales > Prorocentraceae > Prorocentrum > Prorocentrum cordatum. The sequence continues at coordinate 9,516 of CAUYUJ010003150.1, read as the reverse complement.
CCAACTGGCTTGATGCTGGGATCCTCCACCTGGAAGCAGACCATCTTGCGCTTAAACATCTCAGCAAGGAAATCGCCGTAGGTGACGGGCGAGAAGGAGAGGTGCGGGTCGACACACGGCCCGCGAGGGCAAACCTGCTGCAAGAGGGCATCAGCCTCACCTCGGTCACGCAGCATGCTCGAGCTCCAAGCCCTAAGCCACTGAGCGCCCGGGTCAGCAACGACGTCCGTGATGGGGACGGGGTCTTCGCCAACATCCGGCCACGAGATCAGGTCCCGCGAGTGGGGCCACCGCGGCCCCCCCGAGCTGTAACGCGGGGAGCCGTCGAGGAGCTCACTGGGAGCTCCGTCCTCAAAACCTTCAACAGCGGGGAGCGTCTCCAGGCTGGCGAACGCGGACTGAATGTGCTCGAGCGACGCCCGCTGACATTCGGCAAGACCGACGGCCGACGGCTGAGCCCCAGGAGCGCATACAGCATTCATGACATCGCTAGCGTCATTGGCCCAGTCACGCCTGTGCTCGGCGGCGCCTCGGCGGCGACGAGCGCGACGACTGCGTCCGAAAAGTGGGTCCTCGCCCGGCCCCGCCAGATAGGGCAGCGGGAAGAGATCTCGCTGACGCTCTCCAGCATGAGCAGAGTGAGGGGAAGAAGGTGACTGGCGCGCAGCAGGTGCGTCGCCAGCCGGTGGGCAGGCTGGGGGGGACGGGCGCCCATCTCCGACCCCCGCTCCGAGGTCACTTATCATTCTCGCCAGAGCCCTTGCCGCCGTTGCCCTTATTCTTGTCTTTGCCTGACTTTCGGGACAACTCGCGCTCCTCTCTGGCTTTTCTGTGCACCTTGCGGTACGCATTCGGCCTGGACAGCTCGTCCCTGCAGAACTCCTGCAGCGCCGGGGCGACGCACACGTGGCCGCGGAGCTGGTCCGTCCCCAACATCACGTGAGCGTTCTCGTTCGGCGAATCCACGGCCGGCGCGAGCCTGTCGCGGTACCGCTCCTCCTGGAGCTGCGCCGCCCGCGCCAACATCTCGCCAGAGGCGAGGTTCGCCACGTTCAGCGGGTCGTGCACCACCTTCCGCTCTAGAATACGGCAAACTCTCTCGTGCTCATCGACGCCAGGCTCGTGACCAGCGAATCGCGTCTCTGAGAGCCACCTCGAGTGACGACCAGTGGGGGTGCCCCCGTGCGCCTCCATGAACTTCAGCGTCCACAGCTCCGTGCGGGGGCCACGGACAGGCCAGTCTGGGAAGGCCCCCTCCTCCATGCTCGTCACCACCGTCTTGTAGTCCACGTGCCGCTGGCCCTGCAAGTCGTAGAGGACCACCAGCCTCTCGTGTAGCACGTTCTGGTGGCCGACGTACTCGACGAGGACGAAGTCCCCTGCGCGCAGGCAGCTGGCCTCGAGGGGATGGGCGGCCGCCGCCGCCGCCATCACGCCGTCAGCTGGGGTTTCCTGGCCCGCAGCGCCGCCGCCTGTGCCGCCGCGACCTCCGCGAAGCTGGGCGCCTCAAGCGCCGCCAGGGAGCCCCTGGCCGGAGGCCCTGGAGGCTGCGCGGGGGCCCTGGACGTCGGCGTCTGGCACCGCGCGAGGGCCCAGCCGGCCACCGCCCCTGCGCCCGCCGTCGCGAGCCCGGCGAGGATGGCTGTCGGGAGGCCCACGGGGCGGGCCTCGACCACCGAGCCGCCCGGGCAAGCCAACCTCGGCTCGCACTGGCAGTGGCAGGCAGGGCAAGCCGCGCAGGGCGGGCACTGCGAGCCCGCCGCAGCGCCCCACGCCGCGGCCCCGGCGGCGAGACCACGCACGGCCTCCAGCCCCACCGCCGCCGCGAGCTCCAGGGGCATAGAGGCCGGGCGCCGGCAGCCTTGGGGGGCCTCGGAGCTTGAGCAGCACGGCGGCGAAGCCGTGCGGCCGTCTGCTCGCTCCTTCCTCGCTTCTCGATGTTAAATCTTCCATATATGTATATATCCTCCTTGGAGGCACGCGTCCGACCCGAACATACAGTATACCTAGCCTGTACTATACATCGTTTCCCGAGCGGCGTGGCCAGAAAGCGCCCGCCACGACGCACGTGCTACAAGATTTCTCGGTGCGCGCGTCAATCCCAGGGAGGGCGACGCACACATCGTATGTAGGGAACCGAACTCTATACACCGCCGCTATTTCGGGCCCTGCACTGAAAGTTGCACAGGAAAGCGGATCCTGGTGTATACGGGATCCTGGTGTATACATGTTTCGTTGTTTCCTGAGGGAAAAAGAAAGATAAAAAGTATACACCACACCACCCCGACGTCGCCGCCGACCCTCGCAAAGTCCTGGGACTGAAAAAGAGCCCGCCACTGGTAATGTATGTGCTCCAGTTTCCGAGTATGAGCATGTTTAGTCTTTCACACAGCGGTGGATGCGTCTCGAGTCTCACGGGCAGCGTCTACGCGCAGCCGCTGCCAGTCGTCCCACGGTGAGACCAGTCTTGGCCGATACACAAAAAAAAGTAAAAACAGGGTGGGGGGGAGGGCCGGTGGATCTCGTGAGCCAGAGGCTATGTCAGGAGACAAAGGGAGCGACAGGACGTGATCAGCAGACCTTTCTGCGCACGCACTCCCATGTTGGGGTGGCCCGTACATGGACATGACGTTCGAACAAAGTGGCCCAAGATGCCCCCCCGACCCCCCGAAATTCATATTGATGGCGTGGCGACGGGGGGGGGCGGGAGTGGACAGAACTATTCGAACCCCAAAGCACCCGCCTTGACTGAGATCAACGTTGATGTCGGGGGCGCGGGGGCGCGGGGGGGCAGGAAGGAGGAGGACAGCGAGGAGGGAAAAGTGGGAGAGGGGGAGGAGGAGGAGGGGGAGGAGGAGGAGGGGGAGGGGAAGGAGGAGGAGGAGGAGGAGGAGGAGGAGATCAACGGTGATGTCGAATGTATTGTTCATCCACTGGCGCCCGTGGGGGGGCGGGCGGGGAGCGGGCGGGGAGCGTGTGGGAGCGTGCGTCTGCTCGCCCTCTCTTCGGCCAAGCTGGGGGAGGCCCGGGCCGGGGGGCCCCCCGCGCGGGCCGAGAGGCACGGGCCCGGGAGGGCGGGGGTCGAGACCCCCTGGGTCGGCGGCGAGCGAGGAGGGGAAGGGAGGATAGGGGCCTCCTGGATTCAAGTCGGGCGTGTCCCCCTACAGGGGGCTTTTCGGCGAAAAAATAAAAAGCAAAAAAATGGGGGGAATAAAAAACATACTAATCTTATTTTATATATAAAAAACACACGCACACACACACACACACACACACACACAAAAAAAAACTCCAACATGGTACAAGAAAATGCGCATAAAATAGTCCCCAGACTATTTTTGGAGTACTTTTGAGTATTCCCCCTGCAGAGGGACAGGTCCCACTTAGGAATAGAGGCCTCCTGGATGGGGTTCGAGTCGATGGGGTCGAGGAATCGCGCCGCATCGCCAATGCATCGCCGATATACTGTCGATGCATCGGCGATGCATCGGCGACGTCGGCGGTGCATCGGCGACATCGGCGAGGGGAAACACGGGCTCCACATCGAGCCGCATCGTCGATGCATCGACCCCATCTAGGAGACCTAGAGAGAAGGGGCGGGCCTTCTCAGAAGGCTCGGAAGTCCCCCGGCCGTCCGAGAAGCTCTCTGAGCCTTCCCCGAAGACCAGAAAAACACATAAAACAAACTCAGAAGGCAGCAGGGCTCCTGAGAAGTCCCGCGGCCTTCTGAGAAGGCCTTCTCCTTCTCCCTTCCCCCCCTCGCTCGCCGCCGACCAGGGCCCGTCGTTCATCCCGAGCCGTTTTTGTTGCTGACGGGAAGGGGCCCTCCTGCCTTCTGAAAGGTTTTTTGTCTCCGGGGAAGGCTCAGAGAACTTCTCGGAAGGCCGGGGGACTTCCGAGCCTTCTGAGAGGCCCTTCTCCTTCTCCCTTCCCCCCCTCGCCCGCTGCCGACTGGGGGTCGAACTTGTGAGAAATCATGCCGTCGGGGGTCCCACCCTCCCTCCCTCCCTCTGTCTTTATATACATATATAATGAATATAATTTTATATATATACATATATATATATGACTTGTTATTTTTATGTGTTGGTGTATTGTTTTTTATTTTGCCCTCACTCCCTCTGTCTGGGGGGCTGGGGTCTGGGCGTCTGGGGGCCCTGAGATCCGGGCGCTGCCACCTTTTTCTCTCTCGCGCCGAGCGCAACATTACTCGCCCGGCTGCGGGCCTCCCCGGGGGGCCCTTCTCGCGAAGCCCTGCGGCTCGAGGCCTGCGACGGCACGAGATTGACTACCTACCAGACCACCCCAACCCAACCCGAAGACCCGAATTTCGGGTTGGGGGGGGTAAGGGTTCCACATGTGTTTTGTTCGACGGGTGCACGCGCGGGGCGCGCGGCTTCGCACAGGCAGCCAGCCAGCCACCCGCGCGAGCGGGGCCCCAAGAATATACCCCACCACCACCACCACGTCGATTCCTCCTCCCTCCTCTAGTCTCCTCCTCCCCTCCTCCTTCCCGGGAGGAGGGAGGGGGTCAGGGAGGTGGTGGTGGTGGTGTGCATTTTTGGGCCCCCCAACACGAACGGGGGTGGAGGGGAGGGGGGGAGCAAGCAAGCAAAGGACTACCGGACCCAGTGCTTCTCCGCACCTGTGAGACTGAATCGAGTTTGGCTCTAAGCGGCCGCACAGGCAGACTTCCCACGTAAACGGCCGTGTGGGCGGGGAAGGCGCAGGAACCTGGAGACGGCCCCGGCCAATGGAGGGATATCCAGCGGGCGAGTGGGGAGAGTGAGGGAAGGACTTCGCGTCCACAATCGAGCCACAAAAAGAGGCGGGTCTAGGCAAGATGGCACAGCGACCATACGCGGTGGTTTACGCGGGCTGCCACCGCGGTACTCGACATATGCGACGAGGGCGCTCACGCACCATCTTACACAGGCAGCTTACGCGCGAATGTCGTGTCCAACCCCATTCAGTTGCTCAATTTGAATAGTACGTAGCGCCCCGCAATTGCGGATATGAGTGAGGGGGCGGGCGCGGGCGACGCGGGAGTCGAGCTGGCGGACCTCGTGGCCCTCACCTTCCCTGTCAATGGCGCCCTCCTCCTCTTCCTCCTCCTCGTCGTCGTCGTCCGCCTCCTCCTCCTCCTCCTGCTCCTCCTCTTCCTCCTCCTCCTCCTCCTCCTCCTCCTCCTCCTCCTCCCCCTCTCCTCCTCGTCCACCTTTCCGTTCGAGTCGTCCTCCTCCGTCCCCTCCTCCTCCTCCCTTCCTCCTGCACCTTCTCACTAACACTCCTCCACCTCCTCCTCCTCCGCCTACCTCCCCGCCCTCCTCCTCCTCCTCTTCCTCTCCTCCCCGCTCCTCCTCCCTCCTCCTCCCTCCTCCTACCTCCTCCTCCTCCGCCTCGCTCCTCCTCCTCCTCCTCCACCTCCTCATCCACCTCCTCCTCCTCCTCCCCTCCTCCTCCCCTCCTCCTCCTCCTCCTCCTCCCTCCTCCCTCTCCTCCTTCCTCCTCCTCCTCCTCCCACTCCTCTCCTCCTCCACACTCCTCCCACCCTCCTGGCCTCCCCTCCGCCTCCTCCTCCTCCTCCTCCTCCGCCTCCTCCTCCTTGCCTCCTCCTCCTCCTCCTCCTCCTCCTCCTCTCCTCCTCCTCCTCCTTCCTCCTCCTCCCCTCCTCCCCTCTCCACCTCCTCCCCTCCTCCTCCTCCTCCTCCTCCTCACTCCCTCCCCGCCTTCCTACCTCCTCCTTCCTCCTCCTCCTCCTCCCCTCCTCCTCCCCCTCCGCCTCCTCCTCCTATCCTTCTTCCTCCTCGTCCTGCCTCCTCCTCCTCTCCCTCCTCCTCCCTCCTTTCTCGTCGTCCCCCTCCGTCCCCCCCTCCTTTTCATCCTCGCCCTCGTCCTCGGCCTCCGAAGTTTCGGCTTGTTCAGTGAACGTAGTTTTGGTCGCGGGTGGGTCGCGGGCTCTCTACCTCCACCTGGAAGAAATTCAAAAACAGCCCGCCGCAGGCGCCGCAAATTTTGATTTGTACACTGAACGCGGTTTGGGTCGCGGGTGGATCGCAGGTTCTCCACCTGGAACGAATGCAAAAAGAAACCCGCCGCAGGCGCCGAAAATCTTGGGTGGGTCGCGGGGTGGGTCGCGGGGGGGTCGCGGGGGGGTCGCGGTGGGTCGCGGATGGGTCTCGGGGTGGGTCGTCGGTGGATCGCGGGTGAGTCGCCGGGGGGGCCTCGGGGTGGGTCGCGGGCGGGTCGCGGGGTGGGCGCGGGTGGGTCGCAGGCGGGTTGCGGGTGGGTCGCGGGGTGGGTCGCGGGTGGGTCGCGGGGTGGGTCGCGGGTGGGTCGCGGGTGGGTCGCGGGGTGGGTCGCGGGTGGGTCGCGGGGCGGGTCGCGGGTGGGACGACGACAACAAACAACAAACAACAATAATAATAATAACAACAACAATCATTTTAAGACTGTTCGCTCTGATCTGCTCGCGTGTCATTCAGTATGCATATCCCAAACCCTGGATACCCGCCCTCTTCGTCTTCGATCGTAACCCCCTTTGGGGGGCATATTTATTCCCTGCCACGTGTGTTTGGTGAAGCCCTTTGTAATGGTAACGATAGCCCTTGGTGGTCGCGATTCTTCAATAAATTGTGAGGATGTGTCAAGCGGGAGCCGCGATCCGGTGGTAAATTGCAAGGAGGTCCCAAGCGAGAGCGCGATTTTCAATAAATTGCGAAGACGTATCAGGCGGGAGCCGTTATTGTTGTAAACCGGGGGCCAACAACGCAGTTTGACCCTCAATATTTTCCTGATCAAAAACCGGGTGCGATCCCCGTGAAGGGCACTTCAATCGAAAAAACAATGTGCACAAGACGGGGGTATCAACAATAATTTTTCTTCATAAATGAAATTTCAACAACAACAACAACAACAACAACAACAACAACAACAACATCAACAACAACAGCAACAACAACAACAAAAGCAAAAACAATAACAACGACAACAACACCAACAACAACAACAATAACAACAACAACAACAACAACAACAACAACACGAACAATAATCCGCATCGCGGAATTCCACTTCAGCCACGCACCCAGGGACAGTGAATGACCGTTCGTTTCAGCCCCCTCACTCTGACTCTCCTCTCCCCCCCGCCTACGGCCTGAAAGTATCCCGCCCTCTCCACGTATTACTCCGTCACAGGCTCTGCAAAGCTCGTTTTTCGTGTTTGTCCCTCTTCTCCACCTCCCCCTGGTCCACCCGCTCCTCCCGTTCCTGCTCGTCCTGCTGCTGTTCCTCCTCGTCCTCCCTCCTCATCATCCTCTGCCTCTTGCACATGCTCCAGCCCACTCATCCTACACCACCTCCTCCTGCCCAACGTCTACGGCTCCCCTTTTATTATGACTGCGCACAACACGATGGTGTCCTTGGGGGGTCCCAGATCCGCTCTGTCACCCGTCGGCTGCTCCAGGAGAACAACAGATCACACAAACAAGCAAAAAACAAATTAGCCTGGCGAAGGACCCAACCATATGCTGTTGTGAAAATACTGCAATTGTGAATGCCATCTTGGCCCGCGCCCCCTATGTGGCCACGGCTTTCCGCCGGAGCCCGACATGCTCAGGGACACGTTCGTGGCCGTCTTCGCGGGCGCCGACGACGACAAGGACGGCGCCCCTCTCACCGAGGAGCAGAAGCAGGAGAAGGCCTTGAGAGCCATGAGGGAGGAGGTGGCGTTGCACGTCGACAAGGCGGAGTACGACGCCCAGGTGCGGTTGTTGAAGCAGCACAACTATGGGGCCACGATCCTCGTGAGGGATGTGCCGCAATGGCCCGGGGCCGCCATGCGAACCCTGCCACTGGCGCCGTCGGTGGAGCTCCCTATGGGGCCACGGTCCTCGTGAGGGGTGTGTCGCAATAGCCCGAGGCCGCCATGCGAACCCTGCCACTGGGGCCTTCGGTGGAGCTCCCTATGGGGCCACGATCCTCGTGAGGGGTGTGCCGAAATGGCGCGAGGCCGCCATGGCGAACAGTCGGAAGTCCCTATACGATAGTGTGTAGCGGTGACGCTTATATCTATGTGGAGCTCCCCTATGGGGCCACGATCCTCGTGAAGGGTGTGCCGAGCACAATGGCCCGAGGCCAGCCATGCGAACGCAGACCAACTGGCGCCATCGGTGGAGCTCCCTATAGCCACGATCCTCGCGGAGGGTGCGCGCGAAATGCCCGATAGGGCCGCCATGCAACGCAGCCACTTGGGGCCTTCGGTGGAGCTCCCCTATGGGAGCTCACGATCCTCGTGAGGGGTGTGCCGAAATGGCCCGAGGCCGCCATGCGAACGCAGCCACTGGGGCCGTCGGTGGAGCTCCCTATGGGGCCACGATCCTCGTGAGGGGTGTGCCGAAATGGCGCGAGGCCGCCATGCGAACGCAGCCACTGGAGGCCTTCGGTGGAGCTCCCTATGGGGCCACGAAACGCTGTACTGGGGGGTGAAACGCAAGGAAGAGGGGGAGGAGGAGGAGGAGGAGGAGGAGGAGGAGGGGGAGGAGGAGGAGAGAAGGAGAGGAGGCGCGGGCCACCGTCTCTTCAAAACGAGGACCCAACACCACAGGATGGTTGGGAACAAACAGCCAAATAAAAAACAAAACACAACGAACACATGCACAGTAGCAACAAAACAAACCTCCAAACACCCACACACACACACACACACACTCTCTCACACACACGCGCGCAACAAAACGCAGTGAAAAGGGATGGGTGGGAGGTGACGGATGCCAGACATGGCGCGAGCGTGCCCAGCTCGCGCTCTCTCTCCCCCTCTGGCTCCCTCCTCCGTGCCTCTGGGAGGCGCCCGGCGGGTCTGCACTGGTCGGGGCCCCAGAAGGTTCGGTCAGAAAGGGGAGGGGGATATGAAGCCAAACTGGCACAGCTTTTCGTCCCAAGGGGGAGGGTATGAAGCCAAACTGGGGGAGCCAAGGTTATCGTAGAAGTTCCCCCTGGCAGTTTAGGGCCACCAGGATGCCCGCCCGAGGTAGGGGGATGAAGCCAAACTGGCGCAGCGTTTCGTCCCAGATCTGTTTTTGCTGGCCCTCGGGCCCGAAAACGGCCCCTGGATGCAGTAAAAAAAAGGGTATGAAGCCAAAAACTGGCGCAGCTTTTCATCCCAGATCCGTTTTTGCCGGCCCCGGGGCCCGAAAACGGCCCCCAGATGCAGTAAAGAAAAGGAGGAGGGGGGAGGGGGGGGAGGAAAAAACAGACGTCACGTCACGTCACCCCGCTCGCACGAGGGCGGGCCCATATAGGGCCCCAGGAAAAAACAGAACAGAAAGAAACTCCCCGCACCCAGAACACCTCGCACCTGCCCGCCCTCATTCCTGCTGGCCGGAGGCCGCGCTGGGCCACCACGGTGCCGGGCCCTCCCTGGCCGCCACGCCAGCCTTGGACAGGATGGGGTACTGGTAGATGGCCCGCACGCAATTCCGGCCGGCCTCCGCGTTCACCTGTCCCGCGGCCCCCAGG
>CAUYUJ010003149.1:0-81754 GCA_963575745.1 Prorocentrum cordatum | reverse complement strand
CTCTGGGTCGTGCATTATATGCGCATCCCATCAAGCGCGCACATGCACGCATCGCGCTTGCACTGCCGTACTGCATGACGATGCTCGCCGATTGATCGGGCCACTTGATGCAAATTGGCTGGGTACGTCGCAAGATGTTGTGGGGGGTCCAGAGAATGCTCGCGACGGCACGCGCGCAAAGGGCGTTCGAACGATTTCGACATGCGCGGGCGCGAAGCCCGTTTGGTAGCATGTTTTTTGAAGATCATGAAGCACCTTTTTGCTTTTTTCTTCAAGAAGTTGCATGAGCGCGCGCGTAAGTTTTTTCGCAATATATGTGTTGTGAGCCATGTTTATATATATATATATATATATATATATATATCTTATATTGGACACTCGGTTCAATCCTCAAGAAGCAGAAGTTTTTTGACGGATTTCGGCATGCGCGCGCGACGACGCGCGCGTGTGGTCTTTGAAACGTGATGATATTTGATCTTCGAGTGTGCGGGCATAGATGTTTTTGCGGAGGATGGCGGGGGGCGGTCAATGCCGGCCCCACTGGGATGGTGCGAACTCATATCTAGGATCGGCGATGGGGCAGAATCGCATGTAAATTGCAATGCGCAGAGGGTTGCCGATAAGTTCTGGGGGGTAGTGAATGAGAATCTGTTTGGTGCGCAATATATGTTGTGCCATTGGCGTGGTGCATCTGTTTGGTGCAATAGGTGGTGTGAAATCTATGGAGTGTAGCTGTTTTTGGTAAACGAGTTGACACATCCCATGCTCTTGCAAATATCCCACCCGCCCATCCGCGACTTGGTTTGCAAAGCCCATGCGGTGGCGATTGCGACGCATGCGTGGCGTTGGCTGATGCGTCTCTGCGACCGCACAAAGGTTCTAGTGTGTTTATATATACACACGTAGTAATGGATACGCCAAATACTTCCTCTCTGCAATACCTGACATACGCAGCACACCCAACAGAAACTTAGCACGACGAAGCCGTTCTGGCTCCTGAACCAAAGCGCACGTCAAAGTTTAACCTCATCTGCTGCTCAGGGCAACAGATTAGCCGAAGCCACAGGTTCTGTCCGAACCATCCGACTCGCCTGAACCATGCGACCTACTCAACCCAACCGTAAGCATCTGGAATTAAGGCCCAGGGCCAGAGGCTCCAGGTTTGGAGCTTATGGCTGAAGACACCGCGGTTAAAGGTCAGGGTTCCAGGCTTGAGGTTGAGGGCGTGAGGCTTTGGGCTCATGGCCTGTTTCCGAGGTAGCGCCAAAGGGCAGAAAGCTCGGTTCTTCGGTTTCAGGGCCGAAGGCTTGGAGTCGGAGGCGCGGGGCCGAGGCCCCCCCGAGCTGCGCGCCCACGGCCCAGCGGCTTGGCGGCGCGGCTAAGGAATAGCACCTTCGGGCTGAAGGCCCGATGCCCAAGGGCCTGGGCTCATCGCCTCAAGTGGAAGACCTGTTGCCAAAGGCTGCAGGATTTTGGTTCAGTGGCTATGGTTGCGGGGCCTTGCTCTCGAGCGCGATGGCTTCAGGCTTCGCATATCGGGCATCGGGCACTGGACCCAGGGTTGAGACTTCTTGGGTCAGGGCTTTGGGATTCTGGCCCAATGCCTATGTCTGAGGGCCCAGTGCCCAGGCTTCACATGCCAGGGCCAATTGTCTCCCGCTGGCGGCATGGTGCTGCGGCCCTAAGGTTGGAATCCTCGCGCAAGGGGCGAAGGGGCACAGGTCTGAAGGCTTCGTGCACGGGGCCTCAAGCTGGAGGCTTCAAGCTACAGGCTGAGGGCTGACACCATGCCCAGGTGCCGTGCCATGGGATGAAGCCCAGGGTCGCCGCCCTCAGATACAACGTTGTCTCTGGCTCCAGGACAGGAACCCAAGTCCCTGGGATGTGTTCGGAGAAGTCCAAGGCTGAGGACCTGGAGTGATGTCAGGAGTTATGGCCCTGGGGGTGTTCAGAGTAGCGGCCATGTCTTAATGATAGTACAGTGGATCGGCCTACACATGGCCCTGGAGACTCGTTTGCGCAGGAACTGCGACGGCGTTCCGACGGCGCGAGCATGCCCCCCCCCCCCCCATCAGAACCACCACCCCGATGCTCTAAGCCCTGGTGCTTCAGGGAGCGCGCGGGCGCCCGCCCGCCCGACTCGCCGCCCGCCCGTTAGGGCCCCGCCCGCCGCCCGACTCGCCCGCCCGCTAGGCTCTCTCGCCCGACCCGACCCGCCCGTCAGGGTACGCACGTGCCAACTCGATGATGCATCATACTTTAATGTCCCACCCGCCCGACCCGACCCGCCCGTTAGGGCACGCGCGTGCCATTTCGATGGGGCATCATAATTTAATGTCCTGCCCGCCCGACCCGACCCGCCCGTCAGGGTGCGCACGTGTCAATTCGATTACGATCATATTTTATTGTCCCACCCGATCGACCCGACCCGCGCGTGAGGGTACGCACGCGCCAGCTCGATGATTCATCATACTTTCACGTATCGCCCGACCCGACCCGCCCGTCAGGGCATGCCTGTGTGGCACCCCGCCGGCTTGATACCCCCCCCCCCCGGGGCCCCCACTACCAAGCCAGCGGCCGCCAGCTTGGTACCCTCGCAGGCTTGGTATACCCCCACAGGGGATCCCCCCTGCCAATCCAGCGGCCGCCGGCTTGGTACCCCGCCGGCTTGGTACCCCCCTCCCCCCCAGGGCCCCCCCCCTACCAAGCCAGCGGCCGCCGGCTTGGTACCCCGCCGGCTTGGTACCCCCGCAGGGGGCTCCCCCCTACCAAGCCAGCGGCCGCCCGGCTTGGTCCCCCCCCCAGGGGCCCCCCCCTACCAAGCTCACCCCTACCAAGCCAGCGGCCGCCGGCCTGGTACCCCGCCGGCTGCGTACCCCCCCAAGCGCTCCCCCCTACCAAGCCAGCGGCCGCCGGCTTGGTACCTCGCCGGCTTGGTAACCCCCCAGGGGCCCCCCTACAAGCCAGCGGCCCCAGCTTGGTACCCACGCCGGCTTGGTATACCCCCCCCCCCGGGGGCTCTCCCCTACCAAGCCTGCGGCCGCCGGCTTGGTACCCCGCCAGCTTGGTACCCCCGCACGAGCTCCCCCCTATCAAGCCAGCGGCCGCCGGCCTGGTATCCCCCCCGGGTTTCCCCCTTACCAAGCCAGCGGCCGCCGGCTTGGTACCCCGCCTGCTTGGTACCCCCTCCAGGGCCCCCCAACTACCAAGCCAGCGGCCGCCGGCTTGGCACCCCCGCGTGCTTGGTACCCGCCCCAGGGACCCCCCCTACCAAGCCAGCGGCCGCCGGCTTGGTACCCCGCCGGCTTACCAGGGTCTCCTCTTACCAAGCCAGCGGCCGCCGGTTTGGTACCCCCCAGGTGCTCCCCCCTACCAAGCCAGCGGCCGCCGGCTTGGTACCCCGCCGGCTTGGTCCCCCTCCAGGGCCCCCCCCCCTACCAAGCCAGCGGCCGCCGGCTTGGTACCCCGCCGGTCTGGCACCCCCCAAAAAAGCGCTCCCCCCTACCAAGCCAGCGGCCGCCGGCTTGGTACCCCGCCGGCTTGGTACCTCTTCCCGGGGGCTCTCCCCTACCACGCCAGCGACCGCCGGCTTGGTACCCCGCCGGCTTGGTACCCCCCCAAGGGCTATCCTCCCTAACCAAAGCCAGACGGCCGCACGGCCTGTATTCCCCCAGGTGCTTCTCCCTAACCAAGCCAGCGGCCGACGGCTTGGTACCCGCCGGCTTGTCCCCCCCCAGGGGTTCCACACCTACCATGCCCAGCGCCGGCTTGGTAGCCCGCCGGCTTGATACCCCTGATCCGGGACCCCTCCACCACCCCCTATGCGCCGGCTTGGTACCGCCGGACTTGGTACCTCCCCCGCAGCCGGCCCCCCCCCCCCCCCCCCCAACCCCCCTACCAAGCCAGCGCCGGCTTGGTACCCCGCAGGCTTGGTATCCGGGAGCCATTCCCCCCCTCCCGCGCTCCCGCTATGCCGCCGGCCTGGTACCCCGCCGGCTTGGTACCCCCCGCAGCTCGCCCCCTACCAAGCCAGCGCCGGTTTGGTACCCCGCCGGCTTGGTATCCGGGAGCCCTTCCCCCCCCCCCTCTCCCGCTCTCCCACGATGCCGCCGGCTTGGTACCCCGCCGGCTTGGTACCTCCCCCCGCCGCCCCCGCTACCAAGCCAGCGCCGGCTTGGTACCCCGCCGGCTTGGTATCCGGGAGCCCCTCCCCTCCCTCCCGCGCTCCCGCGATGCCGCCGGCTTGGTACCCCGCCGGCTTGATACCCCCCGCAGCCCCCCCCCTACCAAGCCAGCGCTGGCTTGGTACCTTGCCGGCTTGGTATCCGGGAGCCCTTCCCCCTTCCTCCTCCCGCCCTCCCACGATGCCGCCGGCTTGGTACCCCGCTGGCTTGGTACCCTTCCGCCGCCCCTCCCCTACCAAGCCATCGCCCGGCGTACACTCTGTCGTCATCAGCATCGTCGTCGTCGTAATCATCATCATCATCAGCATCGTCGTCATCATCATCATCGTCATTATCATCATCATCATCCTCATCATCTTCATCATCGTTATCATCACCGTCATCATCGTAACCGGCATCCCCCCATGGCCCATGGCCCTCTTCCTGCTCACCCTTTTTCCTGCTATCCTGCTCCTCCTGCTCCTCATCCTCCTCCTTCTCCTCCCCCTCGCGCCCCCCCTCCCCCTGCCCCCCCCTGGGCCTGGGCGGGGCGCCCCGCGGGTAGTTAGAGAGCCCAAGATGGCCCAAGACGGCTCCAAGAGCGCCTCGGAGAGCCCAAGATGACCTCCGAGATGCTTCAAGATAGCCTAAGATGCCTCAAGATGGCCCCGAAGATTTTCCAAGGGGCCCCAAGAACGATCCAAGACGGCTCCAAGAGGCCTCGGATACCTTCAAGGAGGCCCCCAAGATGCCGCAATTCTTTAAACACTTTCAGAAAATATGTGATTTGTGCCTTCTCGCCTTTTCGCTTCCGATGACCATCCGAGGCCCCAAGATGGCTCCAAGATGGCCCAAGAGGGCTGCTGCTACTGCTGCTGCTGCTGCTGCTGCTGCTGCTGCTAGTGGTAATGCTGCTGCAGGTGCTCGTGGTGCCGCTGCCGGTGCTGCCAGTGATGCTGCTGTTGCGGCTGTTGCTGCTGCCGCTGCTGATGGTGCTGTTGCTGGTGCTGCTGCTGGTGCTAGCGCTGCTGCTGCTGGCGGGGGAGGGGGGGAGGCGGAGCGGAGGAGGGGGGGGGGAGAGAGAGAGAGAGAGAGAGAGAGTGAGAGAGAGAGAGAGAGAGAGAAAAAGGGGGGGGGGAGAAGGGGGGGGGGGGAGAGAGAGAGAGAGAGAGAGAGAGAGAGAGAGAGAGAGAGAGAGGGAGAGAGAGAAGAGAATTTTGGAGAGAGAGAGAGAGAGAGAGAGAGAGAGAGACTCCCGCGGACGCGGGTCGCCGCCTCGGCGGCCGCCGCGCCGAGCGCCCGCGGGTCGCAGGCACTCAGCACCATCTCGTCGCCCAGCGCCATGCGGAGGACGAACGCGCGAGGCAATCTGAGGGTGCCCCCAACTCCTGGTCCAGTCCACGTGGATGACCCAGTGCGCGCGGCATGGATGCATTTGCACGCTAGCTCGCGCCGCGGCGACGCACCGCGGCACCAGCGGCCCTGCCGCTGCCCTGCCGCCCTGCGGCCCGCCCCGCTGCCGCCCTGCCGCCATGCTTCCCCTTGCCCTTGCCCTTGAGCGCGAGCTCGCGGAAGCGGACGAGCAGGAGCTGGAACTCCTCGGGGTCGTTCGGGATGTCGTCCCGCGCCAGGGTCAGGCCGAAGCTCGGGCCCAGGGCCGCGAGCTCATCGCGGAGCGCCTCGGCTCTCTCCATGGTGTAGTCCTCGTACTCGTCGCTCTTGCCCAAGTCCTTGTCCGTGTCCTTGCCCTTGCTCCGACCTGTGCTGTTCGGCGGGCGGCCCCGCTGCGCGGGCAGCTCGTCCGCCCAGGCGTCGTCCAGCATCATGGGCTCGGCCGACGCTGCTGCCCCCTCCGCCGCGTCGTCCACCATCAAACCCTCCTCGACCGTCTCCGTCTTGCTCCCTTCGCCCGCCCTCGCACCACGCCCACGCGGGCGGCGCCGCCGCCGAGGGGCAGCGGGGGGCGCATCCGCCGCCGGCGGTGGCGGGGCGGGCGCACGGGGCGTCGCCAGCACGGCGACCGCCGTCCGGAGAAGGCCCTCGGCGGCGCGGATGAGGCGCACCGCCTCCCGCTGGCCGCCCGCCAGCCCAGCAGCCGCGTGCGTCGCCAGGACCGCGCCGCGCGCGGCCTCCAGCATCGCCCTCGCGGCGCGGGCGCCCTGCGTACCCTGCGTCGGCCGGGCGGCGGGCCGACGGCCCCGCGGCGGCTGACCTGAGCAAAGATGGCACTGGAGGAGGAGGGGGGGGATGAGGGGGGGCGCGAGGAGGAGGAGAAGGAGGGGGATGAGGAGCAGGAGGAGCAGGAGAGCAGGAAAAAGGCTGAGCAGGAGGAGGGCCATGGGCCACGGGGGTGTGCTGATTATGATGATAACGATGATGATGATGATGATGATGATGATGATGATGATGATGATGATGATGATGATACGATGATGATGATGATGATGATTATGATGATGATGATTATGATTAGGATGATGCTGATGCTGATGCTGATGCTGATGCTGATGATGACGATGATGATGAGGATGATGATGATGATGATGTTGATGACGACGATGATGATGATGATGATGCTGAGGATGCCGATACTGCTGCTGCTGATCATGATGGTGATGATGATGAGGAGGAGGAGGAAGAAGAATAATAAGAAAGTCGAGGAGAGGGGGATGAAGGGCACGAGGCGCAGGGGGATCAGGAGGATGAGCAGGGGGGGGAGGAGGAGGAGGAGGAGGACAACGTTGCGCAACGGTTAAGGGGCGGCGGCGGCGGCGGCGGCGGCGGCGGCCGGCGGCGGCGGCCGGCGGCGGCGGCGGCGGCGGCGCTTGACCGTTTCACAATCGATTGCGCAACGGTTAAGACCCCCCCTGGCGAGAGGGGGGTCTTAACCGTTGCGCAATCGATTGTGAAGCGGTTAAGGGGCGGCGGCGGCAGCGGCGGCGGCGGCGGAGCGCTTGGCCGTTTCACAGTCGACTGCGCAACGGTTAAGGCCCCCCCCTTGCGAGAGGGGGTCTTAACCGTTGCGCAATCGATTGTGAAACGGTCAAGGGGCGGCGGCGGCGGCGGAGCGCCTAACCGTTTCACAATCGATTGCGCAACGGTAAGACCCCCCTGGCGAGAGGGCGGTTCTCAACGTTGCGCAAATCGATTGGCACCGCCTGCGTTAAGGGGCGGCGGGGCGGCGGCGGGGTAGGTGGAGCTCCCAAGGGAGCTCGACAACATCGGAATGTTACAGCCCAGGGAGCTTCTTTTAAAATTTTTTTTAAAAATTTTGTTTGATTATGTTAGAGCTCCCATGGAGCTCTAACGTGGCATGTTAGAGCTCCCACGAAGCTCTAACATGGCATGCTAGAGTATGTTAGAGCTCCCTGGGAGCTCTAACATCGTATGTTACAGCCCCGTGGGAGCTCTAACATAGCACGTTAGCGCTCCATGGGGGATCTAACATGCCATGGTAGAGTTCCACGGGAGCTCTAACATAGCATGTTAGAGCTCCACGGGAGCTCTACCATCCTATGTTAGAGCTCCCAGGGAGATCTAACGTAGCTTGTTCGAGCTCCCTGAAGCTCTAACATGCCATGTTAGAGCTCCCTGGGAGCCCTACCATGTGAGGGAAATCGATCAACGAAGGGGGATCCCTCAAATCGCCCTGCCCCTCGGGAGCCCGCAAGATAGCCTCCTGGACCCCTCTTGGGGCGCCCTTGGAGCGCTCTTGGGCGCTCTTGGGGCCGTATTGGGGCTCTCTTGGCCCCCTCTTGGGGCCCTCTTGGAGCCATCCTCGGGCCTCGGATGGTCATCGGAAGCGAAAAGGCGAGCAGGCACAAATCGCATATTCCCTGTAAGTTTTTTAAAGGCTTTTGGCATCTTGGGGGCCTCCTTGGAGGTCTCCGAGGCCTCTTCGAGCCGTCTTGGAGCGTTCTTGGGGCCCCTTGGAGAATCTTCGGGGCCATCTTGAGGCATCTTAGGCTATCTTGAAGCATCTCGGAGGTCATCTTGGGCTCTCCGAGGCGCTCTTGCAGTCGTCTTGGGCCATCTTGGGCTCTCTAACTACCCGCGGGGCGTTCCGCCCAGGTCCGGGAGGGGGGGGGGGGGCAGGGGGGGGGGCGGAGGAGGAGGAGAAGGAGGAGGATGGGGAGCAGGAGGAGCAGTATAGCAGGAAAAAGGGTGAGCAGGAGGAGGGCCATGGGCCATGGTGGGATGCTGATTACGATGATGACGGTGACGATGATGATGATGATGATGCTGATGATGATGACGATTAGGGCTCACATGGTGCTCTAACATAGCATGTTAGAGCTCCCAGGGAGCTTTAACATCGCATGCTAGAGCTCCATGTTAGAGCTCCCTGGGAGCTCTAACATGGCACGTGATACCATGTTAGACATGTTATGCTAGAGCTCCCTGGGAGCTCTAACATGCCATGCTCGAGTCATGCTCGAGCTACTTGGGAGCTGTAACCTGCCATGTTCGAGCTCCCAGGGAGGTCGAACCTGCTATGTGAGAGCTCCCATGGAGCTCTAACATAGCATGTTAGAGCTCCCAGGGATCTCTAACCTAGCATGTTAGATCTCCCAGGGAGCTCTAACATAGCAGGTGAGAGCTCCTATGGAGCTCTACCAGTTTGTGTTAGAGCTCCCATGGAGCTCTAACATAGCATGTTAGAGCTCCGACGGAGCCCTACTATACGAGGTCAGAGCTCAGCCTATCATGTTGCACCTCACTAGCCTTCATGATAGGTCTCACACCGAGTTCTAACAAGGGAGGTTCCACTCTTCCCCCGAGATGCCGTCGTCGTGTCCTCTATCCCGCCCTTCCTTCCAGGGGGAGCTCAGTCGCCGTCGCTCCCCTCTCCTCCATCCGCCCCTCTCCGCAGGTGGTGATCGGCGACCTCGGCTGTCGGATTCCCACGACAGGTTGAAGAAGAAACTGCGCTACAGCCCGACCTGCGATGACCTCGGAGCATGCGCGCCTGCCTACAGAGCGGTAGACGTTTTCTTGGGGAACCAGCGCTACTCAGAGGACCTGGACATCTGGTCCATCGGGTGCCTGATCGCGGAGTTGCACACGCGCCAGGTGTTGTTCCAACCAGAGCCTTTTGGCGCGATCGGGCAGCCATGGGTGCACCCGAAAGACTTCGTGGATACCTTCAGGGAGGTCTTGGGGATCCCAGGCGAGGAGCCAGGGCCCGGAGACTACGGTTACGAGGATCCCGCCCCATGCCTGGACAACCTGCCTTTCTTTAAGAAGTGGTTCGAGCGGTCGGGCGAGGATTGGCTAAAGGCTGAAACGGCGAAGCCACTCGACGGCCGAGGACGCTGGCCCGTTGCCGAACTTGCAGGCTGCCCCCCCAGACTTGTTGAAGGCCGCCGAGAGCTGCCTGCTTTGGCACCCTGGCGCCAGAGCGACAATCCGCCGTCTAAGGGCGCGTCGCATCCTGCAGCCGGCTGGCACCCAGCTCGACGCGCGCATCTCCATGGCGCAGGGAAAACGGCACGGGCACGATTGGGGAGGCGGAGCTGGACCCAGACTTGCTCCGCTTCGTGCAGAGAGACCCGTGCTGGCAGAACTTGGCCAAGGGGCGCCTGGACACGGGGGCAACCGTCTCCAAATGCGTCCGAGGCGACGAGGCGGCGCAGGGCTTGAAAACAGAGGTCGCAGGCATCGTGGACGACGAAAGTCCCCCAAAGTGCCGCAGCCTCAACAGGGGCGGGAATTTGCAGAACACCCCCTCGCCCCACATGGCCGCCTTCGTGCGAGCGCTGCGGAAGAAGATGCGCCCGCGGCTGCAACAGCTGGGAGACAATATGCGCGGGGCTGTCAAAGCCGACGGCGTGCCACCTGCCATCGTCGAGCAGAACGGAAAGCCCATCGTGACAGAGCACTTCGCCGACAACGCGTTCGCGTACGCATCGATCCAGCTCGTGCAACCAGGCGCGCGGGGCGATGGTTGGCACGCAGATGGCGGATGCTCCCTGTTGCGCGCGGCCGCGACGCTTTTCGGGGCGCGCTCCGTGCAAGTGAGGATCCCAGGGGGAGCGCATGATGGGGCGTCATCCTCGAGCGCAGCCTCCAGCGGAAAGGGTCGTCACCCTCGAGCAAAAGCCCGGGCCGGGTCCTTCTACATGGGCACCCTGTCCTCCCGCGAGCACAACGTGCACCGCCGCGCCTCCGCGGGCTGCCAGGACTGCTTCGCGACCCGCCACGAGCTGCAACAGCGCGTAGACGACAGCAGGCTGCAGATCGCCGCCATGATCCGCCCCGACGTCTTTCGGGAGTACAGGGCGCGCAGGATCGACGCCACGCCTGGCCCGAAGGAGTTCTTCAACGTCGTGAACCACGTCGTGGCCGATCACCTGGCACGGGTCCCCGTGGCGCTGCCCGACCTCGCGGAGGTGCTTGACGAAATGCGGTGGCCCGCTTCCACGGGGGCTGTGGTGCTTTCCGATTCCGATTAGGCTGCAACAGTATCCGGATCCGATTAGACTGCCACAGTACTCAGCATCATCATCATCATCTTCATCTTCATCGCCATCATCATCGCAATCATCGGCTTCATCATCATCGCCATCATCATCATCAGCATCAACATTGTCACGCCGCCATCATCGTCATGCGGGTCATGATTTAATCATCATCACTACATGATGATGACTATGACGAGGAGATGCTGATGGATATTGTGATGATGACGATGATGAGGAGATGGTGATGATGATGGCGATGACGCGGACGATGATGAATATCATGACGACGTTGATGACGATGATGATGACGACGATGCAACAACAGGTTGAGTCGGTTGAGTCCGAAAACCCCGCCCTAAATCAAGCCAGAGCATCCCCGCTGCGATTTGGGCCACACTCTTCGATGCGATCGAAGCTACGTCGATCTCTACTGAAATCCCGAATCGTCTGATCACGACGATTACCGCTGCGATCCAGGCCCAAATATCCATTGCACTTTCCGCAGCGGTCCAAGCCTCCCCGATCATTCCGATCTCCACTGCGATGCAGGTCCAAATTTCAACCGCGGTTTTCAGTGCGATCCAAGCGATGCATGCCAAAACCTCCACGGCGATCCCCGCCGAGATCCATGCGAAAATATCCACGGCGATCTCCATTGCGATCCAGGCCAAAATCTCCTCCCTGATCCAGGTCAGAATCTCTTCTCACGAACTCTCCACGTCGATCTGCACGGCGATCCTAGGTCAAAGCGTCCACGGCGATGTCAGTAGCTATCCACGCCAGTATCTCCACGACGATGGCCGTGGCGATCCATGCAAACATCTCCACGACGATCCCTGCGGCGACCCAGGGCAAAATCTCCACGGCGACCGCCGCTCTGGTTTTTATCCAAATCTCCACGGCGAACTCAGCTGCGATCCAGCCCCAAATCTCCACGGGCCCCCCGATGCGATCAAAACCAAAATCTCGACGGCGATTTGTGCCGCAGTCCAGGCCCAAATCTCCACGGCGGTCCCCGCCGCGAACCAAGTACAAAATATCACCATGGCGACTACACCCGCGATCCAGGCCAAAATCTCCACGGCGCTCTCCGCCCTGGTCCATACCTAAATTTCCTAGTCGATCTTCGCCGCGATCCAGGCCAAAACACTACAAGCCGATCACCACCGAGATCCTGGATCAAATGATCACCGCGATCTCCGTCGCGATCCAGGCCAAAATCTCCACGGCACCCTCCGCCACGATCCAGCCCCACATCTCTACGGCGACTTTGCCCCCACGATCCAGGCGAAGATCTCCCAAGCGCCCTCCGCTGCGACCCATGCGAGAAACCGTCACGACAACTCAGCCAAACTGCCAAGTCAAAATCTGCCCGGCGATCTCCGTCGCGATCCAAGCCGGATTTTCCACTGCCATCTCCGCGGCGATCTCCGTTGCGATTTCCGCTGCCATCCGATACTTCACCGCGATCTTCGCTGTGAAGTATCCCCACGGCTTCACGGCGATCTCCACTGCGATCCAGGCCAAAATCTCCACCGCGATCCCCGCGCCGGTCTTTACCCAAATCTCCTCGTCGATCTCTGCCGTGATCCATGCCAAAATCTCCACGTCGATCTCCACCGAGATCCCAGATCAAACGATCATCACCGCGATTTCCGTTGCGATCAAGGCGGGGGCCCATATACAACCCCCAGGTCGGCTCCTTTATGAGGTTCTGTATGGAGGAGGAGGGGTGATGGAGGGTTATATGTTTAGGAGCATAGCATGGATTTGTCAATCCATTGGTATTGCGCGCTCAATAGATCGATGTACGGGTGGCGCGATGCGCCTGGCCTCCTAGAGCAATGGCGACGTGCGCGAGGCCTACCATGTAGGATGCGCTACTCTGGCACCGTATGCAGCATGGACGTCGTCGCGTAGGCGCCTGCGAGTGTCTGAATCCGTCTAACTTGCGCATCAATGTATCTACTCACTGTCATACAACTTGTTGCGGTCATTTAAGACTTTGCACTTACAACGATACCCAACCATAAATCTTCAATACTGATGTGCGAGTGGCGACGGGGGGGGGTGAGAGGACAGAAATATTCGAACCCCAAAGCACCGCCTTTTCTGAGATCAACATTGATGTCGGGGGCGCGGGAGCGATTTAGAATCTCCCTCGAATGTGAGAGGGTTTGAATCTATTGTCCATCTACTGTCGCGCCTCCGATGTGCTGCCAGGTCGTCCGAATGGTCGTCAAGCTTGGCGCGTTGCCGCTTGTTTTAATCGATGGCAAGCGTGTGCGCACCTATTTTTCCGTGACACCGCGATCAGCAGTTTGCCGATAGTGAATAGAGGAGTCGAGGGTGAGCAGGAGGGATGGTGGCAGAAGAAGCCGGAGCAGTCGGTCGGTGGAGTTGGCAGGGGACGGCCAGCCAGCGGGGGCGCTGTGTTGCGTGCAAGATTTTGTTGCCAGCGCTTCACGTGCGAGTCAGGCGTAGCGTGCTGCCGCTTGTTTTATCTTGTTCTTCATCTTTTGTTTTCTTGTTGGTTGCTTTCCTGGTATATTATTCTTGGTTTTTTCTTTTTTTTTTTTTTATTTGTTTTGTTATTTGTGTCGTTCCTTTTTTGTTTTTATATTTTTTCTTGTTTTGTTATTTTTTTTTTTGTTTTTTTTTTTTTTTGTATTTTTTTTATTTTTTATATTATTCTTTTCATTACTTGTTTTCCTATTTTTTTTCATTTAAATTTTCTGATGTCTTTCTTTGTTTTCCTTTTTTATTTATTTTCTTTGTTTTTTTTGCTGTCGCTTGTTTGAATCGATGTCAAGCGTGTGCGCGCCTCGACTCCGTGGAACCGCGTTCGGCCGTCTCCGTTGCAGACGGTGGACGGAGCAGGTCAGGGTGAGCAGGAAGGATGCTTCGGAAAATAATCATACATGTAAGAATTCAGACACCGAAATTCAAGACTGAATGGTCCTCTGGTACTTCTTCAGGTGAGCTTCACAAGCTCGCGATATCAACAAAAAACGGTGCGTAATGTTCCGTGGCGCCGATGGCGCGAAATTTTGTATTCCTGGTTTGTGTTTTGGGAACTCAATGTCCCCGTTGCCGAACAGTCCCCCTCGCCCCAGGGCCCCCAGGTTTTCTTTGGAGTCCTGGGCTGTAAGTGGGCGCGCGTGCAGCAAAGGTTTTGTCCATAGCCTTGCGTTACAGCCTCCTTCGAATGCCCCCCATCCGCATCCTCCTCATCCTTCCTTCCTCTACGCATGTCTCCCCTCTTACATGTTCCACTTGCCATGCGTTTTGCATTGTCTTGCGGCGGATCCCCAGCCCGTCCTAGAGTTGTCCGCTCGCTGCGAGTTCTCTCCGATGTCGTTGATGCGGTGAAGTGGCCGTGCCTGCAGAGCGCATGTCGTTCCTTTTCCCTCCTCTCTGTCGAGGACTGTCTCCTCGACCTCTGCCTTGCCCACTTGCCTGTTGCTTCTTTTGTTCCGTGAGCCACCCAAATCCGGATGCTCGCGCGGAGCTCCGCCTGTGCCTTTGCGTGCAGACACGACTGCGCCTGACTCCCTCTTCGTGGCGTTCCTCTGCCCTGCGCTTCCGGGTTGTGTCCAGATTGTTGGGTGGGTTTTCGAGGGCCGGTGACGTCGCGATTCTCGCCGGCGGCGTCTGGGAATGCCTGAGAAGCGGCGCAGTTGCGTCAAACCCTCGTTTGGAGCTGGGCCGAAAATTTCGGCGTCAGAGGACTCGAGCAGCATCCATCGGCGCCGCCCCAAGAGCGTCGGCCAAGGATTAGCCTTACGTCTTCGGGCGTAGGATTACATGCAACGAAGATAGGAGGAGGAACAGGATGAGGAGGGAAGAGGAGGGAGGATGAGGGAGGAACAGCAGGGAGGAGGAGGAGGAGGAGGAACAGGGAGGAGGAGGAGGAGGCGGAGGAGGAGGAGGCGGAGGCGGAGGCGGAAGCGGAGGACGAGAACACGAAGGAGCAAGAAGAGGACGAAGAGGAACACGGATGTGATTAGACGCTCCACGGAGTAAGCGGTTCAGGCAATCATCGTTAAGTGAAGGGGGTGTTTCACGATGTCTTTCAGTTGTGTCTTTCTGATAGGTTCGGGGATGCCTCTTGTAATCGCCCCGTGCGTCTCTCCTTACATGGTCTCTTTGATCCCCTCCCCCCTGGTTAGTTCGGGTCCGAAGGCCGCTCGCCCGTGTCCTTTCGGAAGCGCTCATGTGTCATTGCCGCACCGTCGGGAACCCGAAAGCATGTGCCCAGGTGAATCACAAAGGACACTTATGTCGCCCAATGTGTTCCGTAACCATGTCGGCTCTTTGTTTTCCATAACAATTGGGGCTCCAATGTAGTTTCGGCTTCTTTCTTGATTCTCAGATGGCCGATGGAATCGTTGTGCTTGGCTCATTTTGTGATGACTCGCACCGACCCGCTGCGGCAGCGTCTCGTTCAACACCTCGCAGCGGGAAGAGGAGACGAACAGATGCAGATCGTGTTGCTCCGTTTTTGATTGTTGCCGTTTTGGGTTCTCAGTTAGGCAGGTGGTCACAGTGTTTCAAGTTGAGCTCCCGCGGGTCGCATACAACAAACGTGGGGGCCTTCGGATGTGAGGTGTTAGAGCGCTTTTCGGTCGATATTCCATGCGACGACACAGATGTTGTAAGGCTGTATGGTTTCGCCGTCGTCAGATCATTCAAGTTGTTGAGCGTTGGAGATGATGCGTCAGATGTGTGTACCGAAAATGATGCGACCATGCAACGATATTTCATGAAAGAGTTCGAATCGAAGAGAGATCGGCGAACGCAGAGGTTTGGGTATCAGAGTGTGCCGATCCAGGAGTCAGCGTTTCTGGACGTCCCCATTGAGCTTCCCCAGGGCCTCGGAGATTTGAGTTCTGGAGAATTCGCGGTGGGTTTCGCTGAATGGTTTGATGCTTCCATCCGTGTGCATGTTTGCCAGCACGCCATCGATCAACATGGGCACGCGCACGGTGATGCACAGAACCCCTCGGCACAGGAGTTGTTCACCCGCTGGAGGTCAAAGTACGACCTGGACGGTTTCCTGGGGAAGCCGCAGAAATGGCTTGTTCATCCAACCCTGGCGGTCATGCATGCACGCGGTCTTCTGGGGTTTGATTTGTATCAGCTGATATTTCGCGAGCGGGTGCGTGATGTGTTCTTCCCTTCGCTTCTCTCTGATCACGTGGTGTTGGCTTACCTTGGAACCCAGAAGGCGCCTCCTCGTCAAAGAGGAAGCGACGCCGAGCAACCTCAGGACGATCGTAAGTACGCGTTGCACGTAGTCGGTCGGCGAGATGCTGTAAGAGGAAGGAGATTCGCACCTGCTCATTTAATTCGGTCGCTCAAGGTTCAGACGGGCATCAAGAGTATCAAACACATGCAGGAACACGTTCAGAGATGTTTGGAGTTCGCACTGCCTGGGGAGTCCGCGCAGGTGATTGAAAAAATAACAAAAGATGATTTTGCAGCTCCGTCGGAGAAGACTTCAGTGAAAGCACGTCTCAGGCTTGATAGTACCATGATGTTGTTACGACAGGTTCTGAATCGGCAGGGCGGCTGGATGCGGCAGCTGTGGTACGACGCAAGCCCTCAGAGGGGCATCGAGTTGTTCTCAGTTCGTGAGTTTTGCCATCAGCATGCCGACATGACCACGGCACAGTTTCGCACGCTGCCTGTCTGCACTCTTGGCGTGGGCCACTTCACGGCCGCAGATAAGGCTGTCGCCGTCCTGCACACCATCGCCTTAGAGAGCGGCTATAAAGAATTGTGGATCAGGCATTGGTGTGAATCCGTTCGGGTGGTATCCCCAGACAGTGGTACGGAAAGTCACGTCATCGATTTCAAAGATTTTACCAAGGCTTTTCTGAAGGGTGAGGCAGCGCATGTGTCTGCTGCTGATCTGTCTGACGCGTTTTTGTTCCCGAACGCGTTTTGGCTACCGGAGGGAAATCACGTTTGGGATCTCATTCTCAGGACTGTGTTTAACGGCATGGAGTGGTGGGACGCCTTCTTTGGCGATTTGAACCACTTGGTCGCCTTCCTCCGCGACGACGGACACCGAGGTATTTTACGTCGCGTTTTGGAGGAATTGCTTCCGACCGAGGCCCAGAAATTTGCCAGGGCCCCTCGGTCGTGCTTCAAGTTGCGATGGGGTACAGTTTCTGCTGCAGCGGCAGACATCCTAGCCATGGGCACTGGCTTCCATTGCAGCTGGAGATTAGATCGGATGCCCACGCAAGGCCCCGATGCCAGGAGAGTTGATGCCATTGCTCGGGACGGTTCTTTCTGGGCCAAGCTCAACGTCGTCTGCGACCTCGGCCAGGACATCGACGTTGAGAGGAGCTGGATGCAAGGCTGCCCGTGCCACGAGGAGGAGTGCATCGAGCACGCCAGGAAGGGCATGACCTTCAAGTGCCCAAACAATCGGAAGTCGTGCAGAGGCCCTCAGATTCGACAGAGGCTCCAGGATACTTTTGCCAGGTGGCGGGACAACCAGACTGCCCTCCGCACGACTTCCGATGACGACCCGACGGGCGAGATCTACCGTGCTGTTCATGCGGCGTACAGCCATCTCTTGGGCGTGGCCAAACACAAGTTCAAGTTCTTAGATCATTTGCCATATCGCTTCTGGGAGGCTCGGGATCCAGCGATTGCTCGAGAACTGCTGGGCCTGTATCGTCGGGGCGTGGCGGATGGCTCGCAGCATCACCGCGTGGCCGTCAGGTGGTGCGAGGGCGATCTCAGCGCCGACTTCATCGACCACTGCGAGGGCCGCGGGATGTCGTCTCGACTTGACGCCGAGATCAAAGCACTCGAGTACGCGAAGTTCGACGGGGCTAGCGCTGAGGCAGTTCACGGGCAGCTGGCCCGCATTGCGACGGCATCTACAGGGTCGTCTTTTCGATTCAAGGCCAGTGGAGTGCGTTTGAACCAGAATTTGACGGAATACGACCTTTATTGTTCTCTTGGGTGGGCAGACAAGCTCCACGCTTACTGGAACAAGCACAAGGCTGTGCTGCAAAGTAAGACGGGGAGGAGGGGCGCGCTAGTGCCCAAACGTGTTTCAGATGCTGCTTACTGCGCCCAGGTTTACCGATACGGATGGCATTCCCAACAGGATTGGGGCGAGCTCAGGTCGCACGTCAGTGGCCAGCCGCGCGCTCGACGGGCGCAGGCTTCAGCGCTCTTCGCCAAGATCAAGAAAGATTTCATTTCTTCTCTGATTAAGCCTCGTCAGCTGTACTCCGTCCGCACGCATCCCGATAAGATCGAGGAGGCCCGAAGCTCGACTGCGATTGACGATGGCGAGAGCGGCGACGCTGTGCGCGAGTTGGAGGTCTTCGAGGTTATCGACATGAACCCAAATGGGAAGAGGGTCCCCGAGGCTTACGACACGTCGTCGATGTTCTGCCCTGCCATGGTCAGGAAATGGGTTTTGCACGGGGCAGGGCCATTGCAACAAGCACCAGCGCATCTTACCCTTCAGCCGTCTCGAGGAGACCCGACCGTCATGGACATGACCGCGATGACGTCTTGGGTGAAGCTGAGGGACTCACTGCGCATGTGGGCCGAGCGGCGCCCGTCTGATGTCGACGGCTGTCTTGACGTCTCTAAGCCCGTGCATTGGAATGGCCTCATACCTCTGCCTTGGGACCCTGGGACATGCCCAGCTGTGGCGATGTTAGGCCGCTTGAAGGATGAAGGGTGGACCGAAGGAAAGCCAGACCACCATCGGCTGCCGATCGATGACAAGAAGCTCAGTATGAAAGACGTTGTCGCTAGGAAGTCTTACCTTCTTTGTCTGTTGGATGCGGCGTCCCTGCAGGACCGAGGGTGCGACGCCATCTACGCTGACCAGGTTGAGCAGTACTACCGATGCCTCCTCAACGTTGACCCGAAGACTCCGCCTAACCGTGGTGCTGACTTCTATCGCAGGGCGTTGAAGTCTGGCGGCTGCGGTAGCTTGGCGGACGTCGTGATCGACGCTGACGGCGTCGGGGTGCCGATTCACGTCATGGGCGCTGCAGTCGAAGCTCGGCCAGCTCCTCTGCCACCAGCTGGCGGCGGGGCGGCGGCCATCCAGGTGGCCTGGAGGGGGGCAGCGCCTCGTGCCACCTTCAATGTTATCCACCATCCCCTTTCACCGCCCACTCCCCTATCACGCCCTCCCCTCCCCGATCTCTCCTTCCCCAGTGTTCTCAGGATCGCGTGTGATGTGGCGCGGGCCGCTGTCGCCCTCCTCAGGTGTTCGGTTCGCTCGCTGCTGAGGCTCTGCCCGCTGGTTCGCACGGTGATGCTGGCGCAGGAGGTGACGATGACCACTCCCCAGTCGGCGCCGCGGCCCCGCCGCCACTTCCTGGGCTAGAGGCGCCCGCTCCCGAGGCGCCCATCGTCGTCGTCGGCGGAGTCTGGCAAGCGGCCCCGATCGGTAAGATCCACGGGGGCTTCATCGAGGGTTGCAGGATCCACGAGGAGGTTTACAGCGATCAATACCAGAGCTACTCCAGGTGGTCGATCACTTGCCCTGTCTGCACAACAACCCACTACCGTCCAAAGAACCCGTGCTCGAGATCGCGAACGACTGCTCCATCTTCGAGGACGCATTTTGGAGTCTCAGAGATCTATGCTTACCTCGGGATCTGGGCGAGGAACGCTCAGTTGTACGACACGGCAGCGGATCACATCAAGGATCCCAAGCCCACTGTTGCACAGTTGCGCGCGTATTGCGCAGAGAAGGGTTGGCTGTGAGAAAAACACAAAACATCTCGCCACCACCATCGCCTGACATCACCATCGCACGATTTGCCACCAGGGAACCAGAGTTGCCCGTATAATGACATTCGATCCGCTGAGCTGCCAATCAGCCTGCGATCTCCCTGGCGATGTAGTTTAAGGCTCCTTGGGGCAGCAAGCCGCTCGGTTTGTTTCCGAGGTAGGGATGGACATGGATGCGAGCACCTTGCCTATCCGTGGGTTCCGCAGCGCCCTTTCCCCAGGAAGAGGAGGAGGAGAGGGGGGTGCGGGAGAGGGAGGGAAGGAGAGGAGGAGAGGAGGAGAGGACGTAGGTGACGATGCACTGGGGAGCAGGAGGTAGGCGACGATGTGGCGGTGCAAACTCAATGGTTGCATAGCGGAGGGTTGTCAGTCGATAATTGGCTATCGCCTAACTCCAAACCCTGATCTATATGTGAAGTTTAACCAAACTGAAAACTTAAAGTTTAAACCGCGCGTTGGGAAAACGCGCGAGATAGACCCAGATCGTCTTCCTTGAGTAGTCGGGGTGTCCTGTGGAGCGAACTCATTTACTGAAGCGTTGGCCGCCATCCTGCGACATGTGCGGTCGCTTGCGTTTTGACGCCCAGCTGCGGCACTCGCGCGCTGGACGTGTTTGCACCGAGGAAGTGGGGGCCCGTTCAAAGGGCGCGCCCCCGCCGTTGCGCGAACGGTTCTGGATTGTACGTGCACCGAAGAGTAAGCATGCATTGCAGCATGGCACATCGCCGCGCGGGCGCGCTCAATTCAGGATGCGGGGCCCGCCCGCCCGCGGCAATGGACGTTGAAACGCGCGCCTGCCCAAACGACGCAGGTTTGTTTAGATTTCATGCCGCGACAAATTTAGAAATTGCTTAAAGACGCGGCGCGCGCTTAGATTCGCTACGCAGGGTTCGCGCGCGCGCAAAGGTCTTGGCGAGCGCGCGTTGGTCGCGGCGCGGCGCTGATCAACGCGCGCCTCGTCGACGACAGCTTGGTGATCCACCTCGTTTGCGTCAGGCAGGCAAGGCGGCGTGGCGCTGGGGCGCATCGCTGGCGCCCATTGGATGTATCGGGAATGTATCGGGAATGTATCGGGGATGTATCGGGAGTGCATCGCGGGCGCGTCGGCGAATGTCATGCGCGCGCGGTCGGCGCGTCGGCGATGTATCGGGGATGTATCGGGGATGTATCGGGGTTGTATCGGGGATGCATCGGGGACGCGCGCGTTTGCATCGGGGATGTATCGGGGATGTATCGGGGGCGCATCGGGAGCGCGCGCGCTTGTATCGGGGATGTATCGGGGATGTATCGGGGATGTATCGGGAGCACGCGCGCTTGTGGCGGGTATGCATTGACGACGCATCGGGCACGCGGCTGTTGCGTCCCGTTTTGTATCGGGGATGTATCGGGGATGTATCGGGGATGTATCGGGACTGCATATGAGGTCCAGCTGACGGGGGCGCCGTCATGCGTTTCGGATGTATCGGGGATGTATCGGGGATGTATCGGGTTTATATCGGGGAAGTATCGGGTGCGCAGCTGACGAGCGCCCCGTCGCATCGCCTGCGTTCTCCGCGTCGCCCAGCGTCGCCGTTGGCTCACCGCAGAAACTTCCACTCAGCTCGCCGCCCAGCGGAGCCCCCCTGGCGAAGAGAAGCTGCCGCCCCCCTGATGCGCGCCCCAAAGGGCTGCCCACGTCGCCGTCAATACCTCGGCCTGTGTTGATACCAGGGCCGCGCCGCGCTGTAGCGCCCGTTCGCTCACATGCAGAATGGCGGCCCAGCGGTGCGCCAGGTCAGCGTGCCCCCGCTTGCTGGGACCATGGAATCTATGCTTGCGTCGGCAGAAGCGCCTGCCATCTCGACGCCGCCAGGTCCGTGCGCGGGCGCAGCGGCCGCGCGAAATCCAGTTTCGCCGTGGCCGTAGCGGCTAAGCGTTGCGGCATGTCGTCGCACGCGCCAATGCGTCGGCCGCGCGCTTCAGCGTCGGTCGGACAGCGCGCGCAGCTCGCCGCGCGCGATCGCCCTGCAAGGGGGGCCCGCGCCCCGCGAGCACATCGGGCGAACCCGCGTGCGCCGCGTTGCGCCAGGCCGATAGGATTGCCGCGGGCACGCTGCGTTCCGCGGCCGTTGAGTCGGGCCAATGGCGAGTTCGGGTGCGCGACCAATCGCGACGGCCGCCCGCCCCCGTCGCGAGTCGCGCGCTCCGATTTCGCAAGCGCGCGGCTGGCCGCGCCAGCCCAGCGCGGGCGATCGATCGTTGAGGCGCCCGTGTTCGCGGCAGCCTGCGATGTCGCATCCATGGGCCATGGTGAACGTGGCGGGCTGGCTGGAGGATGCATGAAGTCCGCCATGCCTTCTCGGGCGTGAGAACGTCGGTCGCAGGTGGGCCGAGAGAAGCGAATGGCCGCGGGCCGCGCGTGCGACGGTGTAGCATGCGGCACTGGCGTGGGTTCCCGTCGGCGCATTCGTTTTGGCAGACGCGCGACGTGCGCGGCCTCGGTCAGGTTCGCAAAGGCTCGGTTGCGCAGTCGCATTCGCATCGCCCACGCGTGCATCACGGGGCCTCGACGCGCGGCAAGAGCGCGCGTTGCGCGCGAGCCAGTCGCCGCCGACGCGTCGGCAAGAGCGTGCCAGCGGGCACTGCAAGCACACCTCGGGCCGCCACGGAAGCACGCGGCGCGCGTCGAATCACATATGCGACGGCCAGGTGGGCCCCGCGGGGGTGAGCGCGCGGTTGCAGCGGAGACATATGTTGGCCGCAGCGGTTGCGCGGCACGGGGCGCATTTGTGCTTCGCGCGATGTATCGGGAATGTATCGGGGATGTATCGGGAATGTATCGGTGGTGCAGTTGTTTGAACGATGGGCATCGGTGAACGACGAGTGAACGAATCGGGGATGTCTCGGGAATGCATCGGCGATGTAGCGGTGAGCGGCGCGAGAGCGCGCGCGGGGCGGGGGGCGCGGACGCGCGCGGTGAATGGCGCGGGCGCGGGCTGGGGAGTTCGGTCTTCGTTGCGCGCGCGCGCCACCCTGGCGCGCGGGCGGAGGGCGGTTCGCCTTTGAGGAGGGCTTGCTTGGGAGGGGCTGCGTGGCGGATGCGCCAGACGTCTACGCGCAGTGACAACCGCCTCGGGGCCAGCGCCTCAACCATGCTGCAGCGCGGGGCTTCAAGCGCCCGTCGATGGCCATCGCGGCCCGCCGCGCTTCCTCGCGAGATGCGCCACCGCGGTGCCCAACCGACCGCGCGCGTGCCGCCTCCACCGCCGCGCGCGCATCACCGTAACCGCCGCCGCGCACGTCGCCACGCGCACGCAGCGGCGTTCGCGCGCCATCACCAACGCCACGCTCGGCGCGATGGGGTTCGTTAGCGCCCATTCGCGGCGCGCCAATAGCTCAGGAAGTCGTCGCGCGTCGCGGGCGCATCGAGGATGCTCTGCATCGCGTCCAGAGCGCAGGCGGGGGCCAACTTGAGCTCGCATTGCGCGCGCGCCAACATGGCGGGGATACGCATCGGGGATGTATCGGGGATGTATCGGGAATGTATCGGGGCTGCGCTGTCTTGTATCGGGGATGTATCGGGAATGTATCGGGGGTGTAACGGGTTGGCGCATGCAGGCATTGCTGCTGCGTCGGGAACGCGTCGGCCTGCCTCAGTTTGTATCGGGGATGTATCGGGAATGTATCGGGGATGTATCGGTGTGCAAATCATTTGTATCGGGGACGTATCGGGGGCGTATCGGGCACGCCGTCCAACGTCGGGTATTTGTATCGGAGATGTATCGGGATTGTATCGGGGATGTATCGGGAATGTATCGGGCGGGTTTTGCTTCGCGTTTCGGATGTATCGGGGATGTATCGGGGATGTATCGGGGATGTATCGGGGATGGCTCGGGAAAGCGTCGGCGATCTACAAATGGTTCTGGCGTCACAGCTGTTTTTGTGTATGTTGCCTGATCGAGCTCAGCGTTTAGCTATCACTTTTTATTTAATTCGTTTTTTGTTTAACTTTCCTCGTGTTACAACTTTTTTTGTATAGCTGTTCGGATATCCCAAACTGTCTTGGCGTAGTAGGGCAAACGCATAGCCATCACCTATCATGCATATCGCTTATAAGCTTTTTGAAGTTGCCGTTGCCCGCAATGGGAGAGGGCGAGGTGGACTTGTCATATTAGCATCGACTTGGAACCGAGGCGCTGGGCCTCGTCGTGCAACATGTCAATGTGCCGTGTCGTTCTTGTTTGTTTCGGGGCTAGCGGTCTCATCAGTTGGTTACACTTGTTCGTGGGGGCGCGCCCCAGTAGGGTCCCAGATGCCCTTGAGCGCGTGGAACCGCGTGGGCGGGCGTTTCCTTTGCATTGCATTGCACGGACTTGCGTCCTGGGGTTTGAATGTTTCCGAAGGCGACGAAACGTCTAGGCTCTCTTTGGGTGCAGGCCATCTTGAGCGTGGGATATGCCAAAACGTTGCATCCCGAATGCCAAAACAAACATCACGCGGACAAACACACTCGGCGCGTACAGTACGACACAAGCATGCCCGACATTTGTCCGAACAGTTTTATGTAATTGGATTCGTTATCTCTACCCGAGGTAATATTGTTGGGCTCGTGAGTGCCACGTATATTCCTTGCCATGGCGGTGGCCACGTGTAATCCCACGTCTGTTGTGGCCTCGGCTCGGCCAATGCACCCGGCACAAAAAAACGATTTCAGGATGCGTGCCCTGCCCTTGGAACGTGCAACGTCCTTCTTGGTTGCCTCGGCTTGTTATGATGTGCTTCCTCTGGTGAACTCGGTCTGGGCGTTTCGCGCCGCGGGGGCATATCGCAGCATATGTTTTGTGCCTCGCTGAGGGAGCGATTGCCGCGTCAGGCGCAGCCTTGTCGGACCGATCTGGCAGGAGTTTTGCTTCTCTGTCCCCCGTCAACTGTAGCGTATTGCCTCCTCTCGCTTCTTCATTCCATGCCCCAAGGTAGTTCCCTTTATGTATCTTCAGTCGCCTTCGGTCGTCATCTGAGGCCCACGCGTCTGCCGCGCCAACCTCTGTACTTGATTTGCTCACTCGCCCACCTGATCAGATGGGAGTGCGTTGCTCTTTCGTGAGGCCTGCGAGGCAGAAGTCAAACGCTCGTTGGATTGGTGATCCCGCAGCTGATTTTGGGTCAACGTGCCCAGGTGCCGTGCCGAGGCGCCCATTCGAGGCACCAGATGCAGTCTTCACCAGCTACCATTGCCCCGAGTAGCCCCCGCGATGATGTCGGGGCGATCGCTACGTTGCCAGCGTCAGAAGAATCATTGCAGATCGTTTCTGAGGCGGAGGCTGCGAACGAGAACGCGGCCGCTGGCATGGTGGCGGTGATCGGCTCGGCGACCTCGTTGCCTGGCGCCGCCGAGGCAAGCCGTAACATCCACTGCGACGTCTGCGAGTTCCAGTTTTTCATGAGCCAGTGCACCAACATCGGCTCGAAGGAGTACCCCAAGTACCGCTGCAAGGGGTGCGTCGCTGCGGCGAAGTACCACGATCGCGCGATCGAGTCGGTTGGTGGGGACGTCAGCCAGGCGAAGAAGGACAAGAAGCGCTACCAGAAGAACGTCATGTTGATGAGGATCGCTCGCTCCGACGATCCGCCTGGGCTGGCTGAGTCATGCCAGTGCAAGCACAAGAGCGACCGCGCGAAGGTGGACGTGCAGATTGTCAGTACCAAGACGAAGGAGCAGGGAGTGAAACAGAAGCAGCCGATCAGTTGGTTCAACAAGCGCCAGTACGTCAGCTACTACATGAACAACGAGGACATGACGAGGTCCGAAGCCCTTGCGAAGTGGGAGAAGGAGAGCCAGCCCAACTCAGGCGTGAAGCGCGGGATGGACGATGACAGGAACCTGACTCTCCTCGTGAAGCGCGCGAGGTCTGGTAGTAAGTGGATCGCAACGGTTGATGGCGACGCCGTGCAGACCACTGAGACTCGCGCTGAGTCGGACGACGAGGACATGTTCGGCGAGAGGGGTGCGAGGCAGCTCAATCGTGAACGCGACGAGCAGGCCTTATTGAGAGATATGGACATGGAGGGCGCCTTCGAGCAGGCCACCACCGCGAAGGAGTCCGACTTCACCGCAGACCGCTCTCGCGATGCTCACGTTGTCGCTGGTCGGAGGAGTTTCGGTGGTAGCTCTAAAGGTTCGGTGCCCTCCGATGCGCAGAGCGTCATTTCCTCTGGCGGTTCTGCCTCGGGCGCGCCCGTGGTCGTGGGCGAGCTCTCGATCGTGGATGCGAAGAGGATCGTCAAGTCGAAGGCGAAGGAGATCAACAGCAAGACCAAGCAGAACAAGACAAGCCCCTACAAGCAGTTGGAGGGCATTGTCAAAACGTTCGGCGGGCACGCGGCGGAGGAGTGCGCGGAGAAGGACACGCTGAAGAAGCTGGAGACGCACGACGGGCTGCTGTCGCAGATCAACAAGATGATGGAGGACTCCTCTCACTGGGGCGCCGACAAGTACAGGCAGATGTTCGATGAGTTTAAGCTGACGGTCGACAAGGCCAAGGTGAGCAACGCCGACATCGCGGATACCGTCGTGGAGCTGAAGAAGAGTCGCAGTGTTGACGTGAAGGCGGCCACGAATGAAGCCAGGATGTTGGCGGTTCGCATTCGAAGCGTCTTGAAGGAGAACCCATTGCCGCACCAGGGGGTCCCGACCCCCATCGTCAGCTGGATTGGGGAGTCCGTCCTCGGCATCAACAGGGACTCCGACGGGATCGACCCGAAGTGCTTGAGGGTGACGGTTCTTGATGACATGGACGACGGCATCCCCGACTACGCTGACTTCCTCCTCTGGAAGCATGGTTCGAAGAGGCCCGAGCTTAAGTGCCTGACGGACGCGCTGAGCGAGAAGAACTTCCGCTTGGATGCAGTCGTGAACGCGGTGAAGGCTGCCATCCTTGCCCCGAAGGCGAAGCAGAAGATCATGATGGCACGCAGCATCCCGAACATTGAAGGCAAGGGCTCTTTCTGGCTGCCGAAGCCGTTCGGCGTCGATACCCCGCTTTCGATTTCGTCTCCCTCGACTTGCTCGGTGCCGTGGGTCCTTGCCGGCACGAAGTTTGCCTTCCGCGCGGGTTTGGAGGTATTCCCGTTCGCTGGCGTCGCGGGCTTTCTCGTGTCTTTGACGGGCTCGATTTCGACGATATCGATTCCGATGTCGGAGATCCTCTCCAAGGGCTCATCCACCAAGGACGTCATGCAAACGTTGTCGGGCCTCGCGCCCGCCGACGCGAAGAGATGGATGAGCTCGGTTGCCAGGGTCGCCTTCGTGGAAGAAGGATCCATGGTTTGGGTTCCGTATGGCTACGTCACTTGGGTGCTGACGACGAGTTCCCCCCTCAGCTTCACGGCTTGGTGCCCCGTGATGTGCCACAGGTTGCTGGTGAAGATCGACGTCCACGCGGCCGTCGACTTGGCAGAGAGCCTCGTTGGGTTCATGGACGGTGTTGTGGGCAAAGAGCCTTGGTCGGCGTGCACCGCGGACACGAGGGCATTCTTCGCAGCGGTGAGGCGTTCTTGAGCAGCGGTTTCGCTGTTGAGCTGTGGCCGAAGTGGGGCTTCGCCCCAGCTCGCGAGCTGAGAAGCTCGCATGTTATACATCCCGCTACGGCGGGCGCGATGCGCATGTGATGATGGAGGGGTGAGCAGGATGAAGGATGAACGTGGTGAGGGAATCGATGAGTAGGACGGGGGGAGTAGGAGAGACCATACGAGGTAAGTAGGATCAGGGTTTGAGTCCAGGAGCACACCGAGGAGGATGAGAGGGCACGGGGGAGGAGAGGGAGGATGCTTCTCTGGAAAGCCCTGCTAGGCGAGTGCGCCGTCACTGCCGCGAGGGGACTTCAGTGAAGTCGTGTTGGTCCTCATCGCCGTCGCCCTCCTCATCTTAGTTCCTTTCGTCGTTCTTGCTTCCGTCATCGCCTCTCTCGCTTCCACCGTCCGTGTCCCTGATTTGTCATCTTTGTCGTCGTCGTCGTCGTCCGCCTCATCGTCTCCGTCTGAGGTATCGCGTTATATCGCCCCGTCGTCGTCCTCATTTTTGTTCGTGCTCATCCTTCTCCGTCCTCGTCTCCATCGTCGCCGTCGCGTCGCCCCCTATTCACTCGTCGCGCTCGTCGTCATCGACGCCCTCGTCGTCCTCGGCGTCGCATGTCGTCCGTCGACGGGTGCTTCGCCCCTGCCCTTGGCCGACCCCCCCGCTTGCTTCTTGGACGTCGAGAGAGCGAACAGGATCGTCGACCAGGCGCCGAGGCCGCGGGCGGGAGGAGGGAGGAGGAAGAGCTGGTCCTGCTGTTTCTCGCCGTCATTCGTCGTCGTCCTTCTCCTTCTCCCACCTCATGCTCTTATCTCCTTCTGGCCATCCTCTCTCTCTCCCTCCCTCCTCTTCATCCTCCTCCTCTGCTTCCTTCTCCTCCTTTTCCTGCTCGGAGCCTGTCTGCCTCGTGGGCGCCCGTGATCGGGTTTGACGTCGGGATGTCGTAACTGCGCCGCTTCTCAGCTAGAAAATAGCACCAGGACGTCGACGTCCTAATTCCTGTCGAGGTGTGAGGCAGTCCATATAGATCTAAAGGTCTGGAGTGTTATTTTCAAGCACTCTGGAAGGTCAGGGGTGTCGGGGGTCAGTGCGAGCGGGGGTTCGAGAGCAAGCCGGATCTTGCAGGATCCTGCAGGGCCAGGGCCGCACATTGCACCGATAGGGGAACAAGAAGTGGCAGAAACATAAAACAACTCGGAGGTATACGCGCGGAGTTCTCGGATCGGCGCCAGAGCGCGCCAGGGTTGGCGCCGGAGGCGCCGCCGGGGGGCCCAGCGCCGATCCCAGAAATCCGCGCGGACCTTCGAGTTTTTGTGTTTGTGCCACTTTTTGTTCCCCCAGCACTGACTCGCCCTGGCCCTCCAGGGTGCCAGCAAAGTAGCACTCCAGACCTGTCGAGCAGCGGCGGAGCGTCCTGGCTCTCGGAGGAGGAGGAAAAAAAAAGGTACCCTATACCGCTGCCCTCCGCCCGTGGTTCCCCCCGTTGAGGGCCTCCTCGGAGGCCCTCGTCGCCACCGCTGGTTTCGCCTCGAACGTCTGGTCAGAACGCACCCCAGGAGAGGTCCGGGGAGCAGCGGTATCGGTATCCTCTGGTCTCCCCGGCTTGGTGGCCGCCGCGGCGCGCCCGGTCCGGGTGCCCATCGGTCGAGCAGTGGCGGAGCGTTTCGGTCCGCCTATACATCGAGTATGGGATCGACCGGACTTCGAAAAACCTCAGAATTGATTTGTTCGTTGGATCTACAGACAGGAAACATCACATCCGTACACATACGAGCATTCTATGTATGTTTCCAGTTGATTCGAGGGACTTTTCAATGTTGGCGTTGATTATGTAATTGATCCCCTACTCGAATACAGTCGGGCCGCTGAAGAAGGAGCCCTTCTCGTTGGGGAAGGGCTCAGTGTTCCTGAATATTTTTACAGTTCATGTTAGGGGGGCTTCGTCCCTTATTTAGGGGGTTCCTTATGACCGCGATTCGATTATAGGCCCCCCAATAATATTCTAAGAACTGCTTGTGGTCTGCACGTTCTCAGAACATTCCTGGTCGAGGCTGTCTTGATGTTTGTTTTTGTTGTTGTTTGTTGCTTTCGATTTTTCGTGTTTCTTTTAACAAAAAACATGTCGGGCATTTGGCTTTGTTATCTGACCCTCTTTTTGGTTCTGGGAACCTGTCGTCGTAGGCCTGTCGGTATGCCGGGATGGTCGGCCCCTGGTCAACATCGGGCCCCACTTGAACGACCACGACGACGGCGACGACGGCGGCGGCGGCGGCGACGATGACGACGAGCGACGAGCGACGAGCGACGAGCGACGAGCGACCACGACAACGGCGGCGGTGGCGGTGTCGATTGCGCCGTCACTCGCGCTTAAGCTTCCACGTAGAGCCGCCCACGCGCTGTGCCACGGCTGCGGCCCGCGTGAGCCGTGGCGTAGGGTTGCCGTTTCTTTTCGCGCAAGACCAGCTTTTCCGTCGCTGGCATGGGGTCCGTTAGCGGGCGAGAAGCGGTATGCGTATTTGTGTCTCCGTTGGCGGCGCCCGAGGGCGGCCGGACAGTTCATACCCCGGGGACGTATTTCCCAGCCGCCTTGGGGCAGGCGTCACCGACGGCGGGAAGGTTTGTGTGAAGCCGTCCATCACGCGACCACAACGGGGTGGTTCGATGGGGGGCGGTTCTAAAAGCAGGCGGGGGGTGCCTCTCAGGAGGCGGGGGCCTGCTCAGAATGTCCTGGCGGCCTCTGACAGGGCGCCCTGGAAGCCAGGGAGGTCTCCAGTCTTCGGCCCCGTGTCTCCGATCTGGGGTCGGCGAGCCTGTTCGTGGCAGAGTCTTGCCGTTGCCAGAATATGAACTTTGTGCATTCTGCAGCGTTGACTGTGCCAGCAGTTTGAGTTGTTGTATATCAGCTTTGTGTATTATGCAGCGCTGAGTGTGGTAGCAGTGCGGTTGATTGTGATGCTCCCGCTTGTGCCTGATAGCCAACGGGCCTTGGCTGGCGGTCCAGGCTTCCTGGCGTCATTTTGCTCGGGCCGTTCCTTGGGCGCTCCTTCTCACAAGCGTAGTAGGCGCAGCCGGGGCCAAGACGGGAATTCGCCTGCTTTTCGGTCGGCCACTCGGCGCTGCGTTCCGGAAGGCGCCTGCAAGATCAGGCGCATGATCGGTAGGCGCCCCTTCGACGTTGAGGTCGCTGTTTTTGCGTTGAACCGTCGGCAGAACTGGAGGGGGCGGGGGCCGCGCTGCTCGGCAGCCGAGCAGCCGCCGCTCCGCTCCACTGGAGGCTCACGTCACGGGCCCTCCCGAGCCCACGGGGAGCCACCAGAAACCCCTCCTTTGCTGCTCCTGCCCCCCGGTGCCGCCCCAGCCTCCTGGCCAAGAAGTGGCCCTGGGAGGGCCGCGGCTCGGCCACGCTGTGGTTGTGCCCCGTCGCCGCTATCGAAGGGGCCCCAGGACACACAAATAAATATACACAAATAAACAGATTCCCAATATTTTCCTATATTTTCTGGGTTTCTGTCTTCCCCCCCACTTCCCATATTTCCTTATATTTTCTGGGGATTCGAGGATTAATTGTGTCTGTGTGTTTCT
Organism: Prorocentrum cordatum; assembly: GCA_963575745.1. Classification (NCBI taxonomy): domain Eukaryota; class Dinophyceae; order Prorocentrales; family Prorocentraceae; genus Prorocentrum; species Prorocentrum cordatum. The sequence continues at coordinate 51,200 of CAUYUJ010003149.1, read as the reverse complement.
TTTCCTCCTGAGCTATAGCTCCTCCAGGACGCCGATCTGGAGCTCCAGCTCGCGGGGGACGCGCGCGAGAGTGGGATCCGTTTCTTGTCGGAGGTTCCTTACAGTCAACCCGCAGAGTAAGGGTGGGCAACCTTCCCAAGGGTATCCTTGCATGCTTGCTTCCTCGGCCTCCCCTGGGCAACTTTCGTTGGCCTCGCCCCTTTCGAGAAGCTCCGAAATGGCCTTCCGAGGCCCTTGCATCCTTATCGTGCATCCTCATGATACGGGTTGACTGTAGCTGTGTCGGCTGTGTCCTGATCGTGGCGACGGCGCCCTGCTCGTGTATCCTGCTGCTCGTGTCTGGCGGGCCCTTAGGGCAGGGCTCCTCGCGGCTACGCACGGGCAGCTTCCCTGGAGGGCCCCTCGGAGGTAGTCGTACGTCGTGCACGTCCCTCTGCAGGAGGAATCTTCCGATATAGCGGTAAAACAATAGTCTCGTACGATTTGTCTTTTTTGATTATGTTTGATTATTGTTGGACTAGGTTTCATTGTTCTTCAGAGCCCGCCTGGAGGACGACATGTCCGACCTAAAGGTAGATTGCGGTGATCTCACTTGTTCCCACGGGCAGTCCGTGGCGGCCTCAGCAGCCCCAGCCCAGGACGCGGGTGTCCTCGGAGCGCGCCGCCGATGGCGGCGCTGGGGGTGGTTGAGACCGCCGTCGGCTCCCCCGGGGCCTGCGGAAGCCAGCTTGTACTTCCTCCTCCTCTTCCTCTTCCTCCTCCTCCTCCCCCTCCTCTCAAGCCATTTGCGGCACGAGGGGCTTTTTGGGAACAGGTCCCCCGCCCGCACGGCACTCGCGCATACCGAGTGTGGGCGGACACAAGCGTGCCCGCAACACGCTCCCGCGGTTTGAGGGGAAAGTCGAATTTTGATGGGTCGCAGCGGCAGTGCGAGGGCTAAGAGCAGAGATGGTTCCAGGCCCCTCTCGGCGCACGGCACGCGTCGGCAGGCGTATGTTGTATGCCGCTGTTGTCCAGATTCTTGGGTTGATTGTAGCCGTGCAGGATCAGCTGGATGGGAGTCTTGCCGCACCTGTGGAGTGCCGTGGCCCAAGCAGAGCAACAAGAAGGAAACCACTTGTTCCATCGAGGGCGGCAGCGAGGCCAGCGCCAGCCCCTTCCTTGACCAGCGCTGCCGAAGTACAATGCCGCCCTGGACGCCAAGCAAGACGACCAGGTCCAGGCCCTGTTGCTGGTCTGTTCCGAGCTGGGCGAGGCTGCGAAGCCACCGCCGCCCAAGGCGCCGGAGGTCTTGCTGGAGCAGTACGCAGCCGAATTGCGGAAGCTCCACACCGCCCAGGGGAAGCTCAATAACCAGCTGGTGGCCAACGCCAAGCACGGGAAAGAGTTGCTGGAGAAGTTGGTGGAGAACGTTCGTGCCTGCGCCGAGGCCCAGGCTGAGGCCAACCGCCTCACGAGCCCCATCATGGCTGCGCAAGGAGCGGCCAGCGGGGTTCCCCAGCAGACCGACGGCGACAAGCCTGACAACGAAGGCTTCCCCTTCCCAGAGCTCAGTGCCGAGGGCATTGAGCTCCTCTCCCCCGAGAAGAAGAAGGCCTACGAGGAGGCGCCGGCGCACGCGCAGCAGGCAGCAGGTCTACCAGTCGGCGGCGGGCATCGGCCAGAAGGCGCAGGAGGCGGCTAGCACGCTCAGGGAGCTCCGCGAGAAAGCCGCCACGGCGAAGCGGCGCAAGGCCGACAGCGCCGCAGGCGTGGCAACGGGGGCCCCAGCATAACCACCTGAAGGAGCAGCTGGAGCTGGAGGGGAAGAAGAGGGACTAGCAGCGGGACCTTCCTACTTCAGTGGCCCGAAGAACGCGGGCGCCTACGTCCAGCGAGCGGCGGCCATCAAGGCCAGGGCAGCGGCGGCGGAGGCGACCAGAGCCGAGCCGATAGCACCAGCTACGTCTACACCATCGGCGGGGACACCTTCGCAGGCAACGTCGGAGCAAGCGGCGGCAAAGGCGACGCCGACAGGAGGGTAGCCCAGAACGCGTACGAGCCAGAGTACCACATCGGCCAGCGCAGCAATGTTTCCATCTCCTTCGGGAGCGTGACCAGCTACGACCCCAAGGCCAAGAGTGCATCGATAAGTCGCACTTCGATTTCAAGGGTTTGGCAGAACATTACTTGACGCAAGTGAAGTGCCAGGGGGAGGAGATGCGGCTGCGCAATTTTGGATGGTGATCTGAAGGGGCTTGGACTGCTGCAGCGGCATCGGGGCGCTCGGACACGGGCGCGCGAGGTGGCGCGCGTTGGCTTCGTCGAGCTACCTACGCCACTAGCATCCACCTGGAGGGCTCCAACGGCAATGGTGCCTACCACGACGCGTTCAACGACATTTCGGTGGTCCTGCGGCGGTTCCATGGGGCCACGTTCGCTTTCACTGTGTGTTATTTCGACTGCTCCATCGGTCTGGTCGGCACCCGCGCTAAGAAGATAATGCGATTCCCCGCGTAGTCACGACGCCTGGAGTACCTCGGCTGCTAGTGGGCGACTTCACGCCGCCCCGCAGGAGATGATGAAGTCAGGGTGGCTGAAGGCGCTGGGCGGCAACGTGAAAATTCCAGACGGCGCCCAGGCCCCCTGCACCTCGGGCCAGGGTCGCATGATTGACTACGCGATCGTGCCCAACAGTTCCCGCCCCTTCCTGGATAGCGCCCGCCCTGTCCAGAACCTGCCGCGGGGCCCGCACGTCGGCTTCGACTTCCGTTTGGTCTCTCGCCCAGCTTCGGTGTTCATGCGAGCCCCGTGCCTCCCAGTGCAACCTGAAGTGCCCCAGGGCGAAGTTCGCGTCGCCGAGGGGGGCGAAGCGTTGCCAGCGTGATCGGCAGCGACATCAGAAGCTTCAGGAGGCGCGCCACGAGCAGCACCTTCAGCTCGGCGACTTGCCCAATGACGAGGGCGACCACCTGCTCGAGGACCACGGCGCGCAGCGTCGCCCCCGACGATGCGAGGATAGCGAGTGGCTCACCTACGTGCACGAGGCGCAGCAGATCGTCGACGACAGCAACTTGCAGGGCAGCGACGTCACCGCCCAGAGCGTAGCGTACTTGCAGGGCCCCGCACATGAGCGACATGATGGCTCAGCAGCATGCAGTCTGGTCTATGGCAGCCGCAGCTCAACTAGCTGAACTTTGTGGAGCCGCACCTAGAGACGCTGCACGTCGAGGACTACCAGTGCGATGCCGATGGCAGAAGGCGGTGCGCCAGCCCGCCTACTCCATCTACGGTCACGCAGTAGCCAACGAGATGCGCAGTCTCTGGGCTAGTTTACATGCCAGGGTCCAGGGGGAGCTGATTGCACTGGGTAGATGCGAGCATACTCGTTACCAAAGACAGGTTCAGATTACGATATCCATTGTCCCTTTGGAGCTGAAGTCGTTGCATGACAGGGGGGGCCCAGTTCCAACGGGTCACGAAGGAGATCCACATGGTAAGTGGCGAGTGTTTCGAGATGATGATAAGGTGATTTCTATGGGCGCCCGCGTGCAGTACAGCGCGGAGTTCCAGCGCTGGCAGCACTTCGCGATGAAGGCCCAAGCCCGTACTCAGCGCCACGCCAGCCCGGCGCGGCAGCAGACCCACAGCGAGATCGGCAAGTGGGCGGTCGACGACACCAAGGGCTCCATGAAGGGCGCCCACCGCTACCTCCAGAAGCTGGGGCAGCAGGCGCTGGCGGAGACCTGCCTGGAGGCCGCCGGGCAGGAGGTGCGCGACACGGCGCAGAGGGCCGCTGAGATCAGAGCGGCTTGCTGGGCGGGGCGGTGGACACCCCAGCCGCGCCGGTTTCCAGCGATCCGCGCTGCCCTCGGTGAGCTTCGTCGCCATGCCCACGAGGAGCTGGCGCAGCGACCCTGCCGCGACCGCGACGGCCTGGTGCAGGCTCTGCGCCCTTTCCCGAAGTCCACGGGCAAGGGCTCGGACCAGTGGGTGCCCTCCCACATTCTGGCGCTGTCCGACCAGGGGCAGGAGGCCTTCGTCGCGCTCTTGAACATGATCGAGCGCAGCCTCACCTGGCCGCATCAGCTACTTCACAACGGGTTCGCCCTGCTTCCGAAGGGCACCAAGCAGGAGATCGGCAACGAACGCGACATCGGCTTGCTGCCCATGCCGGTTCGCATCTGGGGTCACATGACGAAGACCGCTGTGACAGAGTGGTGCCATGAGAAGGCGGCGCACTGGGGCGCCGCCGTCAAGGGCAGCAGCGCGCTCCAGACCGCGATGCTCACCATGGTGCTGGATGAGACCAGGGCGCGCGTGGGCATTAACGAGCAGAGTATTTTATTTGTGGGCGTCGAGGATTTCTGCGACAACATGGACTTGGAGCTCATGATCCGCCAGGCCATGGACTTAGATTTCCTTCCATTGAGCTCTCCCTGCGTTGCCTCGCCTACCTGGCGCCGCGCGCGGCGAAGGCGAACGGCGCGCTTGCAGAGGCCATCGTTCCCAACTGCTCCATCGTGCCAGGCTGCGGGAAGGCCAACCATTGTGCGCGCGTTTTTCTGCGTCGGCCACTTGAACGAGCACGCGGGAAGGCTCATGTGGCACGTAGACGTCAGTATGTAGACGATGTGTGCACTCGAGTTGAAGGACCATTGCAATTAGTCTTGGAGCAGACGAAGCATGTGACAGGTGCTTTGGTGCAGGGCATGTTGGACACGGTCTGGAGGCCCCGCCGAAGTCCATGCTGACGATGACCAACCCTGAGCACGAAGACCTGGCGTTGCAACACGTCGCATCCGCCGCGGACATCAATATGAAGAAGACGGATTGGGCCAAGGACCTGGGAGTGGACTGTTCGATGGGAGTTCGGCGAGCTTGCACGACCACCAAGGGCCGTATGTCAGTGGCGCAGGCGAGAGCGACGCGAACGTGCTTGTTTCGACGACTTGGACGCGGCGGCAAGAGGACGAAAGAAATCATGTTGTACAAGACCAATAGTCGACCCAAGTTCAGCTATGCTGATCCAGTCTTGGGTATCTCCCCTTCGGAAATAGTGCGACGGCGTGCGCAAGCTGCTGATCTAGCTGGACACGCTGTCGGTGGACGCTGCGCTGCCGCCATCATGCCGTTGCACTACCAGGACGACGAGCCCAGGATGAGCGCGGTCATGGAGCAGGTGCAGCACTTGTGGAAGTTCTGGTCGGCACATCCTGAGCTACACGACCGAGTTCGTAAAGGATGGATTGCAGTTCTCCGGCGGCTGATCTACTTGAAGGCGCGGTCTCGCTGGCGATGGGCTACTGGACCGATGGTCGCGGTGATACTTACGCTGAGAGATCTTGGCTGGGTACTGCGAGCACCACGCCGGTGGGTAGATGAAAGCGGAGATGAATGGCAATGCGACGCAGACAACCCGCACAACTACGAGGAGATCGTCGCAGCGATCAGGGCACCCATTCGTGAAGAGTTGTGGCAACAGGCTTGTGCGCATGCAACTGGACAGGGATTTGCCGATGGAGGTGGTCTTCACGTGCCCCGAGCCAACCTGCGGCGCATGCGACGCCAGGGACGACTAGCTGATGCAGGTGTTCTGGAGGCGAATTCTCTGGCCAGCATATGGACTAAAGCTCGCGCCAAATCAGATGCCTACCAGACAGATGGTGATTGCCCACGTTGTGGGTTGGCAAAGGGCACGATCAAAAGGACACGATAGCCCACCGCCTGTACGATTGCATGCAGAATGCTGGGCTCGAGCACGAGTGGGTGCTCCGCGCGGAAGGCTTGTGTGAGGCTGCGCAGAAAGACTTGAGTGAGGGCAAGCATGTAGGTTATTGGACCAGGGGGGTAGTCCCACAGGAGTGGGGCCCAGTGCCCCGCCCCCAGCTTGGGACTCTGGCCTTGGGCAAGATGTCTGGGCTGTGGGCCCCCGCCCGGCTGACCTCGACTCCTCCCTCGACCTCCCCCCCTCGAGCGCCTACCGCCTCCAGGTCCATGTGGGCTTCCTAGGTGGCTCGGCCACGTCCAGTGACGCCCGCGCCTGTCGCGTCGGATGCGGGGTCTACTTTCATGGGGTGGGGGGGGGCAGTGCAGCGCGTGGACCAGGGGGCTCTCCGAGGGCTGCATGGAACCATCGATGGGGACCAGATTGCGCCAGCTTCCGAGCTGGCTGCGCTGTTTTGGGCCCCGGGGGTCACCGTCGGACCCGCTCTCCTGCGAGCGGATTGCCAGCTGGTCGTCGACGGTTGGCACCGAGGATTGGGAGAGAGACCCCGAGGGCCCTGGATCCGATGGTGGACCCGAATTCGGCGCCCCCTCGAAGCTCGAGTCGAGGGCCGAGTCAGGGTCCGAAAATGTGTTTCGCACTTGGATGTGGATTCCCATGTAAAGACAGACCAACCAGTAGAGGTATCTCGCGGGAGCGAGATGGCGGACGCGCTGGCCACGCGCGGAGCGGAGGCTGCCTCAGATTTGATTCGAAACCGGATCAAGGCCCTCAGTATCATCGATGCGAGGGCTTTTTTGGGGGCACCAGAGACTGGGAGCTATCTTGGCCCATGACCTGTAGCGAGGTCGAGAAGTCGTGTCGTGGGGAGTTCGGGACAGCGGGGTCCGATGGAATATTCACGAGAATTCAGGAGCTTGAGGTCCGATCGGGCCACGGCCTCCGACGCCTGGGAAATGGCCAATGGATATGTGACATATGCCGCCAAACCCTTGGGCGTTTTTCCGTGATTGGCTGGTTGCAAGCAGGTTTGCGCCTTGGGGGCGAAGCCTCGAGGGACCTTAGCGAGCAAGGCCACCACGTTCATGCCCCCCCCCCCCCCCCCTCCCACACCTTGGTTGGAACCCTCCGAGCTGGCGCCAAATATGCTTCGCCGTCTCTGCAAGGGCCGCCCTCCGCAAGTGGGGGTGCAATGTCCCGTTCACCCCGCTGGGGGGGGGGGAGAGCGGACCTCCCATGTCTGTTGTAGGTAGTTCCTCCAAGGACTTTGGGAAGGGGACGGACGGGGGGGCTGGGCGCTCGCTGAGGACCCCCCCCCCGAAGGCGGCGCTAACTTACAAGTAATTTAACGGCGAGGAGGCGTAGCAACGCTTCGGCGCGCAGGCTCGCAAGGCGCGGCAGGCGCGGCATTTCCTCCGCGCCACAGGGGTGCGCAGGGGGTTGCCCCTCATCGCTGTGTCTACGCGCTGCAGTCTCGCAAGGTGTGGCAGGCGTGGCACTCTCTCGGCGCCAGAGGGGGTGCGCATGGGGTGGTATCTCAGCGACGCCTCCATGCGCTGCAGTCTCGCAAGGCGAGGCAGGCGTGGCACTTTCTCTGCACAGGGGATGCGCATGGTGTGGTCCCTCAGCGCTGTCTCTTTGCGCTGCAGGCTCGCGTGGCGCGGCAGGCGTGGCATTTTCTCGGCGCCGCTGGGGGTGCGCATGGGGTTGTCCCTCAGCGCAGTCTCTATGCGCTGCAGGCCCGCAGGGCGCGGCAGGCGTGGAATTCTCTCGACCCCGCAGGGGGTGCGCAGGGGGCGACTCCCCGGCGCTGTGTCTATGCTCTGCGGCCTTGCATGGCGCTGCAGGCGCGGCATTTTGTCGGCGGGGAGCGCAGGGGGTGGCCGTTGAGCGTGGCCTCTCCCCTCTGCATGCTCGCAGGGCGTGGCAGGCGTGGCGCCCCTCTCGGCGCCGCATGGGGAGGGCGCAGGGGGGGCGGCCAGATGGGGCGCGAAAAAGGGGGTGCGGTCTCTATCCCCTGCATGCTCGCAGGGCTGTGCAGGCACTGCACGTCATGAGTGCTGGAGAAGTGCGCAGGGCGTCGTATCCGTGCACGCGAACTCTTTGGCTCAGGCTTGTTCGGCGCAAGTGCACCTTCACGCTGGCGCGCCTGGGCCCCCACTTGACGCCGTTTGTCGCCGCCGTCTCGAGATTTTCCATCGACGGGCACTCCCCGAGATTTTCTGTCGACGCGCTTATTCTCCTATCTTCCTCAGCCGCTTCACGCGCAGTTCGGGTGCGTTCCGTCGGAGAGATGACGCGACCACCGCAGCGCGCGCGCAGTTGCGCGGACTTGGCTGAGAACGATGAGAATCAGTCAAAACGTTGATCCTCTCTCGTCTGTTCCAATCCCTTCCCCCCTTCTTCTCGCGCTCGCGCTCGCCCCCCGCGCCCCCGACCAATGTGAGAAAGGAGGGCGCAGGCGCGGCGTGCGACGAGGGTTCAGAAAGCGGACTGCGCATACGTGGGAATGATAAGGGAACGCATGATTTTTAGATTAAGTATGTGGTTTTTTTCGGCCGCGCATTATTCGCTCGATTGGCTCGTGGGGTTCACATCGGAAGCGCTTGTGACTCTTATAGGGATTGTTTACGGCCCGCGTTGAAATCGTGCACGATTCATGTAGGGCCCCTACCCGTAGGATTCGCGTTCGATTCGCATGGGATGACTGCGTCATTTACACCGGGGCTATTTACATGGGCATCGTATTCAATTCGCATGGGATGCGCGGGGTCGCGCATTTCATTGAATAGCACAGGATCCCCACGCAGTCGCAAATGAGCCGGGGGGAATTCCAGCCATATGCAGCTGCGAGTGACGTAGTATACTACCGTCTCATCATAGGCAACGCGCCGAAAGAGGGATGGATAATAGGGGCAACCCCGAGGCGAGCGCGGGGACCTGCGAATGGGGCTGGCGGGGTTCCCCACGGGCCGCGAAAATATGTGAGGGGTGTTGTAACATAGGCAGCAAAGACATGCGAACCCTGCCCCTGGGGCCTTCAGTGGAGCTCCATTTTGGGTCGCGAGGCGTGTGGGGGGTGCCCCGAAATAGGCGGCGAACCTCACGCGAACCCTGCAGTTGGGGTCTTCGGCGGAGCTCCCTGAGGGGCCACGAGCCGTGCGAGGGGGGTGCCGAAAGGAAGCGGGGCCGCCATGCGAACTTTGCTAACGGGCCCTTCGGCGGAGTCCCTCGTGGGGCCACGAACCGCATGAGGGGTGCGCCGCAATGGAGGCGGGGCCGCCATGCAAACCTTGCCAGTGAGGTCTTCGGCGGAAGGCCCTAACTGGCCACGGAACGTGTGAGGAGTGTTTCGAAATGGAGCGGGGCCGCCATGCGGACCCTGCCACTCGGGCCTTCGGTGGAGCTCCCTATGGGGCCACGAAGCGTGCGAGGTGTGTGCCGACATGGGGCGGGGCCGCCATGCGAAGTTTGCCAGTGGGGCCTTCGGTTGAGTTCCTTTTGAGGCCACGAAGCGTGTGAAGAGCGTTCCGACGCGGGGCGGGGCCGCATGCGAAGTCTGCCAGTGAGGCTTTCGCATGGGGCCACGAGCCGTGTGAGAGGTGCGCCGACATGGGCGGGGAACCGCGTGCGAATTATACCAGCGAGGCCGTCGGCGGAGCTCCCACGGGGCCACGAACCGCGCGAGTGTGCGCCGATTTGGGCGGGGGGGCGCATGCGAACCCTGCCGCTGAGGCCTTCGGCGGAACTCGTTAGAGGGCCGCGATCCGCGTTAGAGGTGCGCCGACATGGGCGGGGAATCGCATGCGAGTTCTGCCAGCGAGGCCTTCGCATGCGAACTTTGCCCGCGAAGCCTTCGGCGGAGCTCCTTCTAGAACCGCGAACCGCGTGCGGGGTGTGCCGAAGTAAACCGCGCGACGGATGCGGGGATCGGGGTGGCGTCGGTGTTTGGAGCTGGCGGCTTGCGTGGCAAGTGCGTTTAGCTGATCGCATATGTTCGGAGCGCGTGACGGGTGGAAGAGGCCGCTCGCCAGCAACTGGCAGTTCTCTGCCCGCGGGCCAGGGCAAATCGTCGCGCGCTCGCAGCGGGGCGCGGGGCAGAAGGGGGTTGGGAAGAGAGCGCGAGTCTCATTCCCGAGAAGTCCCTTCGATAGGCAGCAGACAATTTGTTGGGTCTATTCATCTGCCGCGCGGCCAACCGAGCGAACGAACAGCTGTCTCGGCGCGCAGTTTTAGCTTCGGTTGCGCGAATCCTGGCTTCCTTCCTTGTTTCTCGCCCTCCTCTTCTTTTTCCTTTTCCCCTGCTTTGTCCTGCCCCTCGCCCCCTTCATTTCCAGCTCGGAGCTGCCACCGCGCGCGAAGAGCGCAACCCAAAGGGCGTTGCTGCAATTCCGTTGTGTGCCACGAAGTCTCGTGCAACCCCTTTGCGTGCAGTCTGGTTACACTGCCAACGCGGGGGGCGCACGCAGGCATTTCCCTCGCGTGCGATCGCGTTCGCCGCCCCCGCAAGAGCACGCGCGATTCTTTTGTGTGGAGCTTGCTTCCCAGCCTCGAGGAGCGCGCGGGGCCTGGCGCTACAATCGCAAGGCCGCGGCGCCATGCATCTGCGCCGGATACCGCGCCCAAAACGATCCCACGTGGATTTCGGCTCTGCTGCCGAAGTCGCGCTGGCAGCTGGCCAGCCGCATCGCCGGCCTTGCGTGCCCGCGCGCGCCGCTGCGTTCTGCTGCCGCGACGCGCGCTGCTGTCAACGGATGAACAACCTGACGTTGCACGGCGGTTTGGCTGTGCCAAACCACAATGGAATGTGCATTGGTAGCGGATCTTGGGATCTCGTCGCCGCCGACAGCCTTGCCGCACCATGCATGTCAACTGCATCCCACGGTGCCCGGGCAAAAAGTGTCCACACCCAGGGCGGCAATACACTGCGACGTGATAGCAACCGCAACAACATGATGCACTTGCCCCGCACCCCCCCCCCCCGAAACCCAAAGTTGAAGTGCCCACATTTTGCCCCTGGCGCGCGGCCTGCCGCCTAACCCCGCCAACTTTGAGTTGGGGGGAAGGGGGGTATACAACGTGATTTGACGACGAGTTGTCTTGGCGCGACAAGTGTGGACACTTTTTGTCCGCCCACCGTGGTTCTTATGCTTCTGATTGGTGCTACAATGCGGCGAGGGCATTGGCTAAGGAATCGTTGGAAAAGGAATCCAGGGTCTCGAAGCCAGTGGACCGCCAATTGTGGATCGGCCGTGGGCATCGCCACCGCCCTCATCGGATAAGGATTCCTCCAGGGTCTGATGCCTCCTGGGCGCATTCCTTAACCAACGCCCGCACCGTAAATGCGAGCGCGTCTCGCGCGAAAGCCCGACCGCTGTCAGAGGGGGGAGGAGAGGTGCGGAGGACGGCGGATGTTGATGATGTCGGTGATGTTGGCGATGTCGATGATGTTGGTGATGTTGATGATGTCTACGATGTTGATGTTGATGATGTTAAAGATGTTGATGATGGTGTCGATGTTGCTGATTCGGATGTTGATGATGTCCGTGGTGTTGGCGATGTCTATGGTGTTGGTGATGTTGATGATGTCGATGATGTTGATGTTGATGATGTTGATGTTGTTGATGTTGGTGGTGATGCCGGTACTTCGCGGTGTTCCTGATGGACGTGACAGGGCTGCCATCTGCGACAAGTAACTCGGACTCCCAGGCAGGGGGGGAAGGGGGCGAACGGCGGGGATCGTCGGCGGGGAGTTAGGGGGGGAGAAGAAGGGGGAGCAAACAAACAATCTCGCAAGGTATAACGTTTTCATAGTCTGTCGCGGGGTCGGCAGGCCGACGTGGAGCGGGCGGAGGCTGGCGCCGCTGGATAGAATTGGATAGAACTGATAGAACTGGTCATAGAACTGGTCATAGAACTGGCCATAGAACTGGCCCATGAAAAATAGGGTCCGGCCTAGAACTGGTCGGTCCAATTAAGGAAAATGAGAGAATATCAATAATTCTTCTTCTGAATGCGACCAGTTCTAGGCCGGATCTTCTTTTTAATGGGCCAGTTCTATGGCCAGTTCTATGACCAGTTCTTCCCAGTTATACCAGTTCCGCGCTGTCGGAGGCGACGGCGGGGGAGCCCGGCGTCGGCCTCGTGATTTGAGCCAGACGGTGGTGGGCCCCCAGACCCTGTCTCGAAATGGCCATGTAGGTTGTCCCGTGGCTGTCCCGTGGGTAGTCCCACGGTTGTCCCAAGGGCTGCCCCGTGGGTTGTCCCGTGGTGGTCCCGCGGGTTGTCCCATGGGTTGTCCCGCGGTGGTCCTGCGGGTGTCCCGTGGTTCCGTACACGCGCACATCGTCATCTAATTGCGTGTCGTGCTGGACGCATAAGCACGCACCAACACACACATTTAAATGCACGCACACATGTAAGTACGATGACACCATGAAACTACCAAACACGTCTAACCCGGACGGTGCCCGGACAAAAAGTGTCCATACCCAGCGCGGCAAGACACTGCGACGTGATAACAACCGCAACAACATGATGCACTTGCCTCGCACCCCTCCCCCCCGAAACCCAAAGTTGAAGTGTCCACATTTTGTCCCTGGCGCGCGGCCTGCCGCCTAACCCCGCCAACTTTGAGTTGGGGGAAAGGGGGGTATACATATTCGTTCGACGTGATTTGACGACGTGCTGTCTTGGCGCGACAAGTGTGGACACTTTTTGTCCGCCCACCGTGGTTCTTATGCTCTTGATTGGTGCTACAATACGGCGAGGGCATAGGCAAATGAATCGTTGGAAAAGGAATCCAGGGTCTCGAAGCCAGTGGACCTCCAATTGTGGATCGGCCATGGGCATCGCCACCGCCCTCATCGGATAAGGATTCCTCCAGGGTCTGATGCCTCCTGGGCGCATTCCTTAACCAACGCCCGCACCGTAAATGCGAGCGCGTCTCGCGCGAAAGCCCGACCGCTGTCAGAGGGGGGAGGAGAGGTGCGGAGGACGGCGGATGTTGATGATGTCCCTGATATTGGCGATGTCGATGATGTTGGTGATGTTGATGATGTCGGCGATGTTGATGTTGATGATGTTAAAGATGTTAAAGATGTTGATGATGGTGTCGATGTTGATGATTATGATGTTGATGATGTCCTGGATGTTGGCGATGTCGGTGATGTTGGTGATGTTGATGATGTCGACGATGTTGATGTTGATGATGTTGATGTTGTTGATGTTGGTGGTGATGCCGGTACTTCGCGGTGTTCCTGATGGACGTGCCAGGGCTGCCATCTGCGACAAGTAACTCGGACTCCCAGGCAGGGGGGGAAGGGGGCGAACGGCGGGGATCGCCGGTGGGGAGTAGGGGGGGAGAAGAAGGGGGAGCAAAACAAAAAATCTCGCAAGGTGTAACGTTTTCATAGTCTGTCGCGAGGTCGGCAGGCCGACGTGGAGCGGGCGGAGGCTGGCACCGCTGGATAGAACTGGATAGAACTGATAGAAGTGGCCATCGAACTGGCCCAAGGGTCCGGCCTAGAACTGGTCGGTCCAATTAAAGAAAATGAAAGAATATCAATAATTCTTCTTCTGAATGCGACCAGTTCTAGGCAGGATCTTATTTTTACTGGGCCAGTTCTATGACCAGTTCTATGACCAGTTCCACCCAGTTATACCAGTTCCGCGCCGTCGGAGGCGACGGCGGGGGAGCCCGGCGTCGGCCTCGTGATTTGAGCCAGACGGTGGTGGGCCCCCAGACCCTGTCTCGAAATGGCCATGTAGGTTGTCCCGTGGCTGTCCCGTGGGTACTCCCACGGTTGTCCCAAGGGCTGCCCCGTGGGTTGTCCCGTGGTGGTCCCGCGGGTTGTCCCATGGGTTGTCCCGCGGTGGTCCTGCGGGTGTCCCGTGGTTCCGTACTTGCGCACATCGTCATCTAATTGCGTGTCGTGCTGGACGCATAAGCACGCACCAACACACACGCACATTTAAATGCACGCACACATGTAAGCACGATGACACCATGAAATTACCAAACACATCTAACCCGGACGTGGCTCTTATGCTCTTGATTGGTGCTACAATACGGCGAGGGCATTGGCTAAGGAATCGTTGGAAAAGGAATCCAGGGTCTCGAAGCCAGTGGACCTTCAATTGTGGATCGGCCATGGGCATCGCCACCGCCTTCATCGGATAAGGAATCCTCCAGGGTCTGGTGCCTCCTGGGCGCATTCCTTAACCAACGCCCGCACCGTAAATGTGAGTGCGTCTCGCGCGAAAGCCCGAGCACGGACAGAGGGGGGAGGAGAGGTGCGGAGGACGGCGGATGTTGATGATGTCGGTGATTTTGGCGATGTCGATGATGTTGGTGATGTTGATGATGTCGGCGATGTTGATGTTGATGATGTTAAAGATGTTGATGCTGGCGTCGATGTTGATGATTCTGAGGTTGATGATGTCCGTGATGTTGGCGATGTCGATGATGTTGGTGATGTTGATGATGTCGACGATGTTGATGTTGATGATGTTGATGTTGTTGATGTTGGTGGTGATGCCGGTACTTCGCGGTGTTCGTGGTGGGGCGTGCCAGGGCTGCCATCTGCGACAAGTAATTCGGACTCCCAGGCGGGGGGGGAAGGGGGCGAACGGCGGGGATCGCCGGTGGGGAGTTAGGGGGGGGGAGAAGAAGGGGGAGCAACAAAACAAATCTCGCAAGGTGTAACGTTTTCATAGTCTGTCGCGAGGTCGGCAGGCCGACGTGGAGCGGGCGGAGGCTGGCACCGCTGGATAGAACTGGATAGAACTGATAGAACTGGCCATCGAACTGGCCCATGACAAATAGGGTCTGGCCTAGAACTGGTCGGTCCAATTAAAGAAAATGAGAGAATCTCAATAATTCTTCTTCTGAATGCGACCAGTTCTAGGCCGGATCTTATTTTTAATGGGCCAGTTCTATGACCAGTTCTATGACCAATTCTACCCAGTTATACCAGTTCCGCGCCGTCGGAGGCGACGGCGGGGGAGCCCGGCGTCGGCCTCGTGATTTGAGCCAGACGGTGGTGGGCCCCCAGACCCTGTCTCGAAATGGCCATGTAGGTTGTCCCGTGGCTGTCCCGCGGGTAGTCCCACGGTTGTCCCAAGGGCTGCCCCGTGGGTTGTCCCGTGGTGGTCCCGCGGGTTGTCCCATGGGTTGTCCCGCGGTGGTCCTGCGGGTGTCCCGTGGTTCCGTACTTGCGCACATCGTCATCTAATTGCGTGTCGTGCTGGACGCATAAGCACGCACCAACACACACGCACATTTAAATGCACGCACACATGTAAGCACGATGACACCATGAAACTACCAAACACATCTAACCCGGACGTGGCTCTTATGCTCTTGATTGGTGCTACAATACGGCGAGGGCATTGGCTAAGGAATCGTTGGAAAAGGAATCCAGGGTCTCGAAGCCAGTGGACCTTCAATTGTGGATCGGCCATGGGCATCGCCACCGCCTTCATCGGATAAGGAATCCTCCAGGGTCTGGTGCCTCCTGGGCGCATTCCTTAACCAACGCCCGCACCGTAAATGTGAGTGCGTCTCGCGCGAAAGCCCGAGCACGGACAGAGGGGGGAGGAGAGGTGCGGAGGACGGCGGATGTTGATGATGTCGGTGATTTTGGCGATGTCGATGATGTTGGTGATGTTGATGATGTCGGCGATGTTGATGTTGATGATGTTAAAGATGTTGATGCTGGTGTCGATGTTGATGATTCTGAGGTTGATGATGTCCGTGATGTTGGCGATGTCGATGGTGTTGGTGATGTTGATGATGTCGACGATGTTGATGTTGATGATGTTGATGGTGTTGATGTTGGTGGTGATGCCGGTACTTCGCGGTGTTCGTGGTGGGGCGTGCCAGGGCTGCCATCTGCGACAAGTAATTCGGACTCCCAGGCAGGGGGGGAAGGGGGCGAACGGCGGGTTCGCCGGTGGGGAGTTAGGGGGGGAGAGGAAGGGGGAGCAAAACAAAAAATCTCGCAAGGTATAACGTTTTCGTAGTCTGTCGCGAGGTCGGCAGGCCGACGTGGAGCGGGCGGAGGCTGGCACTGCTGGATAGAACTGGATAGAACTGATAGAACTGGTCATAGAACTGGCCATCGAACTGGCCCAGGAAAAATAGGGTCCGGCCTAGAACTGGTCGGTCCAATTAAAGAAAATTAAAGAATATCAGTAACTCTTCTTCTAAATGCGACCAGTTCTAGGCCGGATCTTATTTTTAATGGGCCAGGTCTATGACCAGTTCTATGACCAGTTTTACCCAGTTATACCAGTTCCGCGCTGTCGGAGGCGACGGCGGGGGAGCCCGGCGTCGGCCTCGTGATTTGAGCCAGACGGTGGTGGGCCCCCAGACCCTGTCTCGAAATGGCCATGTAGGTTGTCCCGTGGCTGTCCCGTGGGTAGTCCCACGGTTGTCCCAAGGGCTGCCCCGTGGGTTGTCCCGTGGTGGTCCCGCGGGTTGTCCCATGGGTTGTCCCGCGGTGGTCTTGCGGGTGTCCCGTGGTTCCGTATACGCGCACATCGTCATCTAATTGCGTGTCGTGCTGGACGCATTAAGCACGCACCAACACACATTTAAATGCACGCACACATGTAAGCACGATGACACCATGAAACTACCAAACACATCTAACCCGGACGGCGCCCGGACAAAAAGTGTCCACACCCAGGGCGGCACGACACTGCGACGTGATAACAACCGCAACAACATGATGCACTTGCCTAGCACCCCTCCCCCCCGAAACCCAAAGTTGAAGTGTCCACATTTTGTCCCTGGCGCGCGGCCTGCCGCCCAACCCCGCCAACTTTGAGTTGGGGGAAAGGGGGGTATACATATTCGCTCGACGTGATTTGACGACGAGTTGTCTTGGCGCGACAAGTGTGGACACTTTTTGTCCGCCCACCGTAGAGCACGGCCGTGCGTCAATCCTGGTTCGGATCGCTGGGGATCCAGTGGCATGTGTGCACATGCATTGCACCGTTGGTGGTGCCAAAACCTTTTGTGTGAAATTTCCCTGTTGTTTTGTTGTTGTTATTTGTTTTATCCTGGCTCCTAGCTGAGGGCATGGGCACGCATGGCAGGAGGGAGGAATGGGGAGGAGGATGCGCAGGGCAGAGGCACGGATGGGAGATGATAAGGGGAGACGCAGCGGGAGGAGGAAAAGGAGGAGGAGGAGGAGGAGGAACGCGGGGCGCTGCTGGTTCAAAGCGTGGAACCAAAACCACAGGACGGTTGGGAAAAACAGGGACCAATCCCGGCCATGGAAGAAGGAAAAAGCGAGTGATGTCTTTACCTCAAGCATACTCATGTAGTTATGATGGCTTACAAGTTTGGCCCTAGGAATAAACACGCGCGGCCAACATTTGCCCCAGTCGGCCAGGATTGGTACCACCTTGCCAGTATTGGTCCCTCACCCAGACCCCCCCTTTTAGGGCATCCAGCACCCAAGACCCCATGAGTCCGATCCCACATAAGCAGACCGTTTTTTTTTGGCCCGAGTCTACCGATTGTCGCGGGATCCGCGCAGGGCAGTCCGTCGCCGGTCCGGGGGCGGCCAACGGGGTGGGCCTCTCATGCCACGCAGGAGCCCGAGGACGTCCGACGCCTGGGCTGCCATGCAGGAGCACGAGGACAGCGTCGCCATGAACCATCAGATTCATCAGACTTCCGGACGAGCCCAGCAGTTGCTCAGCCAGGAATCGTTGTCGTCAGCCGCGGCGGAGGAGCTGCAGTTCGAAAGGGCCTGGTGGGCCGAGGCGTTAAAATCGATGATCCAGGAGCACCTCGCGGACCAGATGGCCGCAATCAGGGAGGCCTTCGAGGGCCCCGTGGTAGAGATCGGGCGGGCGCAGCGGATTCAGGCGGAGCTGCAGCAGACGCAGCAGCTGCAGATGCAGCAGCTGCAGGGTTCCGTGCTGGAGATCCGACAGGCCGCCTCGGAGGCCGCCGTGCCCGTGGCGAATGGACCCGGCAAGCGAGAGACGCGCCTGCAGGACGCGCGGCCCCAGTCGGCGCCCCCGCCGCCAGACGGCGCCTCGCGGGCGACGCCGCCCGAGGCGCCGCCGCCGCCGGGCGGCTCCCCGCAGGCGGGGAGCGCGCTCGCCGCGGAGCTGGGCGACGCGGTGCGCGCCGCGGTGCGCGCGGAGCTGGGCGAGCTGCTCGCGGAGGGCGGGCCCCTGCGCGGCGCCCTGCGGAGCGAGGCAGAGGCCGCGTCGGGCAGCTGCGGCTGCTCGCCGTGCCGGCGCAGGCTGTCACCACCCACCAAACCACCCCAACCCAACGCGAAGGCTTCAATGTGCCCTCCATTTCCAGGTTTGGGGGGTGTCGGGAACGTCTAGAAACACATCTGGACCCGGTACCCCCCCCCAACCCGAAATTCAGATCTTCGGGTTGGGTTGGGGTGGTCTGGTGGGTAGTCAGGCTGAGCGGGACTCTTAGACATAGCCTGGAGCAAACGCACGGGGAGGGTGTGGACACGACGGCGGCGGAAGATTTTGGTAGCTTTGCGCCGAGCCTTGTTCGGGGCGCCAGCTTTGGCAGTCAAGCTGCCATCAAACGAAACAATTCCGCTGCGTCCGAGCATTTCGCCCATATCATTGAGACCGCCAATGTTGAGCGGGCCAGTGCAGTTGATTCTGACAGTAACGAGGAAGCGGTACCATGCACTAACCATGCCTCAATGCACAAGTTGTGCAGCCTGTGGATGTGGCTGTATGGCCTCGAGGAGCCTCCCCGCCAGGGATTCGTCGCCCGCCTCGTCGACAGCAAGGCATTTGACATGTATGTTTGCGTTGTGATCATTGTCAACGTTGTGTTTGAGGTATACGCCACGAACCTGGAGGTGCAGAAACCAGGGGAGAGGAGCATGGTAGTGAGCATCGCACATGTGTTCTTTCAGACATTCTACACCCTCGAGGTGGCATTGAGGCTTATAGCGCATCGTGGATGGTTCTTCTGGAACAAGTCAGCTGGCGCCAATACGTTTGATTTTGGTTTGGTGGTTGTAGGATTTGTCACGATGGCTGATCCTGGCGGCTTCTGGAGAGCGCTTCGTCTGTTGAAGGTCGCGAAGTCGTTTCGTGCCATCAGGGTCATGCGCCGCCTGCGGCACCTGCGGGCTCTCATGATTTGTCTATATGGCTCGTTGTTGAACCTTTTCTGGAGCTTGATAATGCTTGCCATAGTATACCTATTCTTCTCGCTCTTCTTTATTCAGCTTATCTCCCATCACCTGGAGGACACGGGTGAAGCTTTAGAGGAGAGCATATTCGCTGGTTTCTTTGGGTCGGTCGAAGAATCGGCCCTGACGCTTTATAGAGCATCCACAGGTGGTGATGATTGGAGCCTTGCTTACGGTGTGATCCAAGGGGTGGGCAGAGTTGGGAGCTTTGCGTACTTGTTCTTCATCGCCTTTGTGCAGTTTGCCCTGATCAATAGCCGTAAGGGCTTCGCCCCCTGCCCCCGGCCCCATCTCTATCATAATGGGATATATCAGAGTCGCGTCGGTGCGTCTCGGCGCTGCCTTGGCGCATCTGGGAATATCATCAGCGCATGTTGAAACGTTGGCGTTATCGAAGACGCTTACGGTGAATCACCGCCGCCCCCTGCCTTTTTGGAAGCGCCTATGTGGCCGAACATTGAGGCCAGACCTGCCAAGCTATCGGACCATGTGTTCCCCCGAATCGGTTTGGAAAGCCTTCGGGGAACACGAGGTCATCTTGGCCGTCTGAAGGCCATTTTGACCCTTTCGGGCCTTCTTGGAGGACGTCTTGGAGGGCTCTTGGGCCGTCTTGGAAGCCATCTTGAGCGTCTTGGAGACCTCTTGGGCCGTCTTGTGGGCCTCTTGGGGCCGTGTCTTGGGCCTCTTGGGCGATCTTTGGGGGCACTTGGGCCGTCTTGGGCCGTCGGAAAGGCAGAACAAAGCACAAATGCCACAATCCTTCAAACACCCACGGGAAGTACATGATTTTGGCATTTTCCGGCCTTCCTGGAGGCCCTCTTGGAGGCCTCTTGGGCCGTCTTGGGCCATCTTAGCGCCATGTTCGGCCGTGTTGGTGGGCTCCTGGTCCGTCTGACGCCGTCTATGGGCCGACTTGGGGCCCTCATGAATGCTCCACGGCCGTCTTGGAGGCCATCTTGGGCGTCTTAAAGGCCTCCTGTGCCGGCTTGGGGGCCTCCTGGACTCTAAAGTGAGCTGGGGATACAGGTGAATGGGAACGAGTTTGCGCCCGCGGCCGCTTGGCTCAAAGCGGCCGGCCGCCCAGACCTGACTTCACCTCAGTGCGAGGTGCACGACTTGCCATCGATACCAACCTCGTACTACTGGGGCTATCGCTACTACGGCACAACAGAGCTGGAGCTCAGCTTCGCCTGAGGCGAAGCTGCTGGTAGGGCCTCCCAACCCCTTTTTCAAACTTGGTAGCGGAGCTGGCCTCTGGTGGTCAGCTCGTGCTCTATTCTTCACCATCCACGGCGCTATCTGGTGGACTACTGACGTGGTGGAACATCAGGGTGCAGTGCGTTTGAGCGGAGGATTGTATACATGCTACGCAACATAGCAACGAAACTTGCAGTGATACCTCTGCCTGCGCAGAGGCCTCTTACTCGCGTCCTACGTCCCTGCGCCACTACACTCCTGAAGTCCACCCATCTACTCCAATTAGAAACTTTTTCGAAGACGTAATGCACGGAAGCATGCGATACGACATTGTGCCGCATCCACCCCCACGCAAGCATACGACCACACACCGCAAACCCCAACCAACCACATCCGACTACGACCCACAAGGCCATTGGATTGGTATAGTTATACTTGGGCTCACATGGGTTGCTATCGGGTTTGCGGTGGGACACATGCGTGGCGGAGACGGTGCAAGGACGACCGGCCCCCACTGGGACCCGTCCGGTCACGTACACTTTTCCGCGAATTCGCTCGCGAGGTGCATGCCTGAACCAACGTGACCACAGGCACCAGAACGCCATCCCAACAAGTTGCAGCCTTGCAGCGAGGGTTGGGGGGGCCTCGCACGGAGCATAGCCCTGAGAGCTCACCCAGCAGTTATCAAATTCGGCGTAAACATAGGTGGCCGCCATACCGATGGCACCATCTACATCATGCTCCTCTTAAGTACGAAGTTCGAGACCCTACAAGAGGAACGCCAACTCAACACTGGTACAGCTCTCTCTCATTGACATCCGAGTCCATGCGGGAGAACGGATCGACCAGGCATTGGCGCGCTTCGAGATAGCCCGCTATGAAGCTGAAACGGCAGGCTTCAACATCCCCAACTTTGAAAATCCGAGCAGCTTTTTTATCCAGAGCCCTTGGGGTGAAGACGTCGCGTGCACAACAACTCCTACAGCCATTAAACCACAGCGTGCCGAGGGACCAGCAACAGTTGGACTCTCTACTTGAACGCATGAGGTCATATGCTTACATTGCTGAAATAACCCCTGGCAACATGGTGATTTCCTCAGTCACGGCCACCGTGCCGAGACCTTCCACGCTGAGGCCAACGCAGGGCAGCCTGCTAATAACGCTTGGAATGGCGATTCGCAACCAACGGAGACCACCGCACTATTGACTCAGAATGGTGGTTCGGCCTCGGGGTTGCAAGACGCCTGGGCCCGGTTTCGGGGGCCGCCCGATGCGGCGGCCCTTGCGCAAGCCACTGCCCTAATGGGCTCAGCGGGGCAACCTGCTGAGCCCCACTTCGACTCTGGTACCGACGCCGACGCGTCTTCGGACGGCGAGGCGACATAATGCACGTGGAGGCGATTTATGGAGAAGACAGTTCGCAAGGTACGGCGTACTTCTCGACGGACACTCAGGGGGCGCAGCAACGTCGAGGCAAGGATGATGGTCAACGGCGGCGACTCCATGGCAGAGGCATGTTGGCTTTTCTAGCATCACTGAATGGTCCGCAATATGAAGAGATGTTCCTTGGTGCAGGCAGGAACCGCAGGCGCGCATCAGGACAAGGTAAGGGACCTCGGGGAAACCCAGAGGATGCCAGCGGTGCAATTACGGAGTGCAGCATCTGCCATAACACACAGCACTTTCACCGCGAATGCCCTCCGGGCGATGGGAGAGGCAGAGGTCCGTCGATATCTTTGGTTCAAACTGACTCGGACATGCAGTGTGCTGACCGTGGGCCGCTCTTGGCCGACCCTGCCGACAGCTCAGTTGCAGTTGTGAACTTCATGACTGCCAGATATTTCCCTCGAGAGTTTTTGCCCTCGAGCGGTTCGAGGTGATATTCGCTGGCCACAATGAGGTCGACGTGGCAGACAGGCTGGGCATGCCCATCTCGGGACAACCAGCCGATCTTGAATTTGTCGAACACTTCCACATGCCCGCCGAAGGAGATGACGAAATGACGGCGACACCCGCGGATTCAGAAGCCACATCCTGCCACAGGGGAGGGATGCAACGGATGTTTTTCTATGGGTTATGGGCGTTCCGGCAAACGTGGAGTTGAGCAATGATGACCCTTTCGCGGGTAAGCCCGCGAGATGCAGGCGATCTGTTTGGGCGCACCCAGCGCGAGCTCGGCCGCAACAAAGGGCTTCAACATGCATTCGTAGCTTCGGGCCGCTCCTAGCCGCCCGGCCTGGAGATGCAAGTATTGCGCCCGCGACTATGACGAATAATGAGAAGATGACGCACGTTTGGCGCGTCGCGGCCGGGTTCGCAGCGGCTCTCCCGAACGCGCGCGCGCGTTCCAGCGGCGCTCGCTCTAGCGGCCTCCAGCGCCCTCATCCTCCAGATAAGGGGGCCCCAAGGGCCCCCCCCCCCTTGGGCGGGCGATAGACCTGGCGCCCCACTGATGGGGGGGCGCTCGCGGGCACACCCGCGTCAAAGGGAAGGACCTCGCGAAGAATATGCAGAAGTCAAAATGCAGCGCTTTGGTGACTGCTCGGATGCTGGATTGGCTGGTCCGCACATAGACCCAGATGCGGTGCGACGCAGGTTGAACAAGGGTTGGACTCAGCGCCAGGTTCGTCACTAGTATTCTCTTCGCAAGAGTGATCGAAGTGGCGAAGGCAATATCACCCGCTCAAAAAAGAGGGGGGCTGTCAAAACACAAGAAGCTTTTTTACAGCGCGACGTTAAGAGGGCCGTCGTCGAGGTGCGGATTTTTTGTTTTCCGAGGGGCTGTTTGCACTTGCTTCGGGCATGCCGACCACAGGCTCGGCTGCCCCATGGGGCGCCCATCAAGGAGCCCCAACTCCCGCCAGACACCGTTGATCTGGTCTCACGGCAATGGTCGGGGTCGCTGAACCGACCCGAATGCAACGCCATACGACGAGCAGTTTGTATGGAACGAGTTCGGCCCCTGGTTCCATCGCACACACTCGCTGGCCCCAGGCGCGCGCGGCGGACGCAGGCGCGAGCAGTCGCCGCGCCGCCACTTGGCTCGCGCGCGCCGCGGCGCGCCGCAGGCGATGCGGGCAGGCCCGCGCGCCCCCGCGCGCGGCCGCTGCCCGCCGCGGCCGCGCGCAGGCACCACAGGTTTGTGTGTGTGCCTGGGGCGCGCACCCCGCGCTCGGGATTTGAGGTGCATCGCGGACCTGCACGTCCTGCCAGCACCCCTCCTGTCGGAGCTCGATCGCCTGTGCACCGCGGGGCCCTCTTCCGCGCGTAGCGGGGATGCGCGGAGCCGTTCTCCAGAGCGCCTGACAGCGATAGCGCCTGCACTCGAAAGGGCGATGGCGCGGCCAGGGCCGCCCTCGCCACCCGTGCCAGGGGGGCCGCGTCGCAACGCGCAGCGGCTTGCGTGCTCCATGCCCTCGCAGGGGGAGCGGCGCGAATGGGCGGAACGGGCCCGATTGGAGGTCCTGGTCAGCACTATACCATCCACCCGCCAATCTTTGAAGAGCGGCGTGCGGTGCTGGTTCAATTTTGCGATAGACGTACTCGGACGTGACCGGCATCTCGCGCTGCCGCCCAGCGAGGCGCGACCAATTCGCGCAACCCCTCCTGCGCGGCCCGCAGACTCCTATAATCTGCGGCGTGCGCCCAGGGCGATCTGTTGCGCTGGTCGGGCACTTTCTCTTGCGCGGGCACGTTCCGGAATTATTGCGGGCGCGTGCAGACAGCGTGCGAAGTGCTACGCCTGGACACGAGCGCCTTCGGCAACAGACGGCTGCTCCGGCGTCGGCCCCCCGCGCCACCGCGCGCGCGAGGCCGCGCGTCGCGCGCCCAGGAAGGCCAGGGCAGCCATTGTGCGGCGCGGCGGACACACGCCACGCGAACCGCGCTTTGTTCGTGAGGCTATGATTGCGCCATTACTTCGCCTACATGGTCGCAGCGAAGAAGGAAAGGCGGGGCCGCCGCGCGGCATTCGCCAGTCAACCCAGCGGTCGCGCAGGTGGCATCCATCATGTTTCTAATTGCGTACATATTCCTGCTTCGCCTACCATCCGAGTGTTTACCCATCCGGTGGTGCGGCAACACTCTGTCGCGCGGCCGCACGGCGGGCCGCGCCGGCTGGAAGCGCGCGCGCTGGGGCGCCCGCGCACGCGCCGAACGCGCTAGGCGGAGTTGGCCATATCGGCAGACGAGGCACTCCTCTGGTTGCCAAGGCGGAAGAACAAGCCGTGCGCGTCGATACTCCGCCGGAGGTGTTGGTGCCGCGCGCACGCCGCGACGTGCGCCGTGCACGCGCTGCCTCCGTTGCTGCGCGGCACAGCAGTAGGCACTCAGCCGTTCGCGCAGTTCTCAGGGTCGGATGCCCAGCGTATCCTTCGGTCCCTATTGTCCAGGATAGGCGTGGACAGTGCCAACCTATTCGGCACCCACAACATACGAAGGTCGCGACCCGCGACCGCCCGCGCGGCTCGGCGCGCACATCCCTCCGCCCCTCTCGCGCGCACAAGGGGGCACGCCGATGACATCGATCGCGCGGGTGCACCGACCGCAGTAACGAAGGAACGTGGAGGCTGGGCGTCGAACGCCTACCTGGCTTACATCGACCGCGTCCGGGTCGAAAGTGAGAGGGTAGCGGCCGCGCGCAACGCCGCGTCCGACTGCTCGGACAGCTCTGACAGCAGCTCAGACACCTAGTGTGGCTGCGACATCCCGGCGCGCGCCCGAGCGCCGCGCTCCGCGTGCGCAACGGGTGGGCGGCGCACGGCGCTGGTCGCATCATTGCATTGGGTCGTGCTGCGACCAGCACCGAGGCCTCGCGGCGCCCGCGCCCTCTCGGCGCGGCGCAGGCTTCGGCGCACGCCCAACGCTGTGGTTGCAGACGCAACCCAGCTACGGGCGAGCGGGGTGCTCAGCGAATTTGCGTGTATGGAACGGGTTCGGCCCCTGGTTCCATCGCACACACTCGCTGGCCCCAGGCGCACGCGGCGGACGCAGGCGCGAGCAGTCGCCGCGCCGCCGCTTGGCTCGCGCGCGCCGCGGCGCGCCGCAGGCGATGTGGGCGGGCCCGCGCGCCCCCGCGCGCGGCCGCTGCCCGCCGCGGCCGCGCGCAGGTACCGCAGGTTTGTGCGTGCCTGGGGCGCGCGCCCCGCGCTCGGGATTTGACCCGCTCGTGCCCGCCCCGTTTCTCGCCCGTTGCTGGGTCGTGCTGCGACCAGCACCGAGGCCTCGTGGCGCCCGCGCCCTCTCGGCGCGGCGCAGGCTCCGGCGCGCGCGCAGGAGGGATCATCGATGGGCGCTTCTTCATCGAGGCGCGGGCCGAAAAGAGATCGTTGGAAACCACATCAATGGCATCGGGGGCAGCTCCCAAAGACGAAAAGTGCGAGTACTACAACATCAGCGAAAGGAAACGTCAAGACTTCGATATCAGTACCCCTCGGAGCACCCCTCGAACTCCACGAGGATCCGCAGGCGCCGCCCCGTCATCGACAGGTGACCGCGCGCCTGCAGCATCGGCAGCAGCCAAATCAGCTGGACGGACTGATGCGCCAGATCAGAGTTCCGCGGGGCAACCTGCTCTTACTCTCGAAATGCCGGTTGCGTGCAGACAGTATTGGGCATGTCTACGCACCGCCAGGCGCACGAAGATCAACCCAGCATACCGCCTCCATATCGATGACGGGTCTGATCGATACATCGTGGTGAAGTGCGACAGCAAGGATACTGCCGCCATTGCCGATAATGACGCTCACACGCGTCAGGTTGTACGCAATCTCCTGCATGGGCGCTCGGCCCTCACCTATCTTTCCGAGAGGAGCTACTTGACGGGGGTATTCAAAGAACATGGAGTTGTTGGACCAGATTTGGTCTATGAGGATCAGCGCTGCTGCGCAGAGTGGCTTACTTCCGCTACTCGCCACAAACCATTCCACAATAACTATATGTCTGGTAGGTTTTTGAAAGCAGGACCGTCTTTCGACGAATTCGATGGATGGGTGGAGCTATCGGAGCTGCTCAACAAGTGGCCACCTGAGGGATGTGATCACTGCCGCTCCAGACACCTGGAGACTGTCCGGCGCTGTCTCAGCGACTGCCTTTGGGCATATCAGGTACTAGCTGTGTTGAACTGGATCGGCATCGTTGACAACGCTGGTATGCAGAAAAAACAGGCTCCATATAAAGAAGTGCAAGTTCGCTGCCAAGATTCACGGCGCGTACTTCGCACGCCCAAGTAATGGGCACAGCAGTCCCGGGACAATTGCCTTGAGTCATTGTGTATGAGGATGACGGATTTGACCATTCCAGGTGCACCTTGTTTTTTCATGCATGGTACCCAATGGGGGAATATCCCGAATATACTCCACAGAGGACTGTCATGCCGCACCGACGACACCATCAAGAGAAAAGGCAGACAGTTTGTTCAAGCTTGTCTATATTTACCTGGTGACACCAGAATCCAGTCCGGCCTGCGCGTCGACTCCGAAGTGCGAATTCTGGTTAATTTGGAAAACGTGCTTCGTGATAGTACGGCTATTTGGCGCGCAGCAAATGATATGATTATGTCGGCGGGCAGGAAGGTCAGAACTCTTCCGACTCACATCGTCCAGCTCATAGGCATTCTGCCCAACAGTAAGTGCATGCATGACCGTGTCGGACATGTATGGGTCAATATTTTGTATTTGTGGGGCAACGCGCAAACATATATGCAGAGTGATAATTCCTTCGGCGAGGTGTGCGAATTTCGAAATGATGCATCGTCGTTGAAGGATTTGATTATTCCAAAGACCCCCTACAAGTTGAAGTGTCCTGAACCGACGCCCATCCAGGAGGTCGAGTTCTCTGCGGCATGCACGATGCAGGAAGGGCACCAAGCGGGGACACCTGCCAGGGGATCCGACGGATCATGGATTCAGGCCCAGAGTGCGGCCGCGACTGGCATGACATTGAGCGGGATTACTCCCAACGACATGCTGTGCACCAGCGATCCGTGGCGTGCCCAGACACAGCAGTTGCCAGTGCCTTCAGGGCAACCGGCGTCATTTGCACTTATGAGTAGGGCCGCGACTCCATTTGGGACATCACAGAGTGCTGGGAGCACAACCAGTTTACAGGCGAGGCTCTAGAGCATTCGGATGGACCCACAGCTCTACCAGGCTTTGCAGGTGACGTCGCCGTTCGCATCGCCGCGTCCACTTGCGGGGCAACCGGCTTTTTCCTGACCACAACGCT
The DNA here is from genome assembly GCA_963575745.1 of Prorocentrum cordatum. Lineage (NCBI taxonomy): Eukaryota > Dinophyceae > Prorocentrales > Prorocentraceae > Prorocentrum > Prorocentrum cordatum. The sequence goes on along the minus strand of CAUYUJ010003149.1, from coordinate 23,867 downwards.
GCACAGAGCTGGTCAGCAACAGTAGATGCACCGGCAAATGCGCGAAGCCGCACAGAATGTGCGTAGGGATGGCATCGACCTCCCTAGCGTTAGCTGGACGCCGCCTTGGGAGTATGTCCTGGACCCAAATCCATCACCGGGCATCTCCAACAGGCGCGGATACGTGCCAGCGTTTTTCAGTTTTCCGGCATGCGATCCGACAGCTGCAGAGCGCCCCACAGCACCACCGATGGACTACCCATTTTTTCCCGATTACCATGCTCAGGTGACGGGGAACCCTCGCGCGGGAACGCAGCCGGAATACCCGTATGCACAGGCGAGAGCCGACGTTTTCTATCACGCGGCTCTGGTTGCACGTCAGGTGTGCTGGGCAAGATTCCTCATTATGGATATTTGGCTACCCATATTGATTCAGATGTGGCGCAACAGACCCCTGGCCTGGTAGTGCCATCATCTATGGGAGAATTGCGCCCAGATATCCTAGCCATTCACGAGGCGCAACAGGCCAACCATTCAATGCAGTTGGCCCGCCAGCGTCGCAACCATGAGCGGCAGGCGAACAGGATGCTGGGTCGTGCGTGGCAGCCTGCTACTCCAAGCATAGCAGGGGCACCTGCATTCAACTTGGCCGCGCTTGCAGCCATGCAGCCATCGTCGGTTCCACCGATCCAGTATGAGGGTGATGAAACCTCTCTTGGAGCGCCAGACGCGTATCAGGCAATCGGCAACACCGCCGGTCATCAGCGACGGTGACTTTAACCAGTGTTCCATATGCCTGGATCATTTCATGCATCGCAAGAAGGTCTGGAGCCTTCAGTGTGGCCGCATATTCCATGCACAGTGCTGGGACCGAGTGGCGCACGCCCATGTGGACAGGCAGTTGGCTGGTACTTCGGAAGGTGCCGCAACTGAGGCGCCCTGCGCTATCTGCATGGGCGCTGGTCTATTCACAGCTGAGTTTCATTATACCCTCGCCGGAGATCCAGATACAGCAAATCGTCATGAAGAAAATACTCCGAGGTGCTAACGAGCTCAGGGACCTTCGCGAAGAGTTCAACCGCACCACGGTGATGATGACGAACAACTCGGCAGATGCCGCAACAACACCTGCGGGGCAACCTGCTTCGTCAGCCAATGCGGCGCAGGCGACCGCAGCCACCGCGCCTGTCATGGATGCGCCTATGCCACCGATAGCGGAAACAGCCAACAACGCAGGGACACCTGCTACGATGACACCTGCCGCGTTGCCGGCCAATGATATGCGGCTGCGGCGCATGGAGAGAGCCACCGAGGGGAGCGCAGAGCGGCTTCAAGCTCCACGTACACACATGCCACATGGGCGAGACATCCGCTCGCGCAGCCAGCGCAGGACGGAGAGCCCGGTGCGCGCACTTAGCGGCGTCAGTGCGATATCCGAGCGCAACATGCTACGCGCTGTGTTGACGGTGAACACAGATGGCCAGATAGGCATGCGCGCTGACGAGGATACGTTCGTAAACAAGCCGCTCGCATCTGCACCGCGCTCGCACATGCATGTCGAGTATCCCATGGCCTGGATTTTCTAGAAGAGCCCCACTACGGAGGAGGAGGCCCGCGGATACATGAACGTTTCCACGTCTCCGACAAGGAACGACTGGGTGTTGGAGCAGAGGCGTCGCAAGGGTATGCATGGCACAGCGCTGTCTGCAGTGCCAGGAATATTCGGAGAACGCCATGAATTAGCCTTGGCCGCGAACAGTGGGACCATTGTGGATGGGATGCCGACGATCCTTCTGGACTTCGGCAGCAACATCAACATCGTCGGTCTGGAGCGGCACAGGCGTTTGAACGCGCACTCCGCTCTCATGGTCACGATATCAAGAGGCTGAACCTGTCGAAGAGGCTCTAGGTGTCCGGAGTGGGACATGCTTCCGCAGTATGCGACAATCCCTTGCACTGCAATATTGCGCGCAAGGAAAAGGAGATCCGACGGAGGCACCTGCTGTGCCGAGACTTGACACCTACTCAGCTAACATGGCTGAGGGTCAGGGGAAAATCTCCTTGCTATCCTTGGTCTGAGGAGTATGTCTAATATGGGGACTATCCTGATCCTGGAGCAGGGGCGCGAGAAGATGGTCATCCCCGGCTCTGATATGTGCAATCTCCTTCCTGGGAAGGGCGCCGGAGTACTTGACTTGAAGGAAACGCCTTCAGGGCACCTGGCACTTAGGGCCGACGAGTGCGGGGCCGCAGCTGAGGACAAAAGGTCGACGTCGTTTACTAGCACGGCTTATCCTCATTGCGAGGTTGCCCCGCTGCTCGTCAAGGAGGCAGCTGGCGCAGAGCCAGACGCGGGGCATCCTGCTTTGAGTAGTGCGGGGGCACCTGCTGTGAGCGATGCGCATACGTACATGATGTCTCAGGATACCACGGGAATCAGCTTCTCCATCAAGGTATACACCAGTGCTTTCACGATCCAGGTTTTTGAGAATAATACCTTGAAGACTTGGCATCCGACCAGGAACGCGCCATGTGGAACTTGCAGGCGAATGTCTATCAGGCCATCCACGAGGAGGGCAGCAAGTGGATGCCGCCCGATGCGAAGGCAGGGGCGCCTGCGGGAGGGGATGATGCCGCTGAGAAGTTTGAGATCTTTACTTCGAGCAGCGGCTCAGCAGCGCAGCATGGCACGGGCATTTTGACGCTCCATCGTTTGAAAATGAGTGACGGGGGCAGGCGAACGCCACGGCCACCCGCGCTTGCTTCGACAGGCCGAACACTCAGGCTCTGTCATCTAGCCCGGGGAAACCTGCATTATTTTCCCATGCGCCGGCTGCGCGCGCCAGGGACATTGGCAAGCCCGGCTGCGCGGCGGCCAAGGAGCTCCACTACGACAGCAGGCACTTGTCCAACGAGAGCTTTGTTGCGGGGAGAAGTTGCAGCTCCAGAGCAGACCACGACGCATCTGTTACCTGGCATTCCCCATCATGCTCTGGTGGGGTACGCGCGTAGAATTACACACGTCAATCCGACGCCTACCCGTCTGAGGCGCACAGCTTCTTATTCCTCACAGCGGGCCACCAACGACGGGGATACAGTTTTTCATGTCAAGAGTTGCTTGACTAAGAGGTGGGCCCGCCCCGCTACTTGAATGACGCCAGTGACCCACCTCTGGTAGAGCGCTGGCACTACTGGCACAGGTTGGCGGAAAAGGTAATGCTTCTTGCAGTTAAACGAGGGGCGATCTCAGTTGAATGTGAAGCTGAACGAGATAAAAGATCGCAGCCAACTTCACGCCCGACCTCCCACTCATCGGCTCACAGACCAGACGAGGCTATCGCACTGCGTCGCCTTCATCGTCTGCGTTAGCGTTTCGCAGAACATCTACGCCAAGGCACTCCAGGTACTGCCGCGCTGGCGCCAAAACGCTACACTCAGCTGGCTGCTGCGGCTTTCGACGGACTGGTTCGGGTCACAGCAGTTGGCGTGTCCACGTACTCGGACGCGCTGGACTGGCTCTCGCAGGGAATCGCCGTCGAGCAGACTCAGATGCAGAAGACGACCTCAGCACAGTGGCGACAGCGTTTTTCGAGCTGGAGCAACGAAGTGTGGAAAGCGGCGACCCCTCCTCTCAAGGGTGGCCAACCAGCAGCAGCAGATGTGCGCGAGCAGTGGACCAAGCATTGGAAGCCAGAGAACTACGACAACACCGGCTATGTGGCCGCCTGCAGGCAACATGCTTGTGTCGTGGCCTTCCCGAAGCCCACTTACCCTCAGGACTGGATGCCGTCGCTCGACACCTTCGCGCGCGCAGTCCGTCAAGCTAAAGGATGCCCAGGACTGGGCGGCTGGACGAGTCGTGAGTTGAAGGCACTGGAACAGATCCACCCCGCTGTCATTGAGGAGCGGCACGAGTTGTGGGCGGCAACGTCTCAAAAAGCACTTGACTTACGTGGGCGGCTGCCTCAGGAAGCGCTGCGCGCTATATTCCCTCGGCGCGTGGCTGGCATGCCAAAAAACGTGGAGGCCACCCGACCTATCTCGGTTGGATGTGCGCCGATGCGCGCCTGGCTTCGGGGGCTGTCAACGGCGTCGGCTTCCCCGCCAGACCTGCAGTGGAAATCGCCGACGCGCGTCGGTGGCGCACGCAGTGACGAAGTGGCCGACATATTGTTCGGAAGGACAAAGCGGCGCAGATATGGACCTCTCGGCGGCGTTCGACCAGGTGGACCACGACCTTGCCTTAGCGGCTGACCACTCAGCCATGCCTTGCGCAGTAATGTACACATGCAACGCCGCGTGGAAGGGCCCACAGATATGCTCTATCCAGGGTGAGCTCGCTCCACCGCTGGACCCGTGCAGAGGTTTGCCACAGGGCGACAGCACGGCTCCATGTGCGCTATATCGACGCTTGTGCCATGGGTGCCGACGTCTCAAGGTCATGCTTTCATGGGCGACAGAAGCTCGGTTGCTCAGAACACTGGCTATCTCGACGCTGACTTTCTGATGGCCCAACAGGTTGATACGACCACCGGCTACTTCGAGAACCAGAGCAAGAGGCAGCTCTGGAGCATAGACGACCCCGTTCCTGTCCAAGTGGAACACCTCGGAATACTGGCGACGCCGACAGGCCACGCCGTCCCCGCACTCCCGAGGGGTGGGTGGCAGAAGCTAGAGACCGCGATATCGGTGCTGGGGGCCATTCCTAGCAGCCATCAAGTACGCCTTAGACTTGGCGCGCGCATACGTGAGGCCCTTGGGCATGGGCTCTGCCCGTTGCGACGCCACCTCCGCGACGCTTTGCCGGGCTCCTCAGCAGATCGCTGCGATGGGCGAGCTCTAGTCGGTGGTGCTTTGGCCGCTACTGGGCGCAAAATATCCTACTACACCCAGGGCACTCGGCTGCGATTCTGGGGTTTCAGAAGCTGATAGATGAGAGACGTGTCTGGAGTGACTTCTTGGACGCGACGCTCTCTGCATGCGCTCGGGCACTGGGGCTTCTCTTTACCCGATGCTCGCCCAGCCAGGGCGCAGTGGTGCAAGATGACCCGCGTGAAGGTTTCAGGGTCAGAGATGCGGTTGAGATGATTGTGGGTGACAACTGGCAGTGCGCTACCAATAACAAGGCTGCCCAGCGCGCCCTCAGAAGCACCGCGCGCGCCCGCTGTCTCCAGCAAGTGGTGCGCACACGGCATGATGCAGAGGAGGTCGATGATATTGATGTCCACGCGTCTTCAAGCAAAACGTACATGAATGTTTCAGTTCCCTGGGCGAGGAGGACCGAACTATTTTTGCGGGTTTCAGACCGGGGGTGGTAACCTCAGAGACACGCAGACGCACGGGAGTACAATGTAAGCGTTGCGAGGCTTTGAACCCGAGTTTTCGCCACCCCATTGCCGAGTGTCCACACCTTGCAGGACAGCGACGGCAGCTGGAAGGCCGCTACTCTTTACCCTCGTCGTTCTGTACCAGTGTGCCGCGTGTTACGAGTGAGAGTGGTTGGAATACGCTTTCACAAGATGACTGTGCTACTGTACGTGCGATGATGCTGGCGGCGAGCTGTGCCCTCGATCTCAGTAATCTTCAAAAGAGAAAGGCAGATATGCTCACCGATGCAACGCCCATCCCAAGGATGAGGCGACCACTTGCATGGCAGGCGCAGTAAGTTATCAAGTATGAGATTATCCCTTAAGTGACAGGATCTGTCATTTCAACTTTTTTTGGGGCTGGCGGATTGGCCAAGGCCTATACGCGCTGGGTGGGTACACTCTGGACACGGACATCACGCTTCTCTCGACCTTTCGCTCTGGTGCCGTCACCAGCGAGACTCGGAGACGAACCGGGTTTGCATGCAAGCATTGCGGTGCAATTACCCCATCGTTTCGCCATGTCTGGGCTGAGTGCCCGAGGTGACACCATGCGGGGTCCAACATCGGAACTCGCTACATGCTTCCCGACAGTTTCTGGACATCTGCTCCACGGTGAACAGCGAAGCCGGGACGGTTTACGTTCTTGTTGATACCCCAGAGGAGCGGACTCGAATGCTTCTGGCCTCCTGCTCTTTAGGCATTACGATATTGGCTAGTGGAAAGGAAGACGCGGTTATTGATGCTACCCCGCTACTTTCTTCTAGAAGACGGCGTTTTGGCAACAGGAGTGTAAACTAACATCTACCATCTTAAGTTGGGACTCATCCCGCACTCGGGCAGAACGAAAGGGGGGGATTGGGAATGGGGGGGGGGACGAAATCTGCTGCATGCAGCTGGCTTCGGCCCCACCGAGGGGCGCATTCCTCGATGCATAGCTGCCTCCGGCGCCGGGAGGCGCCGGAAAAAATCAGCTTCGGGAGCTGATTCTCAAACCCCCCTCATGCTTCCCCCCATTTTTCGCCCGGCCCGGCACACGCCAGAGTGTTCCATGTCAACTTTTCTGGCACGGTTGGTTCAGTATTTACACAGGCATGATATTATCCCTATACTGTCAGGATATTTCACTCAACTTTTCTCTCCGGGGCCGGCGGATTATCACTGGTATTTTCGTGGAGTCAGCGATGATGACCCTTTCGCCAGACTCGGAGACGCTCGCCCAGGAGCACTCTCGCCGGGAACAAGAAAACGCCAAAAAGCTCATTCAGCTGTGCAAAAACGTCGACGCAGATGTGTCAGGGAAGTTGACGCGAGATCAGTTCGAGGACGGCTTGAGGCGGAAGCAGATACCCATGTTGCTCGAACTGCTCGGTCTCCAGAAGCATCACGTCCTCGAGTTTTTCAGTCACATGGCCGATGCTGCACACGACGACGGACAGGTGGGGATCGAGACGTTTGTCAACGGCTGCATGCTGCTGAAAGGAGCTGCCACTAATTTCGACTTGCAAAAATTACACGCAGATGTCAAAGCTATGTCGGCGACACACCAGCGAAGTCTAAATGACATCCGGGATATCTTGCACCTCGGCAGGCTCGAGGAGCAGTGACTCGCGTTGCTTCGGCCTTTTGTCTTGCAAGCCAGGGTGAGTCAATTCCAGCTACGGGGACATTTACCTGAACTGCGCGGCACGCTCCGGCGGCACCCTCCGGCGCGCTCCTGGCGCGCCCCGCGCGCCAGACGTTTTCCTGGGTAGGTTTTAAGTTTGCGAGCGCGAGCGCGGTGCAAGCGTGCCGGCTGTAGTGTTCGGCACTCACTCTCGTTGTTCGCCAGTGCGGGTGTTGTTGGCTTGCGCCAGTGAAGGGGCCCCAGGACACAAATAATCGGGGGTGGACAGACCTCCTACCCTGAAACGTCGATTAAGGAATTGGCCGTTTTCGGTTCGCGAGAGGGCGTCGCGGCCGCTATTTTTGCGGGTCCAGGTCCGTCGGTTTCGGTCCCAGGCCGTTTTCACTAAGGGGAGGTCTACTAAAGGGAGGTTTGTCCACCGCCGAAATAAATACACACACATAAAAATGTAATCCATATTTTCTCTGGCACGCCGCAGGCCTTCCAAAGGCTGTGCGCCCCTTCCAGAGGCCACGCCCCCCCGCGAAATCGCAGGGTCCGCTCCCCCGACATCCCTCTCTCTCTCTCTCTCGTGCGCCCTCTTCGGATTTCTCTCTCCTCCGCCATTCACGATGCACAGGGGAACAACAAGTGGCATAAGCATAACAACTCGAAGGTCCGCGCGGATTTCTCGGATCGGCTCTGGACCCCCCTCCCTGGCGCGCGGTGCGCGCCAGGGGCGGCGATCCGAGCAATCCCCGCGGAGCTCCGAGTTTTTATATTTTGTTTCATTTTTTGTTTCCCTAATGCAATTCCTGGGGACCTTGTCCGTCCCCCTACTGGGCGTCTGCTCCTGTGCCCGGCGCTGGTCCGCTGAGCGGGCCCGTGGCGGAACCGGGCACAGTTTTGGCACGGTTCTGGCCGTGGCTCAGGCGCGTCACGGATCCGATGCGGGCCGTGGCACGCAGTCCACCGAAGATGCAGCAGAGTGCCATGGCGTAAGCTGTGGCTTGGGACCGCCCGCGTGAGCTGTGGCGTGGCCGTTACCCGCGCACCTCGTCGGAGGATGAGGATGCTGCCTAGCCCTCGTTTTAGTTCTGCGGTTTTCCCTCAGTCCCCCTTCTGGCCTCCCCCCCCCTCGTGGAGCTGCCCGTCGCTCCTTTGATCGCGCCCTCTGCGCGAGGCCTTCGCCTGCTAGTCACAAGTCACACAGCACCCCCTGGCCCCACCAGCACAAAAGCGCTCCCCTCCTCGCTGCTGTCTCTGGGCTGCGGCAGCCGCACGGCCGCCGCCCGCTGCCCGCGCGCCTGGCGCGCTCTGGCACCGGTGGGGCTGCACTGTCCGGGCCCGGGGGTCGGAACCCCGGTGCCGGGGCTGCCTCTGGAAGTCCCCTAGTCGCGCCGCAAGACAAGGCCAGGGGGATCCGAGACGGCCCAAGAGCGCTCCAAGACACCCATGGCGGCCTCAGATCTCAAGCTGGCCCCCAGACGCCCCAAGGGGGCTCGAAGAGGACCCCAAATAGAGCCCCAAGTGGCAGACATTGCTTTTGCTCTACAGCATGTTGAAGCATTTGGAAGTTTCTCGCTCTTTTGGGCTTCCAACCTTCTAAGACAGTCCCGGAAGGCCCCAAGCGCGCCCCATGACGGCCCAAGAGTGGTGGTCCCTCAGCGAAGTCTCTATTCGTTGCACACCCGCAAGGCGTGACAGGCGTGGCATTCTCTTTGCACCACAATGGGTATGCAGGGGTTGGTCCCTCATCGCTGTCTCTATGCGCTGCAGTCTCGCCGGGCTTGACAGGCGTGGCACTTTCTCGGCACCACAGGGGGTGCGCAGGGGGTGGTTCTTCAGCGCTGTCTCTTTGCGTTGCAGGCTCGCAAGGCGTGGCAGGCGTGGCATTTCCTTTACACCACAGGGCGTGCGCAGGGGGTGGTTCCTCATCGCTGTGTCTACGCGCTGCAGTCTTGCAAGGTGTGGCAGGCGTGGCACTTTCTCGGCACCAGAGGGGGTGCGCAGGTGGTGGTCCCTCAGCGATGCCTCTACGCGTTGCAGTCTCGCAAGGAAGGCGTGGCAGGCGTGGCACTTTCTCGACATCACAGGGGGTGCGCAGGGGGTGGTCCCTCAGCGCTGTCTCTATGCAGTGCAGGCTCGCAGTGCATGGCAGGCGTGGCACCCCTCTCGACACCAGAGGGGGTGCGCATGGGGTGGTCCCTCAGCGAAGCCTGTATGCGATGCAGGCTCGCCGGGCGTGACAGGCGTGGCACTTTCTCGGCACCACAGGGGGTGCGCAGGGGGTGGTCCCTCAGCGCTGGCTCTATTCGTTGCAAGCTCGCAAGGCGTGGCAGACGTAGCATTTGGTCGACACCAGAAGGGGGTGCGCAGGGGGTGGTTTCTGAGCGCTGTCTCTATGCGTTGCAGGCTCGCAAGGCGTGGCAGGTGCGGCATTCCCTTTACACCACAGGGGGTGCGCAGGGGGTGGTCCCTCATCGCTGTCTCTACGCGATGCAGTCTCGCAAGGTGTGGCAGGAGTGGCACTTTCTCGGCACCACAGGGGGGTGCGCATGGGATGGTCCCTCAACGAAGCCTTTATGCGTTGCAGTCTCGCAAGGCGTGGCAGGCGTGGCATTTTCTCGGCACAGGGGGTGCGCATGGGGTGTTCCTCAGCGCCGTCTCTATGCGTTGCAGGCTCGCAGGGCGTGGCAGGCGTGGCACTGTCTCGGCACCACAGGGGGTGCGCATGTGGTGGTCCCTCAGCGCTATCTCTATGTGCTGCCGGCTTGCAGGGCGTGGCAGGCGTGGCACTCTCTCAACGCCACAGGGGGTGCGCAGGGGGTGGTTTCTGAGCGCTGTCTCTATGCGTTGTGGTCTCGCAAGGCGCTGCAGGCGTTTTCATTTTCTCGGCACCACGGGGGGTGCGCAGGTGGTGGTCCCTCACCGATGCCTCTATGCGTTGCAGTCTCGCACGGCAGGCGTGGCAGGCGTGGCACTTTCTCGACGCCACAGGGGGTGCGCAGAGGATGGTCCTTCAGCGCTGTCTCTATCCGTTGCAGGCTCGCAGGGCGTGGCAGACGCGGCACCCTTCTCGGCGCCACAGGGGGAGGGCGAAGGGGGGGTGGTCCGATGGGGTGCGGAGGGGGTGCGGTCTTTATCCCCTGCAGGCTCGCAGGGCTGTGCAGGCGCTGCACGTCGTGGGTGCTGGAGAGGTGCGCATGGGCGTCTTATCCGTGCTTGCAAACTCCTTGACTCAAGCTTGCTCGGCACAAGTGCACCACGCCGGACCCCCGTTCGCATTGACCCCCGTCTCTTAAACTCCGACAGAAGCGCTTCAAAACGGTGGCTGGTGGCCCCCCAAGATGGCCTCCGAGGGGCCAGGACAGCGCAAGAGCGCACCCAGGCGACCGAACAGGCCTTCCAGAGACCCGAAGTGGCCCCAAGAGGGACCCAAAGGCCCCCGAGCGGGGCCCCGGCACGCCTGAACCCCCCACTTGACGCCGTTTGTCGCCGCCGTCCCGAGATGTTCCATCGATAGGCACTCCCCGAGGTTTTCGGTCGATGGGTTTCTTCTCCTGTCTTCCTCAGCTGCTCTATGCGCAGTTCGGAAACTTTCCGCCGAAGAGATGCTTAGGCTACCGCAGTGCGCGCGCAGTAGCGCGGACCCGGTTGAGATCGAGGAGAATCATTCAAAACGTTGTTTTTCCTTCGTCTGTTCCAATCCCTTCCTCCCTTCCTCTCACGTTCGCACTCATGCTCATCCTCCGTGCCCCCGACCGAGGTGAGAAAGGGAGGCAGAGGCGCAACATTCGCGACGAGTGTTCAGAACGCGGACTGCCAAACACATACTATTTAAACTCAGTTTGTGGGGTTCTTCGGTAGCGTATTATTAGGTCGATTGGTTACTAGGATTCACATCGGGAGCGTTTGCGGTTCTTATAGGGATCGCATACGGCCCGCGTAGAAATCGTGCACGATTCATGTAGGACCCCTTTTCATAGGATTCGCATTCGATTCACAAGGGAAGATTGTGTGATTCACACAGGAGCCGTTTACACGGGAATCGTATCCAATTCGCATGGGATGCGTAGGATCGCACATCGAGTAACATAGCACAGGATCCCCACGCAATCGCAAATGAGCCGGGGGAAAACCCAACCATATGCAGTTGCGAGTGACGCAGGATGTTGCCTTCTCATCATAGGCAGCGCGCCGCGAAATGGATGGAGCACGGGGCAACCCCGAAGCGAGTGCGGGGAGCTGCGAATTTGGCTGGGGACCCATGCGGGCGGTGCCACTGGGGCCTTCGGCGGGGTTCCCTACGGGCCACGAAATATGTGAGGGGTGTTGTAAAAGAGGCTAAGCAAATGCATGCGAACCCTGCCACTAGGGCCTTCGGTGGAGCTCCACATGGGGCCGCGAGGCGTGTGATGGGTGTCCCGAAATAGGCGGTGAACCGCATGCGAACCCTGCCATTGGGGCATTCGGCGGAGCTCCCTAAGGGGCCACAAGCCGTGTGACGGGTGTGCGGAAATGAGGCGGGGCCGCCATGCGAACCTTGTTCACGGGCCTTTCGGCGGAGTCCCTCGTGTGGCCACGAACCGTGTGAGGGGTGTGCCTTAATGGAGGCGGGGCCGCCATGCAAACCTTGTCAGTGGGGCCTTCGGCCGAACTCCCTATGGGCCACGAAATATTTAAGGGGTGCTTCGAAATGGGGCGGGGCCGCCATGCGAACCCTGCCACTGGGGCCTTCGATGGAGTTCCCTATGGGGCCACGAAGCGTGTGAAGTGTGTACCGACATGGGGCGGGGCCGCCATGCGAAGTTTGCCAGTGGGGCCTTCGGTGGAGCTTTCTTTGGGCCCACGAAGCGTGCGAAGGGTGGTGCGACATGGGGCGGGGCCGCATGCGAAGTTTGCCACTGAGGTTTTCGGCGGAGCTCCGTATGGGGCCACGAGCCGTGTGAGAGGTGTGCCGACATGGGCGGGGAACCGCATGCGAATTCTGCCAGTGAGGCCTTCGTTGGAGCTCATTATGGGGCCACGATCCATGTGATAAGCGTGCCGACATGGGCGGGGAAACGCATGCGAACCCTGCCAGTGAGGCATTCGGTGGAGCTCCCAATGGTTCCCTGAACCGTGGGAGAGGTATGCCGAAATGGGCGGGGAACCGCATGCGAACTTTGCCAGTGAAGCCTTCGGTGACGCTCCTTATGAAACCACGAACCCTGTGAGGGGTGTGCCGAAATAAACATGCGGGGGGCATGGGCGCGCATGGCAGGAGGGAGGAAATGGGAGGAGGATGCGTAGGGCAGAGGCACGGATGGAAGATGAGGGGGGGGAGGCAGTGGGAGTTGGAGGAGGGGGAACGCGGGGCGTTGCCCCTTCAAAGCGTGGACTCAAAACCACATGATGGTTTGGAAAAACAGGGACCAACCCCGGCCATGGAATATGGAAAGAGCGAGTGATTTTCCTGACCTTCAACATATTGGCCTAGGTGTAAACACACGCAGCCAGGATTGGCCCCATCCGGCAGGGATTGGTACCACCTTGCCAGGATTGGTCTCTCACCCAGACCCCCCCCTTTGTGGCACCCAGTGCCCAACACCCCATGACTCCGATCCCACATGAGCAAACCCCTGTTGTGGCCCGAGTCAGCCGCCGGTCGCGGGATCTGCGCCGGGCAGTCTGCCGCCGGCCCGTGGGCGGCCTCCGGGGTGGGCCTCTCCGACGTCTGGGCCGCCACGCAGGAGCACGAGGACAGCGTCGCCATGGACCGTCAGACCGTCGGACGAGCCCAGCGGTGGCTCAGCCAGGAATCGTTGTCGTCAGCCGCGGCGGAGGAGCTGCAGTTCGAAAGGGCCTGGTGGGCCGAGGCGCTAAAAAGCGATGATCAAGGAGCACCGCGCGGACCAGATGGCCGCAATCAGGGAGGCCCTCGAGGGCCCCGTGGTAGAGATCGGGCGGGCGCAGCGGCTTCAGGCGGAGCTGCAGCAGACGCAGCAGCTGCAGATGCCGCAGCTGCAGGGCTCCGTGCTGGAGATCCGCCAGGCCGCCTCGGAGGCCGCCGTGCCCGTGGCGAATGGACCCGGCAGGCGAGAAACGCGCCTGCAGGACGCGCGGCCCCAGTCGACGCCCCCGCCGCCAGACGGCGCCTCGCGGGCGACGCCGCCCGAGGCGCCGCCGCCGCCGGGCGGCTCCCCGCAGGCGGGGAGCGCGCTCGCCGCGGAGCTGGGCGACGCGGTGCGCGCCGCGGTGCGCGCCGCGGTGCGCGCGGAGCTGGGCGAGCTGCTCGCGGAGGGCGGGCCCCTGCGCGGCGCCCTGCGGAGCGAGGCAGAGGCCGCGTCGGGCAGCTGCGGCTGCTCGCCGTGCCGGCGCAGGCTGTCACCACCCACCAAACCACCCCAACCCAACGCGAAGGCTTCAATGTGCCCTCCATTTCCATGTTTGGGGGGTGTCGGGGAACGTCTAGAAACACATCTGGACCCGGTACCCCCCCCAACCCGAAATTCTGATCTTCGGGTTGGGTTGGGGTGGTCTGGTGGGTAGTCAGGCTGAGCGGGACTCTTAGACATGGCCTTGAGCAAACGCTTTCGGAGGGTGTGGATTCGACGGTGGCGGAAGATGTAAGTAGCTTTGCGCCGAGCCTTGTTCGGGCCGCAAGACAAGGCCAGGGGGATCCGAGACGGCCCAAGAGCGCTCCAAGACACCCAAGGCGGCCTCAGATCTCAAGTTGGACTCCAGACGCCCCAAGGGGGCTCGAAGAGGACCCCAAAGAGAGTCCCAAGTTGCAGACATTGCTTTTGCTATACAGCTTGTTGAAGCATTTGGAAGTTTCTCGCTCTTTTGGGCTTCCAAAGGGCCCCGGAGGCCCCCAAACGCGCCCCATGACGGCGCAAGAGGCTCCGAAGAGGGCCGCCAGAAAACCCTAATGAACGCAGAGACCGCCCAACAGGCGCATCTGACGGTTCAGGAGGCCCCCATGACGGTATCAAAAAGACCCCTCAAGGACCTTGCAGCCGCTGCCTTCAGATCTGGCAGGTTCCCACCCTGCCGCGGAGAGCCACGCTGCAGAATCTGCCCTGGGCGCCTGGAACATGGGACCGCGCAGCCGTTGCCTCCAGATCTGGCAGGACTGCCCCTTGCCGCGGAGAGCCGCGCGGCGCAGAGTTGACGTCGCGCTGGTTGCGCCAGTGGAGCTGGTCGTGCCAGTCGCGCCGGCCACGCCGGTCGAGCCAGTCACGCTGGTCGCTTCGGCCACACTTTGTCACGCGGGTCGCTCCGGTCACGCGGGTCGCCCTGGTCACGCTCGTCGCGTGGCAGGGTCTTCGCGGTATCGCATGTTTGCAAAGGCACGAGCAGGGACTGAGGGCGTGCTGACTCTGTCACAGTCGGCGTGGCATTGTTTCCGTCGTCGTTGGGGTGTTAGTACTTTGGCGTTGGCCAGGGAGGGCGGAGCCCATTTACTACCAAGAGCTCCTTGGCAGCGACGGGGCGTATATGCTTATCAGCGTGACGTCAGCTTAATATTGTTTGTCGTCGTTGGGGCGTTAGTACGGAGGCGCTGGCCAGGAAGAGCGGTGCCGATTGGTTGTCATGCATATGGTGTAAAACAAGGACGACACAAGATGATCCTACAGGCGCTCCAACAACGAGCCCAAGGCACAACATCATTTTTTTGTTTTTCATCGGTTCTTCGAAGGATTTACGCTATTCCGCCTTTCAGGCTCCTCCACGCTTTAAAACCGCCTCGACTTCGTCAGGCGGCCCTAAGCGGGTGCACACAGACCCCGGGAGCCTCTAGCCGGCACACGAGGCGCCCCAGAGGCGTCCGAGGCGGCCCCAAATCGGCCCACGAGAGCCCCCAGAGGCCCCCAAGCCGATCCAGGGGAGCCCCGAATCTTCAACAGAGGGCTCCGCACTCCGAAGGCCTCCCAATAGGCCTCCAGGGCGAGCAACGATGCCTCCAAGAGCACTCACAAGAGACCCAAGAAACCGAATCCGATATTTTGTTTTCTGCGAACGGGAGAAAGAGTGAGAGAGAGGGAGAAACAACAAAAGTCAAAGTTGGTGGTTTCTAGAATTTCCATCATTCTGTTTTTCGTGCTTCTCCACGCTCTAAGACCCCCTAAGGCCCCTAGGATCACTTAAGCACCGTATCAGACTCCCCTGCGCAGGTGTCAATGCAGTCCCTCGGGGCTCCAAAACGGCCCACAAGGGGTCTTCTTGGGGCCCCTTCGCGACCCTCTCTGGCCCCTCCACCGCGGCGTGGGAGCGCTCCCAGGGGGCTTCAGTCAGTAGCAGTGAGAGCGAGAGGGACGTCACGCGACAGAGCGTGCGCGTGACGTACCTCTCCCTGCTCTTGGGGCCCCACTCGTGCCCTCCTGGGGCCCTTCCCAGCCCCTCTACACTCCAGGCGATGCTTAAGAAAACCCAAGTTTTCGGCCAGAGTCTCGGTTATTCTTACTGTTTCAATGTAAATCCTAACATTTGAAAAGACATTCTGGGTTTGATTTCAAATTCTGAGACTATAAATTTCTTAACCCATGACTTCTTAAGCATTTCGCAGGGTGTAGGGGCCGTCCCGCGCGACCTCGGAGGGCTCCCACAGGGCTTCCACAGCAGTGCAAGTTCAGTCACGCGAGAGCGCACTCACGTGACTTGCCGATCACTGCTCTCGAGGGCCTTCGAAGCCTTGTTCGGGGCCTTCTAGAGCCCTTCCCAGATCCTCTTGGGACATTGCATCGCCGCCTCGAAGGCGGAGGGCTCCCAGCGGGCCCAATACAGTCGGGGCCCTGAAGAAGGAACCCTTTTCGTTGGGGAGGGGCTCCGCGTTCCTTAAGTGTTTCGCAGCTTGCCTCAGGTTTTCCTTATGTTTTCGATCGGAAATCGAAGTTTAATTCATGGAAAAAAAGGGCCTCGTTCCTTATTTAGGGTTCCTTAGGTCAACGCCCCGACTGTAGTGTAGCAGTGCATGCTAAGTCACGCGAGAGAGCGCTCGCGTGACGATTACGATGATGGTTATGATGGTGTTGATGACGATGATGATGATGATGATGATGATGATGATGATGATGATGATGATGATGATGATGATGATGATGATGATGATGATGATGATGCTGATGCTGATGATGATGCTGATGCTGATGCTGATGCTGATGCTGATGATGCTGATGATGATGATGATGGTGGTGATGATGATGATGGTGATGGTGATGGTGATGGTGATGGGGATGGGGATGGGGATGGTGATGGTGATGGTGATGGTGGTTGTGGTGGTGGTGGCGGTGATGATGATGATGATGATTATCATGATCATTATCATGATGCTGATGCTGATGATGATGCTGATGATGATGCTGATTATGTGAGTATGATGGTGACGATGATGATGTTAGTGATGACAATGGTGTTGATGACGACGATGATGCTGGTGCTGATTACGAGGAGGCTTCTGAAGATGATGAGGATTATGACGATGGTGATAGTGATGGTGATGATGATGATGACGCTGATGATGATGATGACGATGATGATGATGATGGTGATGATGATGATGATGATGCCGATGCCGATGATGATGATGATGATGATGATGATGATGATGATGATGATGATGATGATGATGATGATGACGATGACGATGACGATGACGATGACGATGGTGGTGATGATGATGATGCTGGTGTTGGTGATGGTAATGGTCATGGTGATGGTGATGATGAGGATTACGTTGTTCTAAGTGGCGTTTGTGACGATGTGGCGATGATGATCTTGACAGTGATAATGCTTCTGACTCCTTCTGTTCTACGGTCTGGCGACCGCAGTCGCTTGTGGAACCCTCCCCGGCATGCGCTAGATCCATCGCGCGCGCTTCAAGATCGCCCGAAGACGGCCCCAGACTGCTTGCAAACGCGCTTCGAGACCGCCAAGACGGCTGCACTCCTGCACCGCGGCTTGCCGGGTTCCCTGATATGCCTTCCCCAGCTCCCGCCCTTCCCTGTCTGCTGGCTGGGCTGGCGCCTCACAGACCTCCTACCCTTCCACCTCGATTAGCGAATTGGCCGTTTTCGGTTCGCGAGAGGGCGTCGCGGCCGTCTTTTTTGCGGGTCCAGGCCCGTCGGTTTCGGTCCCAGGCCGCTTTCACTAAGGGGAGGTTTACTAAAGGGAGGTCTGTCCACCGCCGAGATGCGTCCCACTCCCGCTCACGCCGCAGCTCCAGCGAATCACGCTCGGACTCGTCCTCGCACGCCCTCGCCTCCTGTCTGCCCCGCACCCTCCCGCCCCGCCCGGCGCCGCCAGTGGGTTCGCGTCGCCGGGCTCTCCTGCAGGCGCGCGCGCGCGCCTGCGGGCGGGGGGGGCGGGGGCGCGTCGCTGTTTCATTTATCTGGGTAGTGTAAATCGCACTGTGCGCTGGCGTTGTGAGTAGATAGTATGTGTCAAACTTGCGCGAACTTCAGCAACCTTCTTTGCTTAAAAATGTGGTATTGTAACACATGTGCGTTCTTATTATAAGATGTTGGAAACTAGCATGTAGCATGCGATCTTAAATCAAGATCTAACAGACCCCGGGGCGGGCGGGGGGGGCTCTGAACCTAGGCGAACAAAAAGTGACATAAGCATAACAAGTCGGAGGTCCGCGCGGATTCCTCAGATCGGCGCTGGACCCCCCTCCCTGGCGCGCGGAGCGCGCCAGGGGCGGCGCCGCCGGGGGGTTCCAGCGCCGATCCGAGAAATTCGCGCGGCCCTCCGAGTTGTTATGTTCATGCTTTTCTTTTGTTCTCCTAGAATCGGGGGTGGACAGAACCCCCAACAGTGACTCGTCGATGAGTGAATTGTCCGTTTTCGGTTCTCGAGAGGGCGCCGTGGCCGTTATTTTCCAGGCTTGCGCCCGCCAAGTTTGGGCCTCAAGTCGTTTTCACTAAGCCCCGTTTTACTAAAGGGGGGTCTGTCCATCCCCGATAGAGCCGCCCCGCGACGCCGGCACTCTCCTGGAGTGCCTGCGTCGGCCGCGCCGCCCGCCCTTGCGCCCCAGGTTGGGCGGGGAGGGGCGTGCTTCAGGAGGGAAAGAAACACACAGACACAATTAATCGTCGACTCCCAGGAGAATATGCAAAAATATGGGAAATGAGGAAAAATACGGGAAAATACTCCCAGGGGGAAGACAGAAACCACAAAAATATGGGAAAATATGGGGAATAATTTTACGTAGCACCCCGCAATTGCGGATAAGAGTGAGGGGGCGGGCGCGGGCGACGCGGGCGTCGTCGAGCCGGCGGACCGCGTGGCACCCACCTTCCCTGTCGATGGCGCTCTCCTCCTCCTTTCGGGGAAGCGTGACACCCGGGTTTGCCAGGACTCGGGTTCGCCATCGTTTTTTGACGACCGCGCCTCGGATTTTGACGAGGAGGAGTTTCGTGGGATGTCTGCAGCGGGAGGCCTCGTCAAAATGCAGGCTCGGCCTCGTCATTTTTTGACGACCTCGTCGGGGATTTCCGAGTCCCCTGTACCCAGGTCTTACGTCCCCTGATCCTCCTCCTCCTCCTCCTCCTCCTCTCTCCTCCCTCGTCCTCGTCCTCGTCCTCGTCTCATCGTCATCGTCATCCTCCTCCTCCTCCACCTCGTCCTCGTCTTCCTCCTTTTCTTCCTCGTCTTCCCTCTCCCCCCTCGTCCTTTCATCATCGTCCTCACATTGTCGTCCTCCCCCTCATCGGCCTCCATCATCGTCCTCCCATTGTCGTCCATCATCATCATCATCCTCCCCCTCCTCGTCCTCCTCCTCCCCCTCCTCCCCCTCCTCGTCCTCCTGCTCCTTTTCTTTTTCTCTCCCCACATTATCCTTACATCTTCTGTTCTTCCGCGTCCGCCTCGTCCCCTGTTTACTCCTCCTGCCTCCCCCTCCTTTCCCAAGATAACTGCAACGCAATCTTTTGTTCCATTTTATGCTCCCCGACTTCTCTGATCAAGGCAACTCGCCATGGCAAGGTTGCTGGACGGGCTGGTGTGGATGCGCGGGGCTTGAAGAGGTCCTGGCGGGCTCTGACGGCATGCAAAAATCCGCCGCCGCGCTTGTGCGGCATTGGTTTGTTCAGTGAACGTGGTTTGGGTCGCGGGTGGGTCGCGGGCTCTCCACCTCCACTTGGAAGGACTGCAAAAGCAGCCCGCCGCAGGCGCCAAAAAAAATAGTTTGTACACTGAACGTGGTTTGGGTCGCGGGTGGGCCACGGGTTCTCCACCGGGAGCGAATGCAAAAGATGCCCGCCGCAGGCGCCCAAAACATTAGTTGTACCTTGGGCGTGGTTTGGGTCGCGGGTGGGGCGCGGGTTCTCCACCGGGAACGAATGCAAAAGATGCCCGCCGCAGGCGCCAAAAACATTGGTTTGTACCTTGGGCGTGGTTTGGGTCGCGGGTGGGGCGCGGGTTCTCCACCGGGAACGAATGCAAAAGATGCCCGCCGCAGGCGCCGAAAAATGTGGTTTGTACCCTAAACGTGGTTTGGGTCGCGGGTTGGTCACGGGGAGGGTCGCGGGTTCTCCACCTGGAAGGAATGCCAAAAAAAGTCGCCGCAGGCGCCGAAAATTGTGGTTTGTACCTTGAACGTGGTTTGGGTCGAAGGTGGGTCGCGGGTGGGTCGCGCGGTAGGTCGCGGGTGGGTCGCGGGTGGGTCGCGGGTGGGTCGCGGGTGGGTCGCGGGGAGTCGTCGCGATCGTCGCGGGTGTGGTGCCGCAGGCCCGTTCGCGGGTGGGGAGTCGCGGGGTGGGTCGCGGGTTGGGTCCCCGCGGGTGGGTCGCGGGTGGTCGCGGGTGGGTCGCGGGTGGGTCGCAGGTGGGTCGCAGGGTGGGTCGCGGGTTGGGTCGCGGGTGGGTCGCGGGGCAGGTTGCGGGTGGGACGACGACAACAAACAACTACAACAAACAACAACACCAA
Source organism: Prorocentrum cordatum (assembly GCA_963575745.1). Classification (NCBI taxonomy): domain Eukaryota; class Dinophyceae; order Prorocentrales; family Prorocentraceae; genus Prorocentrum; species Prorocentrum cordatum. The sequence continues at coordinate 4,001 of CAUYUJ010003149.1, read as the reverse complement.
CAACAACAACAACAACGAGAATCCGCACAGCGGAATTCCACTTCAGCCACGCACCCAGGGACAGTGAATGACCGTTAGGCCCCCTCACTTTGATTTGTGTGTATTTATTTGTGTGTCCTGGGGCCCCTTCGGTGCTGTCCTGCGGGTCTGAGGTGGTCCAGCACCGGCGTCGAAGTCCGAGCCCTGCCTTGGCTGATGAGCTGTTCAGGCAACCCGATGTCGGGGGCGGAAAAGAGGAGGGGATGACTAGGGGGGGGGGGGATCTCATGGCGGGGGCCATGATGTTTCCCAAGATTGCATGGCGCCTCTTCTTATTTCATTACGTCTCCGGCCCCCCCGCTGGGCCGCGCACGTGCCGCCGGTCATGATTTGCACCCCCTCTCTTGGACACCCCCTTCGTTGCCGCCCCCGACGATGGGCGGCGGGGGCAGGGTTCGGAGCACGTCGAGAACGTGGCGAAGTCCGAACCCTGCCCCCGCCTCCCATCGATTCCGGAGAATCGGTTGCCGGTGGGGGTACGGTTCGGATGTCGTTACCTACAGCAATGGTTCCAGCCAGCACGAAGGGAGTGAAGAGGTTCGAGGTTGTGTGCTCGAGGTTTTTTGCCTCCCTCCGCCTCCGGGGCCGTCTGTGGCCCCTGGGACCGTCAAACACGGATCGGGGATAAAACATTGCACCTGGTGGAATTGCGGGGGGGATATGGGAACGGACGTTGTGCGAACTTGGGCTCGTTCGATGGTTGCTAGAAGCGCCCCTGCCCTCAGGTGCCCACAGGATTTCCCAGGATGCTTCCGGGGCCTCCAGAGCACCCTCCACGAGGCCCAGAGGGTCCCAAGGGTTCAGATTGCTTCGAAACGCTGGTGGCACTTTGGGCCAGTGGGACCTTTAGCAACCCCCCATCCTCATGGGGGAAAGCACACACAGACACAAATGCTCGTCAAATTCCCAAGAATAAGTAGGAAAACATGGGAAATGGATGGGAAGGCAAAAGCCCCCGATCAGTATATGTATGTATGTATGTATGTATGTATGTATGTATGTATGTAAGTATGTATGTATGTATGTATGTATGTATGTATGTATGTATATATATATATATATATGCAACAAGTGTGGCGAATCCTGTGATGTGTCATTTGTTTGTGTGTCCTGGGGCCCATGCAGAGGGGACAGCCGGCCGGCAGGGAAGCAGCGCAAGCCAGCTCGGCCAGTACCCAAAACCGCTACCCTTCCCCTTTTTGTTTCTCTCTCGCCCTCCTGGGAGGGCCCTCGTCACCACCGCTGGATTCGCCCTGAGATTCTGGTCAGAACGCACCCCAGAAGAGGTCCAGGGAGTATCGTTAAGTCGGGCATGTCCCTCTACAGGAGGAAGCTTCAAGAATATTACAGCATGGTATGGTGGCGATTCATGTGGTTCGACGTCTGCTGATGATTTTGTTGACTCGTTTTCACTTGTCTTCCGAATTTCGCCTTTAGGGGGACATGCCCGACCTAAGTTGGGGTTGAGCAGGGTCGGGTGTGGCTCGCGGCCCTGGAGGTGGCCTTAGAGAGCGGTTGTGATCCCCTTCGATTCGTTTCCCTCTTTCGATCGAAATGCTAGAACCCCTTATTTGTTGGACCTCCCACACGACAACGATGATTCACATGAGGCTGGCGTACTTCAGTTTGGGTTGGGCTGGCCTCGCGTCGAAAGGGTCTCCCACACGCCGACTGGGTCGGCGGGTTTCCTTTGATTCGCGTTCCCCCCGTCTCGGATGCAACTCCTGGGAGGTCAACTTCTGACATTGCCCTGGTCCGAAACCCAGCTTATTCCGGCTCAATCCCGTTAGATTCCGCTCAATCCGGCTTAATCCGGCTAACAGTGGGGCCCATGACAAGAAACATCTTACGTTTTGTCAGGGTTCCTTAGATTGCTTTGGCTGGCGCTCGGCGCGGAAGGTCGCCGCAATTTCGAAGCAACTTGAAATGCCAGGGCACCTTTTGGTTTCTTCGGTTCCCTGGCCTGAGTCAAATGGGCACAGAGTCTGTTTCCCAGCAGAGAAGTCGTCGCCGTTCTGTTTGTGCAAGACGCAAGGCCCGAAGCTCGCATTTTCGATCGCCTTGGGTTCATTGATGTCAAATTGCTTGACGCCAGCAGTCAAACCATTCGGGCCAGGGTACCCTCGGTTTCTTCGTTTGCAGCCGAAGTGCGCGAAACCCAACCCTGGACAGAGAAACCTCGGCGGATTTTAGGGTAGGGTTTCTCGCGGTTGGTTTCTTGTGGATCGGTCCCCATCCCGAATGATCCGCGGCCCTACCCGCCGTAGTAATTAGCCCCCCAGCGGGGCCCAATTCTCCTCATACTCCCTCCGACGAAGACCTCCCAGTAGTTGCCTCCTGACCCCTTTTCGGCGGCGAGCGGGGGGGAAAAGTGAGAAGGAAAAGGCCTTCTCAGAAGGTTTCGGAGGTCCCCCGGCCTTCTGAGAAGTTTTCGGAGTCCTCCCCGAAGACACACACACACACGTCTCAAAAGGCGCGAGGGCTTCTCAGATGTCCCGCCGGCCAGTCTCTCCCCCGGCTTCCCCCTTCCGCTCCCTCCCGCTCCCTCCCGCTCCCCCCTTTTTATCACCTAACCTCTCACCTCCTCTCCCGCTCTCGCCTCCCTGTATGCCCCTCTGGCACCGAATCGGTGGCCACTCCTGCCATCATAGTCTCGTTCTCTCTCTCTCTCTCTCCCTTTCTCTTTGGCTATGATGTTCCAAGCTACTTTAAACCTTGATCACCAGAAAGAATTTCGAGCACCAAGAAAGTACCGAAACTTGAAGGTTTTCACGTGTCGGGCCCTGGGAGACACTCGTTCGACACTGTTTCGACACTCTTCCGATACTCTTTCGACACTTTCTTGGGTGCTCGAACTTATTTCTGGGATGTGGTCCTTGAGTACGATGGGAACAACAAAACTCTTTGGGAGCAGCAGTAGGGGGGAGAAGAGAGGAAGGAGGAGGGGGCGGAGCCGCAGGAGGGAGGACTCTATGCAGACGAGCTGGAGGGGCTGCAGGAGGAGTTGCGGTAGACTCCTCTTCGGCGAGCGTTGGCAGAGATACGTTGCTCACGGGGGTGCGAACTTCTTGGCTCTCACTCGTACCATACATTTCCCAGGTTTCGTGCCTCACGTATACCCCCACTGCGGCACACCCCTCACACGGTTGGTGCCCCCCCAGACTACCGCTTCTGCTTCCTCCTGCCATTCCTCCTCCTCCTCCTCCTGCCCCTCCCCCCTCGTGCGCCTCCTCCTCGCGCTCCTTCCTTTTGCCTTTGCCCCCCTTCCCTCGCCCCGAACTTGTTTTGTTTGCATCCCGGGTGTTCGCTATCCCCGAACATCACCCCCATGGACTCCCCTACACTGCACGTCGAGTTAAACATCTCTCCAAATTGATCGGTGGTGGACAGACCTACCCTGACACGTCGATTAAGGAATTGGCCGTTTTCGCTTCGCGTGAGGGCGTCGCGGCCGTCATTTTTGCGGGTCCAGGCCCGTCGGTTTCGGTCCCAGGCCGTTGTTTGCGAAGGGGAGGTTTGTTAAGGGGAGGTTTCTCCACCGCCGAATGGATTGTTTGAACAAAAGGAATGCGGTACAGTCAAAAACCCTAATAAGGACGCGCGACTTTGCTCAGGGTACCTTTGCGTCCTTGCTCTTCCTTGCTCTTGCGTCCTTGCGGTTTTCGTCGTCCGCCGCCCCAAAAATCCCAACCTCGGCTTCCAAGGGTCTTGCGTCCTTACCGCGCGTCCTTATTAGGGTTTTTGACTGTACAGGGGGAATGTTCAAGAATAGTAAAAAACTAGTCGGGGGCGATGTTTTGAATGTTTTTTGACTGTTCCTTAAATTCCCCTGTATAGGGGGACAGGCCCGACTTAACCATAAGCTTCGATCTGTTTCCTCTTCCCCCTCCCCCGCGGCGAGGGCCGCCCGAGCCGCAGAGACCGCCACCTGGGTGCGCCCGAGGAGAACGAGCCACGAAAAG